>WEIV01011227.1:217910-229938 GCA_013390005.1 Calyptomena viridis | reverse complement strand
AACCTGGACTTAATTAGTCCAGTAAGATGGTGCTTTTCTCCTTAACAGATTAGGAGTGATTGTTGGTAGAGTCCAACAACACATCCCTTTATTTCTGTACTGGGCCATCTTTAACCCAAGATCTGGGGCAGATTGCCCTGCAAGTTTCCATTACCTGAATCATCATTTCTTCATTTCTTTTTTCAGTACTGATAACCTCATGCTGTGATCTAAACTCCAGTTTTTGAAAAGGCAGAGGGTTAACTACCAACCTGAGACTCAACAATTGTCCCTTCCAATCATTTAGTCCTTGAAATTGAGACATTCACACAGTGCAACCTAGCAGTCATACATACATTGTCATTTACTACCACATTTTGAACATAGCTGTGTTAGTCAGTGCCATTTTACTTCTCGGCAGATTTTACTTTTCCTTGATCTTCCACTTTTTTGATGGCAGCTTGGATAGCTTCTTGATCACCCAGAAACTGGTGAGGGCCCAGAGGGTGCAAATTTTCATCAAGTTCAAGAAGTATGGGCACACCAGTGGGGAGAGTAACATTGATGATGTCCTCATCAGAGATGCCTGGCAAAGGAAAAACACACAGTTACACCTACGGCTTCCTAATTGTCCATTGCATTATTTCTAAGATTATTTCATCTTAAAACCATCACAGACATGTCCCAGCCTCCATCAGCAGCACCAGCTACTTGAGTTTCAACTCCCAGCCAGGCCACAGCTTGGTTAGTGCTTAGGAACAGCTAAAGGTGAGAATTCCCATCAAGGTGAAGACAGTTTCTTCATTTTTTCAGCCTGCACACATGAAAACAACAGGAGGAGATTGCCTTGGAGTCTATACTGTTCCTTTGATACAGGACATGGAGGACAATAGGTTCTACTCCATCATTTCCCAACTCATGCATCACAAAAGGTGATTAGAGTCCACATGTGCTACTCCAACATGAAACAATCTCTGCTAAGCAACCAATACACACAGTCTCTTTAAAAAGGTGGGATATCAAGGTTAATTTTTCTCTTCAATTTTCTATGCAAAGCATAGAAGACAGTGTTTAAAAGTGTCTTAAAAGACAGTGTTTAATTCCTCTGGTGTAGGGATCACTCTTGGCCCACATCTGGTTTCTCATAAGCAAGTTTATAGCAGTGTTTACAGTACTCTTCTCAGAATTACTACATGTAGGACATTTATTTGCATTTTCAAATGAGAGAATGGGGAAAAAAGAGGAAGGAGGATGTCAACTTTACACCTTAAAGCATTTTCCTGTATTTTTCCACTTCACTAAAAGAATGTGTACCTGGAGAGAGTTTATTTTACTCATATGTGCTTAATTAAAATATTCTGGTGTTCTGATCTCAATGAAATTGCTGGTTATTTTTACATCAAACACACAAGTCTCCAAATCCTCCAAGTGAATTTTGAGACCAGACATCCTAATAAAGTTTTCACACAAGGTCTAAATAGTCTCATTAAGCAGTGACTGCAAAGACATTTTCTCCCAGAAAACCAGACAAAAAACCAAAGCTAGTGTCACTTGGAATGTCAGTATTTCTTTTTTCCTCCCCTTTTTATAAGCACTGAGGTCACAGCAGCAGCCTGCTGCTGTAAAGCAGGACAGCTTTGAATAATTCATGCTTAGAAAATGCACTCAATCAAGCTTCTAAAGTGATGACACCATATAAAATCGACTAAGGTGCACCAAGAAAACTTCCTCTTGAGCAGCTGACAAAACAGATGGTTCTCAGAATACATGGGTGCAAATTTACCAGTGATTTTCACATTAAATAGAAAAGCAGAGCCAGCACATTAACAGAAAAACCCACACCAGTCAAACTGCTCAGCAACAGTGGGATGACAACAGGTCAGAAAAACCAGAACTGATCATGAAATGGGAAGCTGCCTGAGCTCTCATTTCAAGGACTCAAAAATTAGATTTAACAACATACATGTCACCATGTATCCAGAGAATCTGTGCCTAGGAAATATTTAACCCACCTCCCAAATTCAGTTCCCCAGACTAAACCACTCATGTATACACAAAGCAGTCAAAGTTATGCAGGAGAGTTTGGGCAAACCACATAACGTGGTCAGGAGACACTGTTTAAAAGGTCTCATCTGAAGAGGGATTAAACAAAACTAGCTGTAGCTACACAGATTCAGAAATGCATTTTACTGTTTTCACAGAACACAAAGTGACCACAACGTTAACTAGGATTGATTTACAAAACGAAACAGTGCAGTCTAGGATAAACATGCTGCAGCAAGCACAACAGCTTTCTCCTCAGGATTTTTCCTACAGAAGTGTTGTCTCACAGCCAGAAGTATGGAAACACAAACTGAAGTCAGATGAAAATCCTAAAGAAGCAACAATATCCTGTTGCTTTATCTCAGCACTGGTAGTGTATTTTTTTATGTATTCCAGTTCTTCAGGAAGCAAGGAGCTGAGCAGGCTTGTCACACAAATTCTTCAGTTAAAGGCAGAGTTCATCAGAACCTCCTCACACAGCAGGCCAGGAGGCCAGCAAAGGGATCACATCTTACACCCCAGTCACTGCAACTGCAATCCAGCTGCTATCCAGTTACTGCATGTGCTGTAACTAAAACCGACTGACCTTTTCTTGCACTTTGTCCCAACCCATGTCACAACCCATCCTACCTCATGGGGAAGAAGGGTGAAATCAGGACAAGGTCTCAACCGGTGACTACAAGGTGCAACGGGAAATAAGACCACTAAAGAATCAACACTTACTCCTCCAGTTTAATCCCAGAGCTCGGGTCTCAGCACTGCTAAAGGGTACTGTGGTGCTGGAAGCAGTCTTTATCCAAGAAGGTTTAAAACCCGGGTCCTACCTACTTACAGCAATGAGACCCCACAGACATTACTGAAATACGCAAGATGACTTCCTTGGGACCCCAGATAAAATACTGACTGGGCAACTACATTCCTCAAGTGGACATCTCCCCTGTTCTCTCATGACCACCTATTAAACACTGTCCCTTAACAGCAGCTGTATAGCAGGAAGCAGTTAGGCACATGAACATTGTAATCATTTGGTACAGCACTTATTACAAAAAAAAGACCTTTGAAAATCACATTCAGAATTTTTTCCCAGTTCCCTCATGCTCCATTTAACTGAACTGGGTGATCAAACACACACAGACCAAAAATATCTCCATGCAAGCTTAAGAATTCACCTTTGTGTTGTAGCCCATGAAGTGCTTTGAAACATTTGTACTCTGTAAAGTCCTAAAGACAAACCCCAATGACTCTGAGCACCTGCAGTCAGTTTCTGCAAGAGCTGGTTCAGCTTCTCTCACCTGTTCTTACCAAGCTCCTTCCTTCTATTCTTATGGTGAGAGCAACACAAAAACCACAACAGCTATGGAGAATAACCACATCCCTCTTCCTCTGCATGTCAACTATGCTTGAGGCCAAATGATTCATCCAATAAAACATGCAAGACCATATGCGCAAATTCAGCCACAATGGACTTGCTCTAGAACTGGTGCTTTGTAACTGAGATCCAAATCAGGTCATAGCATTCTTCATTTGTGCTTAATGAAAATACTGAAGCTTTATCCTAGTAAGTTAAATATTCAGAACCAATTTCTGTCCTTCCTGTAGGCTGAGAAGGACCTAAATTCAATAGGGTAGAGGAGGGAAGTGAGCAGTGTTACAATCTGGCTTTTGGTTTTTACAGAATGTCAGCTCATTATGCAGATTTTAAGGAAAGAAAGAAGATGATGGGTTAACAACCATGGCTGCAGCACAATCTACATTTGTTTCATCCTTATGTCTGCCAAGATTTTCCATATCTGTATTAGGAACAGGGGTACTACACTGAGGCACTAAAAAGAATTATGGTGGGTTGACCCTGTCTGGACACCAGGTCCCCACCAAGCTGCTCTATCATTCCCTTCCCCAGAAGGATGGGAGGGGAGAAGAGATAGGAAAACTTGTGAGTCAAGATAAAGACAGTTTACTAAAGCACAAGCAAAGGCCAAGCACAGAAGGGAATTAAAAGATTGATTCTCTACTTCCCATCTGCAGGTGATGTCTACTCTACTCCTGCTAATTAAGGCTTCAGCATGCATAGTAATTGGTTCAATGTCATTACAAACAACCCTCTTCCTTTCTCTTAACTTTTACTGCTGGTAAGAAACATCCCTTTGGTCAGATTGGGTTAGCTCTCCAGGCTACATCCCCTCCCAGCTCCAGCCTCCTAGGATAATGTTGGAGGGACAGCCCTGATGTTGTGGGAGCACTGCTCAGCAGTGGCCAAAACACAGGCCAAGTCAACTTGCAGTAACTCACAAAAAATAAGCAGCAGAAGCACACAGCAAAGACTGGGATGGAATGACAGGGAGAGCAACACCATGTCATTTCAACAGTATTGAATTTTTAGATCTCAAGCTGTTTTCTATAACTGCAGACACCACAGGCATATAAGTCATATTTCCTTAAAATGGTCAAGTAGCAAAACCAGCAAAATAATCTTATTAAGAAGCCCTCAGCACACAACCCACACCAGGTCTCACAATGTTCAGCTCCAGCATGCAAACTACAGGAATACTGTAACTCTGATACTGTACCACACTCCATAGTGCAAGAAAGTGAAACCCTGAGGGCACTGCTCTCCTCACTCACTGACTGGCAAAACCAGCATGAAGCCTTCACAGTCACCCTGTTCTACCTGCAAGCCCAGCTTGAGAGACCTGTCTCTGCTCTGTGACAACCAGACAAGCCCAGTGACTACACCTGCATCTTCAAAAGACCAGGTAACTCCTCTCCTCCATTTTTAACCCTGAGCATGACAATGCTCAGTGACCACCAACACCATATCCAAGAGATGACAAACCAGTTGGAAATTCTAGAATTCCACAGGACCCTGTCTTGAGGTATTTGAGACCAGTCCTCAGGGTCAAATGGTTGGGAAGAAGAAAGAAGCTGATAGAGCCCATCAGTCCTTCTGCTGGTCACCTGATAAATCAGTCCTTTGGACCTGATCTCCAATTAGTACTTCAATAAAACAGGGCAAGGTGGTCAAAAATATTACACCAATGTCTTCACAATAGGACACATCTAAGAGGGTTCCAACCAGAAACACCAGTTATTAGATAAAATTATTCCTTCTTCAAAGAATTGAGAAAATCACCTGTAAATACATCCTATGCATCTAGGATGATAATTTAGCATGGCAAATTCTACAGGCATTTCATACACCTTAAAGAGGTCCACTGTGCATTGAGCAAACAAGAACAAAACCCAAACCCACAATCAAAGCCTTGTTAGCACAATACTCTGTTGTTCTGATGATTGCATGCAAGTAAAAAGCAGAACTACATTTCCAGCTCTTTACCAGTAACTCAGAACAAGGAAAACATTCAGATTCAGAGAATTGCAGGCCAGTGCCAAAAAAATACCTCCTTGAAATAGTAACTTCAATGATACTCTGAAGTCTTTTAGGGAAAAAAAAATTAAAATTCAGACTGAAACAACTCAAATTGTTTCATCAGACCAAACTGAATGAAAACATTAATATTTACTGCCATTTAATCTTGGAAGATGTAGCTCAGAAACTTTAACACTAAGACATCCAAGCAGTCATGTAGGAT
This sequence comes from Calyptomena viridis, assembly GCA_013390005.1. Lineage (NCBI taxonomy): Eukaryota > Metazoa > Chordata > Aves > Passeriformes > Eurylaimidae > Calyptomena > Calyptomena viridis. The sequence continues at coordinate 224,326 of WEIV01011227.1, read as the reverse complement.
TCCTGCTTTGAGGCATTTGAATCCCAGTTTTCACAATGTAAAAAAAGGTCCAGCTAAGCTAGAGGGGCCTAGAAAATTCCACTCAAGTACAGGACACACTACGCTTATCAAAAAAATCCACAGCAACAAAGCCCATCTCACATCAGGTGCTATAAATACAATAGACTGGCAAACTTGGAACACTGTTGAATCAGGTCCAACTCCAACAAGACTCCAGAGCAACTCACAACCTTTCAGGAGAGAAATGGAGAGAGAGTCAGCAATGCCTACAAGGAACCCTCAGATCTAGCTAAGAGGCTCTTAGATAAAAAATAAAAGGCTGGAGCTCTTGAATAATAAATATAATAATGGGGTCTCCCTTTAGGTTGTCTTTCAGGCCAGTTCTTCAGCAATCCAATCTCCACTAGATAAATGGCAGCAGAGCCAGTAGGTATCTGGCAATTGCTCCTGTGTGAGACCCGGGGTAGCTGATGGACAGTTGTTGTTGAACAGAAGTATATTCTCTGCCAAGGATTCCTCACATTTCCCTATGTAAGCACATGCTGGGAGGGTCAAGGTATACTGTAAGACAGACAAAGGACAGCTTTATTTTACTTTGGCTAAGTGTGGGCAGTCCTGGAAGAGTTAAGAGCTACCAACTGTCCCAGAGAACAGTTCTGCAGTACTGTTTCTCTCTGATCTCAAGGCAACAAGGAATCCAGCCATACCAACTCCAAAGGAACCCTTACCAGTCACTGGTGCTGTCAGCTCCAGGCTCAGGGCATGCCTGCACAGAAGATGGTCCATGGCTCTGATGAAACCATAGTAATCTGTCAGCCTTTCACCCCCAAAGGGCCCAGGCATTAAGGTTTCATGGAAATGGTTCAGTTCTTGGGGGGCAGGTGAGACACCCTGGTTGCAGATCCCCCTTTCCCTTCCTCCTTTGTAGTTTTTATCATTGCACACAGTGTGGACAACCCCGCACCACATCAGTGGAACTGACTGAACAAGCCTTCCTCCTTCACCCCAGGATTCAGTTTCTCTAATTCCAGAAGCCACTTGTATAGGGTTATTTCTCAGGTGTTTGATTCCTGCTAAAGCATCAGCTGTCCTGACTGTTCCAACATGGCCAAATGCAAAAAGTACTCAGCAGTCAGAGACACAGAGGCAAATAACAGAGGATTTTATAACTCAAAAAACTGAGTGGGCACAATCCAGTCTGTGCATACTTGCAACTACAACTCCAGGAGGCTGTATTCACACATATATAATCACTAAATTCTACTCTCCCCACAAAGAAATTAATATATTCTATCTTTCAGTTTGGGATGACCTAGAAGTCACAAGATGAAACAGGAAGAAAGGAGGAAACTAACAATGAAAAGGATGTGATTTATCTTTAAGTCAAGTCCCAAATAAGTCCTTTCCAAGCCCAGCTCTGGGACCCTCAGCACAAGAAAGACATGGACCTTTTGGAGCACAACCAGAGGAGGGCCACAAAAATGATCAGAGGGATGGAGAACATGTCCTGTGCAGAAAGGCTGAGAAAGTTGGGGCTGTTAATCTTGGAGAAGGTTCCAGGGGGCCTCTAAGAAAGATGGGGACAGACTTTTTAGCAGGACCTGTTGCAGTAGGACAAGGGGTAATGATTTTAAACTAAAAGAGGGGAGATTGAGACTAGATATAAGGAAGAAAGTTTTTATGATGAGGCTGTTAAAACACTGGAACATGTTGACCAGAGAGAGAGCAGATGCTCCATCCCTAGAAACACTCAAGGCCAGGTTGGACAGGGCTCTCTGATCAGCTTGACCTAGTCAAAGATGTCCCTGCTTATTGCAGGGGGATTGGAGCAGATGGACTTTAAAGGTCAATGCAAACCATTCTGTGATAAATAAATAACTTTATGCTAAGCTACCAAGTTGGCTGTTTATTGCTATGCATTTTCTATATTGGGAAATAATACAGTATCTGCATAAACTTTGGTAAACACCTACTCTCTGCAGAACTCCCTGTCACATTTTTTTTTTACCTAAAAGTTATCAGGAATGAAGCCTCAAAAATGATCCACCTCAGTAATACTAAAGAACATCTTCCACAACCCAAGTCAAGCACTTTTATTCTGCTGTGTTACAGCAATGCTTGTTCAATGAACAGATTATGATTTCAATCCAAAAATAATTTGAGTCTGGAGAGTTTTTGGTCTATCTAGACCAACCACAAAATTAGTTTGAATACAGTAGTTTTAAATAAACAGTGAGAAGATGAAAGCATCTGGCCCTTTTCGTAACTACATTAACCCAACTAACTCTCTGCTTCCACATCCCCCAGTTTAATTCCTGAACAACTTTTTACTTTCTCCTTGGAGATACAGACATTATATCCTGGCCCAGGTAAGTAACAAACTACAGAACAAGATGTAAAGCTCCAAGCCATTGAGTAAGGAGGAGAGGGGAAGACTAAAACGAAGACCCTTACCTTCCAAATGCTTCAGCAATGCCCTGCTGCTGTTACCATGAGCAGAGATAAGAATCATTTTGCCACTTTTCAGTTCTGGCACTATCTTTTCATTCCAATAGGGAAGGAGTCTATCAAGCACATCTTTTAGACTTTCAGCTTTTGGGAGATTATCCTGAGAGACATCACTGCATTTATATCGGCGATCATTGTAGATCTCTTCGTAGTAAGGGTGAGATTCAGATATGGGAGGGGGGGTAACATCGTAGCTTCTCCTCCATATTTTCACTTGCTCCTCCCCATGATTCAGAGCCATTTCTGCTCTGTTGAGCCCAATCAGTGCCCCATAGTGACGCTCATTCAGCCGCCAGGAGCTCTGAATGGGGACCCACTCCTGGCCCATCTCTTCCAGGATCAGCCACGCAGTCTGGATGGAGCGCCTCAGCACAGAAGTGAAGACCAGGTCAAACTCAAAGCCTAGAGCTTTCAGGTGTTTGCCACAGTTCTGAGCTTCCTTTATGCCATCACTGCTCAGCTTCTGATCCACCCAGCTGCAGAAGCGATTCTCCTTGGTCCAGGCTCCTTCCCCATGTCTTAAGAGAACAAGCCTATATTTAGCCATTTTGGTTGCAGCTCAGCACAGTTGGCAACTGGTCTGGCATCTAATAATGATGCATCTGGACAAAGACATGAAATAGATACATCAAACATCCCACAGGTAATGCATTACGAGGAGTAATATGGCAGCAAAACAACTCTCAGAATCAAAAGAACCAAAGGAACAAGTGTCTGATGAGTATGTTTTTACACTTGAGGTCTCTTGGTTTTGAATTCCTGCCACCCTCATGTGAGAGGAAAAACACCATCCTCCACCCAGTTTGTTGCAACTAGTCCACTTAACCAATTCATTAGGAGCAGATTTGTACAAGCTGTTCCAGCCTACAGGTTTCCCTCAAGTGCTCAAACAGAGCCTGACTCAGTCTCACAGGCTCCCACAGAAGCAGACCTCACTGGTGAATTCAGAAGTGACACACACAGCTCAAGCACACAAGGGCTTCCCAGATCCACACAGGCTGAGGGAATGCAGGCACAGACAGCAGCTGTGGCCCTCAGCCAAAGGAACTGGAGAGCAACACCACAGAATTGGAAGTGGCAACACACAGAACCTTACCAGCTTTTCTCAAAGGAGATGTCACCATAATCATGTTTTGTAATAATTAATTTGTTTCCTCATATCCTCATCCTGTCCTGCTAATTATGCCAGTCTCTGCTTGATTTTTCTGCAGGCCAACTCCTCCATCATTCCTCCACACTCAAGTATGACAGCACATATACTCTGGGAGGCAATGTAAAACTAGCAAGTCCTCATTTCACTGAATCCAGAAGTAACCTCACAAATTATATCCATCCCCTTCCTGACTCTCAAGTATATTTTTCTTTTGCCTATGAAGTACAATGCCAGATTCTCATGCACCAGCATTAGTGTTTTTACTTTTGCAGTAGGCACAGATGTTTAATGTTTAATGTTGTCCTCATTAAATAAGCCAGCTACACGTTCATAAGGTCAAACAGAACATTTCTCTGCTCTTATTGACCAAGCAACACCATCCCTGGACTGTCTTCAATGAGGGATATTTTTACCACTGGTCAAAAGGGTCTGCAAGGTGGTCAAAGATCTTCCAAGTAGATTATCCAATACCTGAAAGGCCCATGTAACACAGCACTGCAACTCTGAAAGCCCCACCAGATCACTCTGACCTGAGAAACAGACTAGATTGCAACAGAGAGAACAGGAAAAAAATATAAAAATACAACTCTACACACTGGGGGCACTGCTATATACTCAGATGAGTATTAAAACCTGTCAAAACCATGGACAATGGGAGACTGAGATCCAATTTCTCCACATCCAACCTTGGACTAGATTTCCATAAGAGACACACTTAAGGGAGCTCCCATCATCTCAAATCAGCTGTTTCAATCACACTCCAAGTGTCTCAAATCCAGGCCCACCGTGACCCTGAATTAGATCAGCAGGATGGGATAGGCCCATTCACTCTGTTTTGGCAAACACTCAGCACAATATCAGCATTCATTTTTACCAGATTTTCAAAGAGTGTCTAGAAAAGATGAATTCATTAACAGACTCAGTAATTTAATAATGACTGTAACAGCAGCTTAGTTCTCATTTAATCTCACATAAGGAACAGTCTACATCATACAAGGACACTACACAGAAACTCCCCAGCTCTAACTTCTGCCTAATGGTACATCTCAGGATTAAAACAAAACAAAAACACATGACAGCATTTCCATCTAAAGTCAAAGTGGTCTTTCTCCAACATCCCACAGATATGATTAAAAAATTGCAGTGTGTCCATAACATAAACTACTGCATAAAAATCAGCCCCAGAGAAAGCTCTATCTCTGAAGACACCTCATTGTTCAAAGTGATTGTATTATCCACAGGAACAGATTGCACATTTTACAAAATCAAATTAAGACCAAACCAAAAAACCCAAGACCCAACATTAGAGGAGGTGCACCTGCACACACAAGTTTAGTTGGTACTTTTGGCCAAAACCAATAAAAAACTCAATGAATGTTAAAAAAAATACTTATACAAAGACCTAATATCATCTAGGGACCGCAGACTCCAGTTCAGTTACATAAAACATATCATGAAACAAATGCAAAAAGGACTGGTAGTCAGAAGGTTATTTAAATATCAGTCCACTTACGGAAGCATTTAAGCTAGAAGGCTGTAGAACAACACATGGAAATAATCCTACTCACCTTTCCTATGGGTAAAGGAACAGCCTACACGAGTCCCACCACAGACTCAAGAGCTGCTTTATATAATAAGGCCACCACACACACTTGGCTGTTACCTGCAGGGAAAGAACAGACACTGAGCACTCACAGAAGGAGACCTCAACTGCGAAAGGCTATGCCAACCATCATTTGTTCCCAGAGTTGTAAGAAAATAGTGCACACACCCCTTGTATGGACTGGGAAATACACCAAATTCCTTCTCCCAAAAAGACGCGAACACACAGCTCCTGCACTTCCAACAAGGGATGGTTTCTTGTCTCTCAGACGCCCCGGGATATCATTTCCTCCCCAAGATTTGTTTAGATTGCAACTACCCTAGTGCAGAAATCTACCAAACCCCCTGGGATACAGGGAGGACACAGCCAGCAGGCCTGGACCCAGCACAGAGGCACTGGAACAGGTTGCCCGGAGAAGCTGTGGATGCCCCACACCCCGGAGGTGTCCAAGACCAGGCTCACAGGACCTCTGAGCAACCTTGTCTAGTCGAAGCTGCCCCCTCCCTTTGGCAGCGGGGCTGGCACTAGATGAGCTCTAAGGTCCCTTCCAACGCAAACCATTCTACGATAGAACAGAACCAGGACCACAGGAGAGCAGCGCGGCGCTCTGGGTAACGCGTTATACCGCACAGCTTTTGGCTAAGCACAGCTCTAAGGTCACTCCCCGGGCTCCTGTTCCAGCCACCACCCGCTCCCCTGCTCACCCCCTTTCCAAGACGTCCCAGCGCGGCGGATCCGCGGCCCGCGGCCCTCCCTGAGCGCGGAGAGGCTTCACCGTAAGTAGGGCAGCACCTCCCAGACACACGCAAACACAGGCGGTGCCAGGACTCGCACACAAACACATTTACACGCACACACGAGGTCCCTCACAGCCGCCGCCCCCTCGGGAAGCCGCTGCCTCCCCACAGATCCCCAAATGCCATCCTTTCCCTCCCGGGAGCACCGACATGGACCTTCCGAAGGAGCCCCCGCCTCCTCCGAGCCCAGGGCCCCTGCATACCCTCCTCCACGGCCGCTCACCGCTCTTGTCCCTCGGCTCCAGAGAATTACCAGGCTAAACCCGAGCCGCCCCGCGGGGATCCCCAGAGCCGCCGTCACCCGCGGCACGGGCGGCCCCTCGCGCCCTATTGCGGCCGCGGCGCCTCAGCGCCC
>WEIV01011227.1:181212-217875 GCA_013390005.1 Calyptomena viridis | reverse complement strand
GTCCCGCCCCCGCTCCCGGGAAATCCCGGCCTCCCGCCGCAGGTCCGCGTTCCGCGGGGCAGCGCAGCGGAGGTGCTGGTTTCTCCCGTGGGTCTGGGCACGCAGGCGGCGCTGGCGCGGGCGATGCTCGGCCCTTTGTGAAACGCAGCCAGCGCAGGCAGCCGAGCCCCGAAACCACCCCCGGTGGGCTCCGTGCGCCCCCGGAGCGACTCCAGCTCCTGCCCGCCGCCCTGGTGGCACTGCGGCAGCGGGAGGGAGGGGTCCGCAGCCGCGGGATCCAAGGAAGGAGCGTGTGACGAGTGCCGTGGGCTGCCATTCAACATCCCCTCGCTCATTCCCAAGAGTTGAGGAATGCACAGGGTCAGTCATACAGGGGGGTTTCCTGCCAGGGCTCGCTTTTTCTTCTGGCTAAAAGTTTTTGGTTTTGGTGACAAGCAAGGGTCTGAAATCTCATTATTAATAATGAAATGAGCAGGAGGGAAAAAAAAAAAGAGTTTTCCTAAGCCTCACATTAGCTCCCTCATACCCGCAGGCTGCATCCCAATTCAAAATAATCAAAACTAAGTGGATGGGGCAACTCTGGCTAGAAACAGAGAGAAGTGCTGTGGGAGGTAGTGGCTTTGCTGCTTCTATTGCCATAGATCTGCTTATATTTTTAAAAAGAAGCAGAGTACATCTTTTGTACCTAATCAGATTCACATTTTTTCCTCTAAATGCTTACAATGTAATGTTTAAAGGGCCACAAACTGTACACTGAATGTGCTCTATCATCCTCTCCACACGAGAGAGATAGAGGTGATCTTCCCTTTTTAACACACTAAAATGAAAATAAAAGATGGAGGACTCAGATTCTGACAGGTAAAAAGCAACACAAAGAAATTTAAGAAACTTTGCAGGAGAGATATTAAAATAATGTGCTGTGTGGAGAAATGGTGTTTAATTTTGCATTTATAGGGAGTAGATCCTAAGCTGTTAGTGGGAAAGAAGGACCAGCCATATGAAATAGGGCTTTGCTAGGCTCTCAGCACAGCACTAAGTGTGGTAAGTATGGCCAGGCTGTTGGTGAGCAGCATCCTGTGTCTCTTTGGTGGTTACTGCACTGCCTTTGTTCCTCATTTGGGAACTCTGGAAAGCATTCTGCATCCTAAGGAGGACATTTGCAATATTTTCCTGATAAAAAGAGCTCAACACAGAACCACAATAAAATCTGCTGCTTCTGCAGAATATTTCTACTGGATATGAATTGTCCTTACAGTTACACATAAAACGCTTTTCATCTCACCCACTTGCTTTAATATTGACAATTACTTCATTTCCGTGAACTTTGTCTAAGCCAGAAGCTACAATATAAACCCAGTCCTGCCTATGTAATCATCACAGTTCTCAAGTTCACTGTAGCACAGGAGTTTGATTAGCCACCCATCAGCTTGAACTGGTTAAGAGAAACTCTCCCACATCACACTGCACGCTCCCATACTTGCAGTCACCCTACCTCCAGGTAAACTGGTTGATTGACTTTGCAAAGAAAAGAAGCAAAGTTCTCTAGATAGAAAAAAAAAAAATCTATTCTTATCAGCACTGTATATTGGCTGTACATCAATCATTAAGAATAAAAGTAACTGAAAGAAACATTATATGCCAATATGCAGTTATAATTACAATGCAGTAGACAGTAACCCACGCTACATTCCAGGACCTCCGTGGCCATTAAATACAGATCTCTTGTCTCCATTATTCTCTGAGCAAGATAATTTCATTGGGATGGCAGAAACAGCCTGTTGAATTTGATTCACATTTCAGACTACCCAAGGACAGAAGAGCCAAAGCCACATCCCTGTGCGTGACTCCTCGCAGACAGGCAGCAGACTTGGCAGCTATTATTTCTCAGACCATCTGGGCTGTGTTTTTCAGGGTCTGTGCTCTGGAGCCCCTCTAGACTGTAGCATTTAGCTGGAATGTTTATGGCAGAAGCACTTCAGGAAGCTCCTTTCCTCAACACATAAACTTCCACTGGGGCACCAATGCAACTGCACCACCCTGAATAAAGACCTGGCAAGGCAGAAACAGAAGAAAACCAAACTGGAAAGAAGAAAGGCCGATTAATGAATGATGAAAACTGCAGCAAACAGGAGCATTCTTCACTGATTATGCCCTTGGTACCTTTTCATAAAATAGTTCCTTTGTTTGAAGCTAGATCAAGTATTTTCCATAGAACACTGCAGACATACCCATTGTAATTTCCAGAAAACTCTGAGCTCTTTGTTTAGAACTATTTGATATATGATCTGTCTTGATAATTTCATCTTCAAAAGACTTCTGTCTTGCACTCTTTAAAACTTCTTCCTCAGTGTTTTTCTACTGCATGAATTTATGCCTTCCTTCCTAGACTCTCCCTACTCCTTTCCACCTGAAGTTGCTGCCAGCAGCTTGTCCATTCTCTCTGTCATCCAGATGTGTGCCCAGGAATCCTCACCTTGTTCCTGGATATGGAGGCGATATATAATTTCAATATCTCAACAGATTGTTTTTCTATCAAAACCAGAAATATATGTGAAGAGAAAATAAAATACTCTACTTTTTTTTTTGTTCCCTCTAACTGCACTTCTTGGAAGGAAAATCTGTCACCAAAAAAAAAAAAAAACTTAAACTAACCCTGTATTTGTCACCACAATCGTAGCTTTAGTCTTTAAGTAAGTGCTCAAGTTTTTCTGAATCATTAAGTACCAAATAAATGACTGAGAGAGAGGAAGAAAATACATCAAAGCCATCATTATATGCAAAACAGAGGGAAGCTGCTATGTGAGGCATTGTGTTCTAAACCTGAAGTGGGAACTGAATTTTTTATGCAATCCCAATGGCTATGTACTGGTAATGTTATTCTGAAGTAAAACAGGTCACTTCTGTCTGTTCATCTGAGATCTTAACTCAAAAATATCATTTTACTTCACCATACCCCAGGCTAAAAACATATACATGGGAAAAAAAATTTACATTCCCTATGCCCTCAAAATCATTACATGGTCATCTTCAGATAAAGACCATATTATAACACATGCCTAGATGATACAGAAAAGTGTGTAGAACACAATGTACTGAAGAAGCCCTGATGGATTCAGTTCTAGTCTCCAAAAATAGCTCTAAAAGAAATTTTATAAGGTGCCAGTGGCTGGGAAAACAAAATTCTCATAATCAAAATTTTTGCACTTCTAGAGCAAGAGACACAATTTGAAGATTTACACGGTTCACTTTTAAATTTTGTGAGTTTGGAGGGGGTTTACATTTCAGGTTTTGGTTTGGAGCATTTCACTGTCTTCTGGTCACAATATTGTACAAATTAACTTACTGTAGCAATATCAAAAGCAAAGAAAATCCTTTGATGAATCTGCCTTTTTTTCCCCTCATGATAAACAAAGTGCTTTAGACATTAGGCGTCAGCAACAAACTGTCTGGGAAGAGATAATTTAAAAAGTTGGTTTTTTAAAAAAAAAGCAGCAGCGTGGTGTCTAGTCCAGTTGTGATAAGTTAGTTAGAAAACAGACTGGAAAATGCAGATACTAGAGCACGGTAACAACACATAAGAATCTGGGCAAATACAACCAACAGGGTAAAATGGGAACTCTAGTGTCATTGCAGAGAATGGTGAGAACAACAAAAACACACATCACATACTCAAGTTGGCACGTATTCATGTCTTTCTATTAAAAAAAAAGATGCTCTAAAGTTTTTTACTTCTGTGTGATAATGTACCCTGGGTTAACTAAGACCTTGTTGATGTGCACATGCACAGTCATCTCTATTAATGATGTTTGTTTTCTCACAAACACTACAAATCACAGAGACTTCTCTGGTAGTGCTTATGTTTCTGTCCATGGTATGTGGCTCTCTTACAGCATGCCAATTTACAAAACAAGATAGGCTGATGTTTAGTTTGGTTTTGAAGGGAGCACAAAAATGAGTTTCCTATATAAAAAAGTTTGTCGTATCATGATTTGATAATATAAAAAGAACTGAGTGACACTATTCTACTCTATGTAACTTCTCAGAATTCAGTGGGGTTGCTCCTGACCTTAAAAAGCAACAAGATCAGGCCTCTCTTTTAAAGAATAGTTTCCAAAGAAACTTCAGGAGTGAAGTTGCTAAATAAATAGCTGTGTATCACAAGTTAATTCATGCTTCCTTCCCCCCATTCCACCTAATTTCTTTAACAAAAAAAGGAGCATGAGTAGAAAGGCAGGACTAATAAATTATGCACAAATGGGGAGTCAAAATATCCCAGTTCCCAGAGTTTTCAAGTCAAATTTTCATCTCACATCTCTTTTACTTACATGGAAAACCATTCATCTAAATATTTTTTTCGTGAGTTCCACTGGTTTTTGATTCAAAAACAGTCTATTCCTTTCTATTGCTATCAGATTTAGCAGTCCACAGAAGAACCTGGAAAAATATTTTGCTTGTAATTCAGTATCTCCCTTTTTTATTTACAATGAAAGACACTTTTCTGCTTTCCAGAGAGACAACATTTAACATTTTGCATAGGTTAAGTACTTGTTTAAACATTCAATACTGCTGTCATTATTCTCCTCTGTCAAAGTCTGCATCTGTAATGTACTAAATAAGGGATTGAGCCAAGATCAATACAATGCATCTGTGAGGGAAAAAATGGGCAGTAGGGACCTGCCCTTCTTAAGAAGGCATTTGCAGAAGGAGATATATCTGGCAACAAACTACCTGTCTTTTAGGGGAAGAGCATAATATACCATAAAATATACCATAAAATGAGGCGCATGCTATTGGACGAAGGTCTCTTTCCCTTGTAAAGATATAGGTGCTTACAAATTTTAGACATGAAGAAGCCACTTTTTCTCATGTTATGGGTTACATTTGGTTTGCAGGGGCAGCTGGGAGCATACACAGGCCAAACTAATTTTCCTGGCTTCTGCAGCAACCCACACTTGGCCACCATCCCTTCCCAGCCCTACAGACATGGTCTGGTTACAGGGCAAGCAAGAATCCCCAGACAAAACAATGGCTGGAAGCATCATGCTAGAACAATTTGCATGGCCTCCTCCCTACATGTCCTGAATGATGCTGAGAGTGCAGAAGCCCATCTCACCAGCCCCTGAGCAAGCCTGGAGCATACAGCAAAATAATTGTAGATCCATGGATTAGTGAAGGACAATGAAGCAAACTTCTTCTGCAGGAATCCCTGGACCTTCTGCATCCTCACTAAATGTTCATATTTCCCACAGGTCCTGCCATCTGATGGCAGAAAGACTACAAGAGGTTCTGCTCTTATATTTACAAAACCCAAAACCAGCTAAAACAGCTGGCTCCCCTGTTGTGTACGAGTTCAGGTTATAAAGCAATTTCTCTTCAGCTGTAATTGTACAGATTTCACAGTGGTAATTTTTATGTTGTTCATGTTTTCATGTTCAAAGATGAACTCATTGGTTTTATTGTGTGCTTCATTTTGTTCTGTTTTTCAAATATGAAGAAAATAGTTTCAACACTTTTGTAAAAAAGGAAAACATATCCCTTCCTCTACACTTAAGACATTTAAAGTATCCCTTTTCTTGTCAAGAGTAGACATGGCTTACTGCTGAAATTTGAAAGGGAGCATGAAAATATTTTTCCATGAGAACAAGAGCGTCCACTTGGCAAGAAAAATACCAGACTACTCATCATTCTCTAAAGTGATGAGCTTTGGAAAACCTACAATCTGCAAATACAAGAGAGGAAAATCTTATTCTTGTGATAATCATGCCTACTAAGAAAACTGGATAGGAATGTAGGTCTGGGATGGGCAAATTTTCCATTTGTAGATGAGTGGAGTTTGGAGGCTGACCACATTGTCCTTCCTATTTAAGTTGCTTATCCCTTTGTTACAAAGCCCATTCTTCTTATTGAGAAGGTTTGGTCTTTGTTGATGCTTTGGTACCTGCTTTTTTCACAGGTCTTGACCTAGAGAAAATCAAGCAAAGTATTTGCCAGTCCCACAATAATCCACCTCCCCAGTTTATAATCAGAAGGTTTCTTTTCACAAGTTCAAGAAAAGACACAAAAGACACCAACATGTTTCTGTCTCTGCAGCAACAAGTCCTGGCCTGTGCAAGGAAGTTGCAGTTTAATTAAACCAGTTCAAAAACTGATGCTGTTAAATTAATGAGAAATCTGTGGGAGGATGGATGTTATTTTGCTGGAGTGCTTTCTACTGTTTTAACTCAAGTGGTAAGGAATAGATTTAAGCTAAATAAATACACAACGTACTTCAACTGATATGTGTCCAAAAAAAGCATTTGCATCAACTTAATGAAGCAGTGCAAGATTTTCATGTAGACGAGATTCAGATGAAAATGTAACTGTATTATTCTTTGGAAATACTGTGAACATGCCTCTCTGCTGTCAGCACCTCCTTCACTACCTGCAGGGGTCTGCACCCACTGCCTGACAATTTAATTAACTATCTCTTCCTATCCTGTTTACCCTCAAGTACCCACTTGTTGGCAAGTTACACTTCTCTGTATCCCCAAACCACCCCATTTGATGTAGCTCTCAAAAACTGTAGCTTCCTGCAGTTCTGCTAAGTTAAAAGGCTCTTCTTCAAAGCAGTTTCAACTTGATGTTCCCCAGATTTTCCCCTTTCCTCTATTTGTAATATTAATAGTTACTCCAGCTTCAGAACCACATTGCCAGGGTTTTCCTCAGAAGCCAGAAGGCTTCTTGTGTGTTCAGTGCTGTGGAAATGTCAGACTACAACTATTCCTTCTGGGAAGCCCATCTTGTTTCAGAGCGTGACATACAGTGACCGAGCAAAAGTATAAAAAAGGCTGTAAAACATTTTTAGCAGCTCTACTTTCTCAGCCTGGCATGGTATCCCAGCACCTCCTCCATCAGCTTGAGCCCACTGGTTTACACTACAGAGCAGGGAGTGTTTGGGAAACCAGAAAAGGTCAGTTCTTACTCTTCCTGCTGTGCTTGGTTCACCCCCAGATGCCAGTATGGTCAGGCCAACACTGGGATGCAGATCCTGAGGAATTTTGTCTCCCTCATTGTGCCAGAGCCACCACCACTCCTGCATCATGAGCAGAGAGGATTTCTGGTGATGAAACACTGAAAAACATAGTGTTGAAATTACGATGTCCAGCCATTTCGAGGACATCAGGTCCAATATATAAAACAGGATAGAGACTTTGGTATTAAACTGGTTGAACAAAGAGCTGGCACTGTTGGCAGACATTTTAACAAATGGCTTGTTTCCATGCCATTAAGTCAATGGCAAATCTCCCAATGGAAGTGGCCTCTGGTCACAAATATGTAGTTAACAACCCAAATCTAACAAACCACATACTGCTTCCTACCAGCTGTAGATGGCCCACAATTCCCATTAATTGATGCATTCAAAAACAAGCTGGAGATGATGAGCACGTGAGAGTGCTACCAGTCGTAGTAAATCCAACCATTCTAAATTTTAGACAGCCTTTCTGTTTCCCCTGGATTATACAACATGTTAAAAATAAGTGCCTGGTTAACAGGAGGGAGAAAACAGACTTGATTTCCCCCCTACATGCATAACAATGCTTAAAAGTGCCACTTTTGGAACATCTTCGAGAGAGAGTGATGGGTTGAGGCAGAAGAAGCAGTCTGATATATATTAGTGCAAAAGACAAGAGGGAAAAGGAAATTCTTTTTTGTGTCTCTAAGGATCAGACAATTCAGAAAATTGGTTTGTTAATCTGCTAATATCTTCTTCAAAACTCAGATTGTATCTTTCGAGTCTCTACCAGAAAATTTTCATGCCTATTTATTTATTAGAAGTGTAAGCCACCTTCATTTTTTTTCTTCTAATCCTTTTTAGGAAAAGAGGCAGACAAAGAGAGACTTCCACTTTCTTATTATTATAAAATCTGAAGAATGCAATATGCAATTCAAGCTGATGAGATATGAATGGAAATCTGCAAAAGCAGTGGCCACACACAAGTTTAACTCTGCCCCCATGTGTTCAAACATTAAAGCACAGACTCTCATCCATTCCCTGGATCCTGCTTTATTTTTGTGCAGAAGGATGTGTTAGTTTCTGACAGTAATTATATGTGGCATCCACGATGACCATGTAGCTAACAGGACACCTTTTATCTTCTAAATTGACATGTTTCTCTCTGCATTATGAAACTGTTTCATGAATGCACTGGCCACTAAAAAACAAACCATAGAGATATGCCTACTCCCCATATTAATCAAACAAGGAGAAGTGAAGAAAAGAAAAAAAAAAGGCCGCTCTGGAATTTTATCAGACGAATGACCCTGTTAAGACTGGAAAAACACAGGTACTTAATTTTACATCTCACCTTTGGCACACATGCTGTGTGTGAACTTCCCTGTCCTCCACTGTGCCTCACTCCTTAGCCTAAGAAATGGATACTAACAGATTCATGTGTGGGTGTGAAAAGGAACTACTTCTTCCTCTGTAAGCTGAGGTTTCTCTAGCTGTCTCACTTCATCAGCACTCAAGGTGGCAAGGCTCTGGAAAGTGGAGACCAGCCCAGGCCACCGCCTGTGCTCCAGCAAAGGACTCAGCCCTTCCCCAGCCCAGGGCACAGCCTACAGCCACACACCTGGCAGCAAGGGAGCAGAGCCACAAGCTGGGAGTGAGGGACCTCTGTGTCACATCCTACCCTGGCACTCCAGCAGGGCAATGAGACTCCAAGGTTGGTGTAGTCAGAAACATTTTGGGTTTGTTGATCATGGGATGCTCAATTCCTGGTCTACTGACACCTCACAGGATGCACCTGTCTCAGAGGGGAAGATGAGTTTTAGCACAGGAGCTAATGGGGCTTGTTGATAGAACTTGAAAGTAGCTTAGAAGGGGGAAAGGGACAAAACCAGGCTCACCAGTGATGAGCGATGGGATGGTGTGCCAAAACTTGAGGAAATGAGCATTGATGGGATCCTCAATCTGCCCCATGAGGTGTGGCTACAATGTACCACACCTGGAATGTTTCTATACCAATGAATGCAGCATGAGGAACAAACAGAGGAGCTGGAAGCTTTGGCCCAGTCACAGAGCTTTGACATTGTTGGTGTAAGTGAAACCTGGTGGGATGAGTCCTGTGACTGGGGTGTCCTGTTGGACAGTTACAGGCTCTTCAGGAGGGGTAGGCAGGGCAGAAGAGGCAGAGGGGTGGCACTGTATGTATGTGCTGGTTTAAAAGTAAACTGGCAGGAGAAATGAACCCAACTTAAGAGAGATTACAAGTCAGAGTTACAATTTACTAAACAATACATACAATGATACAAAGAACAACTGGTTTTGACCCACAAGAACAGAGTATAACCCAGCACCCTGAGACAAGAACAGCACGGTGCTCATTAGCTCCTGTACTGAGCACTGCGGGGTCCCCCTGGGTGCAAAGCAGAAGGGAGGGAATCCTGTTTTAAGGATGATGGTCACAGTTCTGTTGAAGTCGTGATGGCAGTCTGGTCGAGAGTGGCAGTCACAGTCCTGTTGGAGTTCTGTTCCTCCTCTGGATCTGACCAGTGATACCAGAAGTCCCAAACCCCAAAGATTATATATGTGCAGGTTCAGGTGTGAATGCCCAGTACCTCTCCCAGGTACCTGGAGGGGGCATGGAGCACCCAGCAGTGGGGGCGGTAGGTATGAGAACAGTGGGGCTGGAACCGGACCGTGGGGCAGGGGCTCCCATGCCCACTGTGTCCGTGAGAACTGGCTGTGGGAGGGGCCGGGGGCGGCAGCAGAACCAAACTGCAGGCAAAGGGGGGGCTCCCCTGCCCTGCTCGGGCCGCTGCCAGGAACCAGCATTCGGTGCTGGGACGAGCACTGCAGACCAGCACTGCTATCCCATGAGTTTTGCTTTCCCCCTTTCCCCTCCCCCCCAACATTTATAAATCTCTCTCCTACGCCCCTGTTTCCCTGTGTTTCCCCAGGATACTCATGCAAGGCAACAGATCAATCCAATTACCAATCCAGAGATGGGTGGAAGCCGACTGGCACGCATTTCCTACCGGGCGTCCCTGTGGAGGTAACAACATCTCGATGGAAGGATGCGAGTAGTTCAGCTCCTGCCTCACCCTTGGATACTTTTGTACTGGCTTCACTATTCTATTACATATGGCCAGTATGTCCCAGAAGGTGTTGCCAGAGGGCACAACTCCACCCTTTTCTATATGATCCTCTGTGCCATTGCGCATGTCTGAGGGAACTTTGGGGGTCATACACCCCTTACCACCTTTCCGGCCTCCTCTCCATCTTCTTACTCATGGCTAGTTACAATGTATTACAGCTTCGATAAATGAAGAACATAGCTTTCCACCCCAGCTCCCCATGTACCCCACTCCCTCTAGTTCACATCCTGCAAATCAGCAAGCAGCAAGCTGAACTAGCACTCTTTACTTTTTCACACATTATTAAACTTATCAGCACACTGGACTTCGTAGATCATCTGTTTTTTCATTCTCATCACAATATGCATGGACAAAATGTGACACAGGGACAAGGTGCTGCAGGAGCTGATCCCTGCACAAACAGCAGCTGGATCGGGACACACCTGCCTTCATCATTTATCTTTTAATAAGGAACTTCACCAGGAGGAAAGGTCTGCAGAGCACACCACTGCACGCCCCAAGTAGTCACCTCCTGAATTTTAAATTGATTTCATCTTTCATATTAACCTGTGTGAGCTGAGTGCACAGAGAAAAAGCTGCAGAGCATTGTTTTCCAGATATGGGAAGAGCCAGAGCACTGGTGACACTCCACCATCTTCCCCTGCCCTGGCCAGTGACCAGTCACTGTTAAACCAGGCAAGAAGCCACTGCAGGGGGCAACACAGACAATGTGCAGGACCATGGCAACCTACATGCAGCCGAGCACCACAGCCAAGATGCTCCTCGTGGGGCTGGGAATCTGGAAGGTACCAGCTTCAGAGAAACGCACCTGTATTGCAGAGTTCCCTGGTAAACTTTGCCCTCTGTGGTCCAGCTCTGCAGAGCTGTCCTGTGGCCTGGAGCTCTGCTCTGCTGTTGAGCTGAGTCCATGTTGGAGTGGAGCAACAGTTAAAAGGCTGGAGATTGACTTCAAGCCATGGGGCCCATGTTTATGACTGCAAGAAATAGTGTTCCACGTGCTGAGCCACCCTTACCCCTGCTCATGCCGTGTGAACTGTGGCGGCAGTGTGCCCTGTTTTTTGTCTCTAGCTGTGGTGCACGTTTCATGAGAAGCCTCTGGTGATGGGAGCCTGCCAGAAGACTCTTGCTGACCTGAAACTGGATTACCTGGATCTCTACCTCATCCACTGGCCTATTGGGTTCAAGGTACAGTAACAGCAATGCCCTTGGCTTCTCCTCCTGGGAGAGCTCCTCAAAACTGCCAGTAGCACTTGCAGCACCACTGCTGCTCCAGTGCAGGAAGAGCACGTGTCTGGTGTGTGCCAGCACTGCTCTGGGACTGCCCATTCAGCTTTACTCGGCCACGTCAGCCGGGCTCCTGATCTCTGCCCCTGAGATTGCTGCTTGCACAGCGTCCTCTGCCCTTTTGATAATGGGGAGCAAGACCTAGCACTAAGATCAGGCCTCCCAGCTGCAAGCACAGGTTATGCCTCTTTCCCTTTCTTCTACAAATCCAAAGCATACTCATCTGAAAATTACCCATTGTGGGACAGAGGGCTGCACTTTGCTGTCTGACAGAAATTCTTTCCTCTTTAGGTTACAGAATCACAAAGTGAAAGTAAACGCTTCAGATTCCCATTTCTCTCTTTAATCACCAAGTCCTTAATATAGTACAGATTGAACTGACCTTGCCTGTAGGAGACTTAGTATTG
Organism: Calyptomena viridis; assembly: GCA_013390005.1. Taxonomy (NCBI): domain Eukaryota; kingdom Metazoa; phylum Chordata; class Aves; order Passeriformes; family Eurylaimidae; genus Calyptomena; species Calyptomena viridis. Next base: position 206,044 of record WEIV01011227.1, on the reverse strand, counting down.
TTTCACAGACCTTGAATTCCAAAAGATGAGGATTTTTGAGTTTTCAGACTACACGCACTTCAAAGGACTTATGTCAGTTTGTACATACATATATATATATATACACATCCACAGATTCATACCCTTGGCCTTTCCTGTCTGCTACACCCAGATCAAAATCTCTATTCTACCTAATTCTTTCAAGCTCAACTTAATTTCATTCTCTCAATATTGTTTTAGTTAGATTTATGTGAAGAAAGCTGTCCAGTGAAATTGCATAATATTGTGGCATCTAGAAAATTCCAATCATTCAAAATACTTTGGCCATAACAGTCTAGTTACTGGCTGTTCTAATTTTCCTAATACAGCAACTTCAACTGCGAACTTCCCCCGTGACATCTATCAGCACAAATGTGCACTCCAGCACAAATGTGTATGTTCACAGAACCGAAGTTAATACTCAATATACCTTTTTAAAATCAGCTAAAGAAGCTATTATTGCTTAATGTGCATAATGGAACGACACTTAGAGTGAACTCATGTAAGACTCCAGAACATGTCTACAAGCTTATCTTCTTCCCGTGGCAGGGAGAGCTTCTCTGGAATGCAGTGTCAAAAAAACATTTAACTATTTCTGGGAAATATGCCTCTTCTATGTGGGAGAGACTTCCTAAGTGAAATAAGCCCTAAACCGCCTCAAAATAATCTTGCGGAAAGGATCTTCTACAATTACACACAGCAAATATCTATGGATATTTGGGAGGACACAAGGCACTTGACATTTCATTTTTGGTATCACCTTGCTGAACCACTGTTTACAAATGTTGGAATATTTACCTAAAAACAGTATTTCTGGAAAAGTAAAGAACACAGAGATGAGCACTTTGTATAAAAATAGGTGTTTTCAATACTAAGGATGTGTATTATCACACAGGCCACTGGCAAATTAGGGGAAAAGGCAGCCTCTAACTGGATCAGGAGATAATCCATGGAGCACAATATTACAACCAGTTCTGCCAGTAACGGCCCCTGTGCTTTTGTGTTGACAGATTGAATGTCATCTGTACCTCACCCACGAGAAGCTGATCAAGTCCTGTCAATCCAAAGGGATTGCCCTGACCACATACTGCACCCTCGGCTCTCCTGACAGACCATGGTAAGACAACTTTGCAATTTGCAATGGAGCTGGCATGGATTTGTTTGTAATGCTGAGGCTACACCTGCAGCATTAATTGTTTATCCAGATACAGACCTCTGTTGCTATGCTGGATCTTTCTGTGGAGGTTTCTTGCCATTGACTGGTTTTCTCTACGTAGGGCTAAGACAGGGAAATCCCTTCTGGATGACCTCATGACCAAAGAAATTGCAGCCAGGCACAACAAAAAAAAAGAGCAAAAATAGATCCTTTCTCATCCTTGCCACGTCATCCTTGAGCAAAGAGGACTGTGCTTTTTCCTTCTTTATGCTTATCTATACTTTTCTGAGTGTTAGCCAAGACCTACCTCTGTAGAGGTTAAAACATCCTTTATGTGATATTTCCTCTTCTGTAGCTTGTGGATCAATCAGCAGGCTTTGCTTGCTCGCAATCCCCACACAGTAACACACCAGAAATGTCTTATATAGAATAAGTAATGTTCATGAAATAGTTTCTGTGTTCATAAAACAAGTTGTTTTCTATCTGTTAATTCAGGGGTCCATGAGTAAAAATGGACCTTCCAGTGTGGAGCTGCTCCTATCTTGTGTTTCTTCTCACTGCTTCGTTTGTCCAAGGAAGTAATTTCCAGCTGTTTCTCTTTTTAGGTGTTTGGCTTTGAATTGACTAAAGAGGATATGGCCACTATTCTGAGCTTTAACAGAAATTGGAGGATCTGTGAAATGAACACTGACTGTTTTTTTCCAACTCTTAAATATTGAATATTCTTTACAAGGAATTTTGTGTCACAGCTGCCATGTAGCATTAAATTCAGCTTACTTCAAAATCACATCAACTCAAATTCCAACTGGTTTTCCCAAAAACTCTTTTTCAGAAGAGGGTTTAAAATTTTCATTTTAAAAACAAAACAAAACAAATTAAAAACCCCTACATTCTCATTTTGAATTCAGTTTTCAGTATTCTGCATGGAAAAGGTATTCCTTGAGATTTTTGGACCTGAAAAAAATTAAAGAGGGAATGTTATTTTAAAGCATGACCTAAATGTTATATAGAGGTTCACTGGGTACATGGAGTAGCCACCAAGGCAAGATTTGCACCATGTAATTACGGGAAAAATATGTGAAGATATGTGTCCTTGTTTCTCTAGTATCTATTCATATTACTGAGAGTTTCTTGAAAACTGAATTCAAAATGAGAATGTAGGGATACTGTGACACTTGCTAGACACTCACTGCTCTTCTGTATCTTTGAAAACATACTCATAAATACTTTCCCCCAACATTTAAAATGAAGTGATTTGTACTCATTATTTCCTATAGTGAAGTTGTACTTGTCCCATCTGGAGAGGGAACAGTGTGCTCATCACTCTCCCAAGCCACACTGGGGTATCTCTAGCCACCTCCTTTAGTGAGCACAGCACTGCACGTATCCTGGGATGAGCCATGGGCGCGGCACCTCTGTATCACGTCCAGTCCCGGGACTCTTGTTTATTTTGGGACACCCCCGGGATTTATCGACGGCAAATCGCGGGCCAAAGTGCCCCTGAATTAAACACTCTGTCTCCCACAGAACCCATGGGAGAGACTGCAACATGGCACGAGTGAGATAAGCAGGACAAAACGTGGCACAGGGACAGGGTGCTGCAGGAGCTGATCCCCGCACAAAGAGCAGCCGGATCGGAACACACCTGCCTTCAGCCCGCACTGAAGATAAGGAACATTCCCGTTTTCCCGGAGCAAAGCCCGGACCCCCCGCATCCCCCCTCAGAACCCCGACTGCAGGGGCGGCCGGGCGGGATCCCATTGGCTGCTGGCCCCTCTGCTGATTGGGCGGTGCTGCCGGCGGGGCAGGGCTGAAGCGCTGATTGGCTGCGGGGGAGGGGCGTGCCGAGCGCTCGCGGCGCGGCCATGGCGGCGGTGGTGAGGGTCGGGGCGGCCGCGGCGCCGCTGCTGGGGCTCGGCACTTGGAAGGTGACGCTGGGCACCGGCACCCGGCGGGGATTCGGTACCTACCGAAGGGAAAGCACGCGAAAATCCTAAATCGAGACATATCGTACCCTTTTTCCCTCTAGTCCCCCGCAGGTAAGGTGCAAGCTGCGGTGATGGCTGCCATCGATGCCGGGTACCGCCACTTTGACTGTGCCCACGTGTACCAGAACGAGAAGGAAGTTGGGGAAGGGATCCAGCAGAAAATCAAGGAAGGTGTTGTGAAACGAGAAGACCTTTTCATCGTCAGTAAGGTATGGATCATACGGTCATGGATTATGGACAAACGGGCTTTACCTGTGATATTTTTACGGTAGGAACCTAAAGTAGTTTAATGCTGTAGCACTGCAAAAGCTCGTAATGTAAATGAGATCATTCCTGATACTACTTTCTTGTTCCACTTCATGACCACAGATACAGGGTTTGATCCTTTTTGGTCCACTGACAGTNCAAATTCCAACTGGTTTTCCCAAAAACTCTTTTTCAGAAGAGGGTTTAAAATTTTCATTTTAAAAACAAAACAAAACAAATTAAAAACCCCTACATTCTCATTTTGAATTCAGTTTTCAGTATTCTGCATGGAAAAGGTATTCCTTGAGATTTTTGGACCTGAAAAAAATTAAAGAGGGAATGTTATTTTAAAGCATGACCTAAATGTTATATAGAGGTTCACTGGGTACATGGAGTAGCCACCAAGGCAAGATTTGCACCATGTAATTACGGGAAAAATATGTGAAGATATGTGTCCTTGTTTCTCTAGTATCTATTCATATTACTGAGAGTTTCTTGAAAACTGAATTCAAAATGAGAATGTAGGGATACTGTGACACTTGCTAGACACTCACTGCTCTTCTGTATCTTTGAAAACATACTCATAAATACTTTCCCCCAACATTTAAAATGAAGTGATTTGTACTCATTATTTCCTATAGTGAAGTTGTACTTGTCCCATCTGGAGAGGGAACAGTGTGCTCATCACTCTCCCAAGCCACACTGGGGTATCTCTAGCCACCTCCTTTAGTGAGCACAGCACTGCACGTATCCTGGGATGAGCCATGGGCGCGGCACCTCTGTATCACGTCCAGTCCCGGGACTCTTGTTTATTTTGGGACACCCCCGGGATTTATCGACGGCAAATCGCGGGCCAAAGTGCCCCTGAATTAAACACTCTGTCTCCCACAGAACCCATGGGAGAGACTGCAACATGGCACGAGTGAGATAAGCAGGACAAAACGTGGCACAGGGACAGGGTGCTGCAGGAGCTGATCCCCGCACAAAGAGCAGCCGGATCGGAACACACCTGCCTTCAGCCCGCACTGAAGATAAGGAACATTCCCGTTTTCCCGGAGCAAAGCCCGGACCCCCCGCATCCCCCCTCAGAACCCCGACTGCAGGGGCGGCCGGGCGGGATCCCATTGGCTGCTGGCCCCTCTGCTGATTGGGCGGTGCTGCCGGCGGGGCAGGGCTGAAGCGCTGATTGGCTGCGGGGGAGGGGCGTGCCGAGCGCTCGCGGCGCGGCCATGGCGGCGGTGGTGAGGGTCGGGGCGGCCGCGGCGCCGCTGCTGGGGCTCGGCACTTGGAAGGTGACGCTGGGCACCGGCACCCGGCGGGGATTCGGTACCTACCGAAGGGAAAGCACGCGAAAATCCTAAATCGAGACATATCGTACCCTTTTTCCCTCTAGTCCCCCGCAGGTAAGGTGCAAGCTGCGGTGATGGCTGCCATCGATGCCGGGTACCGCCACTTTGACTGTGCCCACGTGTACCAGAACGAGAAGGAAGTTGGGGAAGGGATCCAGCAGAAAATCAAGGAAGGTGTTGTGAAACGAGAAGACCTTTTCATCGTCAGTAAGGTATGGATCATACGGTCATGGATTATGGACAAACGGGCTTTACCTGTGATATTTTTACGGTAGGAACCTAAAGTAGTTTAATGCTGTAGCACTGCAAAAGCTCGTAATGTAAATGAGATCATTCCTGATACTACTTTCTTGTTCCACTTCATGACCACAGATACAGGGTTTGATCCTTTTTGGTCCACTGACAGTAGTTGCTAGTGTAGCCATTGGATAGGAAGAGTGAAAAGAATCGCTCTCACCCTAACTGGTCTGGTGACAGCTTGCTTTCCCACACTTCTTCCAATAACTGAAGGGAGGCAAGACTCTGATTTTCCCCCCAAAATGTACAGAAACTTTGAGCACCACAGCCCTGTTGTGTTCTTGTACTCTGCTGAGAAGACAGAGTGCTGGGTGATGGATGAGGAGAGGCCAACTGCAGAGCAATCTGCAGGAGAAGGTAGAGTAGGCAACACAAATTATGTCTGAACTAATGGAACCAGAGGACTTTGTTATGACCCTGCTCAAATACTGTGCTGCCACTGCACACAGTGCCTTCAATGTCATGGGCCAGAGCCTGTCACATCTGAAGAGCACTAGGATGGCCTCACTTCATATCACCTTCCAAAGAATGTGGAACATTTCTGTGCTGTGCAGGACAGCACCCCAGAACTTTAACCCAGGAAGTCACAGTGTGCCTTACTGTTTGTCTCTAGCTGTGGTGCACATTTCATGAGAGGCCTTTGGTGAAAGGAGCCTGCCAGAAGACTCTTGCTGACTTGAAACTAGATTACCTGGATCTCTACCTTATCCACTGGCCTTTTGGCTTCAAGGTACAGTAGCAGCAGTACCCATAGCTTTGTTTCTTGTGACTCTGGCTTTACAGCCCAACAATTGCTCTGACTGAGAAAGACAATGACATGTCATCTGTTCCAGCACTGATCTGGTGCTCAGCTTTACTCTGGCCATGTGAGTTAGGCTCTTGGTGTGTGCCCCTGAGACTGCTGTTTGCATACCCCTTTCATCCTGGGAATGATGGTCAGGCACGTCTGCCAGCTGCAAGCATAAGACAGGCTGCTGTCTCTTTTGCAAATCCTGTGTATGTTCATGCCAAATTTCCCCTTGTAGAAAGGAAGGCTGCACATTACTGCCTGTCTGAAATTTTTCTCTGAGTATTACAGAATCAGAGAAGGAAATATTTCTGTTTTCCATTTCTCTCTTTAATCACCAAGTCCTTGATGTTGTACAGATTGCGCTGTCCTTGCCTGTTCCACTGAGACAGGAATTTAAAATATGAAATTTCTCTGAGAGAGGTTGGGCTCCCAGCATTAGTGAAGGAATTGGATGTGTCCGTTCAAATATTTCTAGTCAGCCTTTCTGTCCTCCAGTCTGATCTGCCTCTGTTCTACCTCTTGCCTTCAAGATGCTCATCTTTTTCTCATGCTCTGTTTTAGCTTTGTATTAACAAAGCTGTGCCAATGAAACTGTCTCGTGGTGACAGCAACAAACAGCTGCTAAATGCAGTTCAGTCTTGGTGTCTTTTCATAAGCTGTACACAAAGGGTCTTCTGATTTTCCTAGTATTGGCAGCTTTACACGAGCTTTGTCATGGAAGAACTGTCTTTTCAGCATTATGTAGACCAAAGTGTTCCCAATACCTAACTATGTCCCTTGATACCCCTCTGGAAAAAACAGTTCTGCCTAAGTGGAAATTAAAGAACAATACCTGAAGTGAACATTTATGAGACTGGAGTCTATAGTTCTGAGTGGTTTTTTTCCCTGTAAGTGTTTGCATGAGCCATGACTTCCAGGGGTCCAGCAGAAAAACCTGCCCTTATAGGAAAGGTCACTAGCAAAAATGCCTTAAATTCCCTCCACTTCTCAGGAAGGAATGACTGAATGTAGACAAGAATTAGTGCTCTTGCCTCCACTAGAAGTTTAAGCTGTTTTGTTTGTGAACTCTCATGGTATTAAGTGAATTTAACAGACTTTCAAGCATTTTCTTTGTCACTGACAGGCAGGAGAGGAGCTGTTTCCCACAGATGACAAAGGCATGGCTATCCCCAGCAACACTGATATTCTACACACATGGGAGGTAAGTTCATCTGATTGGAAGAGTCTCATCATCTGTCCTCAGCTTAGTTGGAAAGAATTCACAGAAGTACATGGTAGCCTTTAAAACTGTGCTTCCCATGAAGAGAAACAAGCACCAACTCAGGTCATGTCTTCTATGCTGCCTGCTGACTTGGCTCCACTTTCTGGCAGGCCATGGAAGAGCTGGTGGACTGTGGTCTGGTAAAAGCCATCGGAATATCCAACTTTAACTGTGAGCAGATCCAAAGAATCTTGAACAAACCAGGACTGAAGTACAAGCCTGCAAATAACCAGGTAAGCTGCAAAGTGACTGCAGATGAACACTTTTCAGGGATAATAAAGATCCGATCACAGTTGAATGAGGAGATGGAAAAAGGAAAAGAGAGTAGACACAGAATGTACTTTAAATCCCACTCTGTGGATATTCTTGGTACAAACAGGACCAAAACATTTCTTTTTTGTCTCACTGTGTTGAACCACTTTTTACAAATTCTGGATTATTTTCTAGGAAGCATTCTCTGTAGAGGGATGAAGAATCCAGATATGAGCTATCATTCTGACTATAACCATTGACGTATATAAATCCTCTCAGAACAAAATCAAAAAAGCACATAAAGGCCCAATATAGAAGTTGGTGCCCTTTAGCATTAGAGTCTTATATTGTCACACAGACCACATGCAGGGTAGGATGAAGGCAGCCTGTAATTAGGAAATGATGATTTACAAAAATCTCTGGAGCACGGGAAAACTACAGTAGTTCCACAGCTCTCGATCTCTGCTTCTGTTTTGGCAGATTGAGTGTCATCCATACCTTTCCCAGGAGAAGTTGATCAACTATTGCCAATCCAAAGGGATCACTGTGACAGCATACTGTCCCCTTGGACGTCCTGACAGGTAATTTCAAAGTGGGCTAGCATGATTTAAGTCTGATTTAGACTAATTGAATAATGGTGCAGCTGTATATATGTATGTATATATATATATGTTTCTTTTTAATTGATGAAGCTAGATAGAGAAATTCCGGAGTGATTCTTCCTTGTTTCTTCCTTTCCCCTCCCTCCCCCCTTTGTCTAGTTCTAAGCCAGAGGCACCTTCCCTTCTGGATGACCCCATGATCAAGGAGATTGCAGCCAAGCACAAGAAAACCCCAGCACAGGTGAGTAGGTGGCACACAGTGAGTACTCATTCCTGTAACATAGCCATTAAGGAAACTATGTCTGAAGAGAAGGAACAGCCTCTAGTGGTATTACCTGTGCAGTGTGGTGCTGTTTTGTGGTGTTAACAAGCAATGCAGGCTGTCCACTCTGTGTCCTACAATATATGCTACTATTATCTTTTTGGCCCTCCTTCAGATGTCATTTCCCCTCTCAAGTCCTTTTGCAGAGAATGCCAGCCTTGCATAGACTGCTAAAAGCCTGGCTGGGGAGAAAAAGAGTTGTTCCAAAACTGGATGGGAAAGGCCTGTGGGGGTCTCCTCCACTTCCCTCTTTGCTCTCCAGGCAGTGCTGCCTGGACTGCAGGGACAGGAATGATTTGAAATGCAGCTCTGCAGAAGCAGGTATAGCTTAGGGAAAACAGCTGTTGGAACAGGCTCTGCTTCCTCCAGGGCAGGAGCCATCCTCTTTCTGACTCGGTTGTCTGTTCTTCAGGTTCTCCTTCGCTTCCAGATCCAGAGGAATGTGATTGTGATTCCCAAGTCTGTCACACCACAGCGCATTGTGGAGAACTTCAAGGTGAGCACTTCAGGGTGAGCTGGGTGCTGCCCTTCTGGGATGGCATGGCTTCTCCCTGCAGAGCAGAGATCCTTTCTCATCCTTGCCATGTCATCCTTGAGCAAGAAGACTGGGTTCTTTCTGCCTGGAAGTCAGGGCTACAGTGAAAACCATAGCTGAAGAAAAGATAGAGCTCTTGGAAACAGTATGCTGTAACATTATCTGTTACATTATATGGTGTCTCCTATCCTTTGACTTGTGGATGAAATGGTGGGCAAGACTTGCTTGTAGCCCAAATGCAGTTACATATAGTGTAAGCAACATTAAGGGAAGAGTCCTGATGTCAATAAACCACATAGCTCATCTGACTTAAGTCAGGAGTTTTTTTCTGATACTGGACATCAGGATTTCAGATGCAATGTAACTGAATTTACTGAAATATGAATGTGGTGTAGCTTTTTCTTTGGTGTAGGACAGAAAGATGCACCTTTCACAAATGGAGGATGAAGGCATTCTGCACATCTAATTCACCAAACACCTTAGAACAGCTGGGACATGTAACTGCAATTGTCAGTCTTTGTTCCCTCTGCCAGTAGTGTCTCAAAAATTCAAAGATACTTCTTTTCCTTTCCCTGTTTCATGAAGCCATCACTTGTAACCAGCACCCTTTCTGATGTGAACTTCTTTTATCATCTTGTGAATCTTGCTTCTGATTTGATTTGTTCAAAGATGTGTTTATCTTTTTAGGTGTTTGACTTTGAATTGACTAAAGAGGAGATGGCAGCCCTTCTCAGCTTAAACAGAAACTGGAGGATCTGTGAAATGATCACGTAAGTGACAGTTTGTCTCCTTCAAACTCTTACATTTTCAATGATCTTTATTTTGATCTCACAGGAACTGCTACAGCTGTTTAAATTTGGTATATTTTGAAATCTGAAATAATTTGAGGGATGAAGATCTGTTATTCAACATCTTAGGGAAGTTATATTTTCACTTTATTGACTAAAGGTTAAGTCATACTGTGTATTCCTTTGTAAATCCATTCTCCAGGAAACTGTGCCTGGAATTCCAAAATAAGGGTTCTGGTTGATAACTCTGCCTATGTCCATATGGGAGAAATTAGCATTGAGCAGTTTTAAACTTAGAATAATTATTAATGTGAGGTATTATTAACTGATGTCAGCTCTTACATAGGTTGCTGGGGGAGGGAATGTCCATCTGTTGTACAGTGCAAAGCACAACTGCTTGCAGGTAAGCACCTTGGAAACCTAGAGCAAGCCAAGAAGTGTTGGCTGGAAGACCACAGAAAGTGCAGTTTTCTCCGTAAACAGTGTGAAATTTAACTCTTTATCTAGAAAGTAATTTGGTCCTACCACTGCTCAGTGCCTGAATAATAGAAAAAGATGAACTTGTTGGTCCTGTATGCTATTGCTATATTAATAAGTCTCTTAAGTACATTCTGCTGTTACTCAATTCAGAGCTTCCCTCGAAGGCTCCTGTATACACCCATTATTGTTCTACATAGCAATTATTTCAACCTTAAGTAATCTTTCCTCTTTAATTCCCTCCAGGTGCAAAAATCACAAGGAGTACCCTTTCAATGCAGAATACTGAATGTGGTTATCCTGCCCTCCTGCAGGCTATAACAAGCTTCTACAAATGCCTGAAGTTGCCCACTATGGGGCTTGCACACTGTCTCTCTCCTGCCAGCAAAGGCACAGTGAATGTATTCAGTGACTTTGGGTTTTTCTTCTTTCGTGGAATGAAATAGTAAAATTGCTCTGAAGAACAAAATATGGGCTACAATAATTCTCTACTCATTAGATGAGTGTCTCTGCACGGCTAAAATAGAAAAGCAACTGATTTTATCTTCTCTCTTGCATCAACACCACTTCAAGCTGCAGGGTTAAGGATATGTGAGCACAGAAGAAAGATCCATCCTGAAATAATGAACTTCTTAATCACTGCCTGAAGACAAAAGACAACAACTTTACTCCTAGAGCACAGTCCAAAGGTTTCTGGGAAAGAAGAGTAAATGGGACACGTGTCCAGACCTACAGATGCATATCAACTCATACTGGGCCTTAATTGAGTTGCATCTTTTTAAGGCTGAAACTGGACAGAGATTAGTGTTCAGTTTCATTCTTAACCAAAATAAAAATACTTGGATTACCGATGGTTTTGAAGTTCTATTCTAATGTGAAAATTAACAAGCCAACTTGCATCAACATCGTTAGAAATAATCATCCCTATTCAATTTTAAATGATGTCACAAGCCTGAACATCTTGTCTTGAGCAAGAGTTTAATAATTTAGTGTAATAAGCTGCAGTTAACAGAGCAATGCTGACAAGAACAGTAGAGTATGACCGCTTATGAACAAGCCTTAGTACAGACTGGATCAACAAGCAATAGGAAACCAACACCTGCAACTGCTGAAAACTGAACTGATTTGGTTGGCATCTGTGCTGATATCTAGCTATTGAAAACCCACAGTAACAGAGACAGAGGAGAGACAGTGTTGAGCAGGTGTCTGATGTTGCATAAAAGCAAGGAGTGCAGGTGGAATTGCTCCTGACATGGGAGCGAGTGTTATGTTCCCTCCAGGCTATTCTGTGCTGGCTGACTGGCACAGTAACTGGGACAGGTCTCTGAACTGTAACTATGTGAATGAGTAAAGCTTTCCCCTGACAAAGCCTGTCTCTCCTGGTAGAGGATGCAGGTGAGCCTTGCTGAGCAGTGCTAGGATAGCTAGGAATGGTTTGGTAGCATGGCACTTCAGGTGTCCCTAAGTGCAGTGTGCCTTGGGCTGGTGGACACAGGGCACCTGGCATTCTGATCCATGACATCCACACAAGAGCAAACTGGAGTCTGACAAAAGCATATGAAATTTGAGTTGTATCTTGAGCAAGGGAGTGGTTAGGAAAATTTCTTGAGAACAAGATGATTAACAAGAAACTGCTTTTGTAAAGATTATTAGTAGTAAGACCCAATGCTGACTGACTTACTGTTTGTGCCATACTAACTTCTATTGTAATTCAGTATGCAATAAGTGAATACATTTACACAAGCTTGAGCTACTTGCATTGTACATCATTGGTTTGTAAGTATGAGTGCATGTATGGAAGATGTTTGACAGATGACATAAAGGCTGATTGAGTGACATGGGAGCATCAAGGTCATGCCTTGATCAGGAGTTAAACGACTGGATATAATGAACCATGACTGGCTAGCCAGTGCAAACAAGAATTGGGTGAGGAGTTTTGGTACATACAAGCTCTGGATGTGAAAGTGACAGGAGATCAATACCTGGAAGTGCTGAAAAGCTACATGGTGATAGTGTGGACTGATCTGGCTGCCAGGCTGTGCTGACATCTAGCTTTAAAAACGCACAGTAGAACAGGCTGTGAGGAAACATCAATATGCCTGTGCAGATATGCAAAATGATGAGGCCATGAGGTGTAATAGCATGTGTTAGACTCAGGCAGTGGCTCAGCACTGACACAGGTCAGAGTTGAGCACTGTATTTCCCACAGCTGAGACCACACTGACTCACTGGATTATTTTATGAAGGGAACATAATATTACACCTCGTGAATGCTTCCAGAATCATTCTTCTGTCACTTTTAACATCCATAGCTAATACGTATCAAGACTCTTTCAGTGCATGTGTAACACTCTCCCTGAAAGGCTCTTCCTCCACTGGTCCACTTGAGGAATCCAGTTTAGCACTATCACATTGTCTGATGCTCTTTTACCCCGTGACAGATGCACAAACTTGGCTTTTTTATGTGATTGAAAAAAAGCTTTTGTTTTCAAATGAGGTGTGAACGAAACTTGTGCTTTTGCTTTGAGTGTTACAGTTGGGAGAGAGAAGGACAATGGACTACAGGTTCATTACAGCTTTGGGTGTTGTTAGTACTGATTTACAATCATTCCAACAGGAAAAACACCCAAAACAAAACATGCAAATATTGATCTCAGTACACTGATTTTGAGATCATGTAAGATTCTGATATTTTCTAGGGATTTGTGTGTGTGTGTATATATATATAAAATGCCTTTCACATGGAGGTCATCCAAACATTTCTAACCAAAACTTCCAAAATAATGGAAGTTTATCTCAAGGAATAAAGATACACAAAATAGGTACTGGAGCACAAATATTAATGCTCAGCATAGCCATACAAATCAATTTACAAGGGGCATTGCTTTCCCCTTTGATTTTTGGTGCACTGGCCATAATTGTCCTTTACTCAAAAGTCACATGCAACAGTCTAGGGGAATTCATTTCACCTAATTTTAGATGTCCACAGTAGGTGCAAGCAGCCTCCTCAGGGCCACCCTCTAAACTGCCACAGCCAAGAGATGTTTGGGCAAAACAAGGCAGCAGCATTAATGTGATTCATTATACCCAGGGCCAAGGTTTCCCTTGGCTCTGCAGACATAACACGTTGTCTCCCACTGCTGAGAACAGAGCTGCACACAGCTGACACAAACCCTTCTTTTGACAGTCCCCACTAAAAAAAGTGCTTTTTCCTGTAGGCATCAGAGGAGGCTTGAATTTCTCTGTCATTGTAGGCCAGGAATAAACCAGGCAGCCTTCCTACTGGTAAGGATTGTTTCCACTAGGACCTACCTACTTTAATTATTTTGAGTCTTGTACTTCTCAGGTGCTAAACACTGCTTATCTCTTGTCCTGGTTTAAAAGTAAACCAGCTGGAGAAATGAACCCAATTTGGAGAGACCACAAGTCAGAGCTACAATTTTACTAAAAAGGTCACCATACATACAATGACACTAGATAACAAAACTGCTTTGACCCACGAGGACTAAGTACAACCCAGCCCCCCTGGCGCAGGAACAGCATGGTGCTCATGAGCCCCTGTCCCAGCACTGTGTGGTGCCCCTGGGTGCAGAGCAGAAGGAAAGGAAAACCTGATAGTCGGGATGATGGTCCTGTGGAAGAAATGGTACCAGTCTCCTCCAGAGTGGCAGCCACAGTCCTGCTGGAGTTCTGTTCCCCCTCTGATGAGGGGGTGCTCCAGTCCCAAACCCCAAAGATTGTATATCCCCAGTACCTACCCCAGGGCAGGGAGTTTCACAATGGGTGTTTTGTCTCTTTGAGTCCTGGGATATTTTGGATCCTTTGATGCTGTGGGCCGTTGTAAGTGCCTGTTGTGCCAGTGCAGCTGGGCCCATGAACAGGGAGGACCCTCCAGCTGGGTGTGGAGGTGTTGACATCTCCCCAGATCTCTTTCCTTATCTATTGTGGCCTGGGGTGTGAAGTGTGCTGGAAAGGCACATTGTAAGTAGGGCTGTGGCTCTGCTGCAAAATAGAAGGTACTTTATTTCCCAGTAACTGGCACCACCCATATTATTCTCCTTTTACCTTTGCTAAAGTCTCTGCAGCTGAAAAAGACCTATTGTCTCTAAAACACATGCACAACCTCTGGCTTCTAACTTGTTTTGCATTTTTTACTATGATATGGCCTGGCCCACCCCCGCTGTCCTGCGGATATGCTGCTCTGGCCGAAGGGCTCCCAGCCCACAGCCACGGAGAGAGCAGCTCCGGGCACTCGGGGAGAAACAGCACTAACCCCCCCAGCCCGATGTCACCGCAGCCGTAGGGCGGTGGCTGCTCCTGGCGGGCGGGGCTGGGACGGTGGGCATGGCCTGGCCATCATTAAAAGGGCTCTGCGGGCGGCAGTATCAGGTAGTGTCCTCGGCTGGAGCTATGGAGACTTGCGTGCAGCTCAACATGGGGGCCCAGATGTCCCTCATGGGACTGGGCACGTGGAAGGTAACAGGGATCTTGGTGCCTCCGGCTGGGCCGCAATCTCTCGCTCTCAGCTGAGCTGGGTCCGCACTCGGTGCCATCTCCTCCGGGGGTCCGGAGCGCTCTGGGTTGGGGTTGAAGTGGGGGCATCTCGGCTCGGTTCCGCTCGGTGACCCGTGCCTGCCGCCACCCCGGGCCGGAGCACAGCGCTGCCGGCATGCCCGGGATCCCGCCGGGGACGCTCTCTCGCTCTGGTCGTCCCCGCAGGTGGAGTCCTGTACTGCTTTTGAAGCTGTTTTCCCTGCCGTGGCCTCCATCTTCCCGTCCCCCACCTGCCTCCTCCAGGTGAATCATCGGTCTCTGTGGCCCGTAAGAGGCGGCTCCCTCCCTCATGCACCCACCTGGCCAAGCTTTCGCGGCTGTGGCCTCCCGGTCCCTGTTCCTGCTGCTCACTAGCCCTTCCCGCAGCCAAGGCTCCCGTGCTGTTGCAGTGGGGCACTCGGCTTTGCCGGCTGCTTCAGTGCTGAGTAACTTTAATCTTGGGCGAGGTCACCAGGAATTATCTGGTAGTAAGATACGGCTTTAAAACACAATTCACACGTTTCAAGCAAGTTCTGACAAAGAGGTTTGCACTGCTGTTACGATGACTACAAAATCAGTGATGGATACAATGCCTGAAAACAAACATTGCTAGATTTGTATGAACAAGATATGCCAACATTTTTTTATGCACAGCTCTTACATGCCCTTTCAGGATATAGAAACAGATAGAAACGCACATCTCTTCTGTCTCTGAAGGAAGCAGCTGATATAACCTTCAAATTACAGGGATGTGCCCTAGCAGAGGAGCTGGGCTACAGCATGGCACAATACAGAATCACAGAATAACTAGGTTGGAAGAGACCTCCAAGATCATCGAGTCCAACCCATGCCCTAACACCTCAACTAGACTATGACACCAAGTGCCATGTCCAGTCTTTTTTAAACACATCCAGGGATGGTGACTCTACCACCTCTCCGGGCAGACCATTCCAGTACTTTATTATTCTTTCCATGAAAAACTTTTTCTTAATATCCAACCTATCCCTTCCTTGGGGCAGCTTGAGGCAGTGTCCTCTTGTTCTGTCAGTTGCTGCCTGGTGGAAGAGACCAACCCCCACCTGACTACAACCTCCACAGATGACTAAGGTATAGACCACTGCCCTTCCCATAGAACTAAAATTCTCCCAGCTGGGCAGTTGTTGACTGTTTCTCTTCTGAGACACACTACTAGGAAGTGAGGACTGCTGGGTGAGAGGCACTGCAGAGCTCCCTGGCACAAAACTTGGTTTTCTTGGTCCTACTCTGGTGAGCTGGCCTCGTGTTAGGGGCTCTGCTCTACTTGTCTGTTGGGCTGAGCCTGTGTGGGACTGGGGCTATACTTAAACAACTGGAGGTTGGCTTCGAACCCAGCAGCTTCCATTTGTAAGATGTAAGAATGTAAGAATCTACCTTTAAGGACATATCATGGAAGAACTCTACTTAAAACCCCATTGTATGTGTTTCTTTAGTTTCTAAATAACTAGGAAATGGCCTCTATGCTTTGATTTGGGATCTTGATCTTCTTTTTCCAGTCTGCAGCTGGGCAAGTAAAAGCTGCAGTGATGGCTGCCATCGATGCCGGGTACCGCCACTTTGACTGTGCCCACGTGAGATTCACCAGAATGAGAAGGAAGTTGGGGAAGGGATCCAGCAGAAAATCAAGGAAGGTGTTGTGAAACGAGGAGACCTTTTCATTGTCAGCAAGGTAAGGATATGGTGACCTAGGGTCCTGGGGAAGGTCTGCTTTGTGTAGAATGTATGCATAGAGGGAAACGCAGTGCAGGGGAAAAGGCTCTGTGTTACAGGATGGAGTAATACAGAGAATGATTCAGGCCAATACTGATGGAAGCTTCGTTTTGTCACTGTATTTTGTAGAGAGTTACCTAAGATATGTTCCACATTCTCTATATTCATGAGATTGTTCAAGGTATGTGTTAAGCTCAGATGGTCCCAGAACGTGTCCTGGTTTTTTTCTTGCTTCTGCAGGAAATTCTGTATTTCGCTCACCACTGAAACTATTAGTTTAGAAAGAGCTCTTTAACCCATATCTGCCTGTAATAAAGTGGCTTTTGTGTATCTTCACTAACAGGATCAGTTTTTTAGTTTGCAGCCCTGTTTGATCCCCCATGCCACCACAGCACGTACTGCCCTTGGTATCAGTGGTCATTGTCCAGTCCTGCTTACAGAGCAAGCCACATCTGAAAAGCAATAGGATGGCCTAATTCCACATCACCTTCCAAAAGAAACAGGTTCTTGCCTGAACAGTACAGAAGGGTTCTAAGAGCTTTAATCCAGGAGGTTACAGCATGCCTTGTTTTTTGTCTCTAGCTGTGGTGCACGTTTCATGAGAAGCCTCTGGTGATGGGAGCCTGCCAGAAGACTCTTGCTGACCTGAAACTGGATTACCTGGATCTCTACCTCATCCACTGGCCTATTGGGTTCAAGGTACAGTAACAGCAATGCCCTTGGCTTCTCCTCCTGGGAGAGCTCCTCAAAACTGCCAGTAGCACTTGCAGCACCACTGCTGCTCCAGTGCAGGAAGAGCACGTGTCTGGTGTGTGCCAGCACTGCTCTGGGACTGCCCATTCAGCTTTACTCGGCCACGTCAGCCGGGCTCCTGATCTCTGCCCCTGAGATTGCTGCTTGCACAGCGTCCTCTGCCCTTTTGATAATGGAGAGCAAGACCTAGCACTAAGATCAGGCCTCCCAGCTGCAAGCTTGAGTTGTGCTGCTTTACTTTTGGCTAAATTATCCTTCCATGTTTTGTGGCAAGGCAGGTTGCACTTTGCTGCCTGGTAGAAATTCTTTCCTCTGCGTGTTACAGAATCACAGAACAGAAGAATGTTTCTGTCTTCCATTTCTTTCCTTAATCACCAAGTCCTTAATATAGTACAGATTGGAATGAACTTTGCTGTTTTCCCACAGATCTTGGATTTTAAAAGGTGAGATTTTCCAACATCCATGTCAGAAGTCCCTAAAGTACATCTCATGCTTCACATACTGCAAAAGAGCTGATGTCTCAGTCTGTCTAGTCTTGTTTTCCTTTCTGCTACAGAAAGACAGGTTACGACCTCCATCTTACCTGTTGCTTTTGACCTTTTCAACTGTTTGTCATACCTTTAAAGCCGTCATAGTTAGTTTTATTTGAACAAAGACCTTGAGTAAAAGTGTCATGGCTTTTAAAGCTGTCATGGTTAGTTTTATTTGAACAAAGACCTTGTGTAAAAGTGTTATGCCATGATACTCTGACACCTGCACAACCCTGTGTGGAGCAATATGGAGATGTGGGAATCCCTTTCAAGTTTATACATCTGGGACGTTCTGATTGTCCAGGTGCCACGAGCTTAAACTGAGACACCCCTTACGGGAGACCTGTATATAACACCTTGTCCAGCAGATGTGGCTCACTCTAAACCTTACTTAAATGTTTCTGGGACCTTAGTAGGTGCTTTAAAAAAAAAAAAAAATGTTCTCTCTTAAAGGCATGATAGAGGTGTACAGGAAGCTTTTTTATTTCACTTCATTCCACAAATGGTGTGACTTGTTTATCTGTATGTGTTTTAGTGAGTCACCACTTTGCTGGGTCCAGGAGATACACCTGTTCCTCCTGCTAGGAATGGTTGCTGGCAAAATGCCATAGACCTGCACTGAACAATGTAGACAACTAATAGCATTTTCTGTACTAGTAGTTAAAGCTATTGTGGTCTTCTGTTGTCTTGCTACTAACTTCCCAATAAAGAGTTTCAAGCATTTCCTCTGACAGGCAGGAGAGGAGCTGTTCCCCACAGATGACAAAGGCATGTCTATACCCAGCAACAGACTTTCTAGATACATGGGAGGTAAGCTCAGTCACAGTGTGAGAAGCATGTTTTCTGTCACTGGCAGTCTTTTCCATGCTTTCATTACCTTTAGCAGTCACAAAGTTCTTATGTATTTATCATACTGTATACAGTGTTGTTTTTTAAAACATATATGCTTAGTCAAGCTGATAATCTTCAGTAGAGCTGCAGACCAGACTGCTTGACTGTAACAGAAACAGAACTGTCTTCATCACCATTCTTAAGCTGCTCAAATACACTTTGCTGAAATAAATTAGATTGTGATTTTGCCCACAGCCTGCCCTACAGCCCTCTGTGCTAGCTCAACAACACATTATTGATTATCATTATTTTCTGTGTGTAAATAGCTTAGTGTGAATCTCAAGAAAGGAGCTTTGGGTCTGGGTGAGAAGGAAGACGTGGTAAAACACACCAGTGTGCACCTTCCCCTAAGAGACAAACTTTGTAACTCCAAACAGTTGTCTTTGCCTTCCCATGAAGGGAAATGAAACTATACCCAGAAGAATGTCTTCAGGCCTTGTCTTGCATACTGGATTCTGACTTTGCTCCCCTATGTATCAGGCCATGGAAGAGCTGGTGAACTGTGGTCTGGTAAAAGCCATTGGAATCTCCAACTTTAACCATGAGCAGATTGAAAGAATCTTGAACAAGCCAGGACTGAAGCACAAACCTGCAAATCTCCAGGTAGGATTCAAAGTGACTTTGGGTGACTAGTTTTCAGTGATTATGAAGATCTGATTACAGTTGCATGAGGAGATGCAAAAAGGGAGATGAAAATAGACACAGCACATCAGTGGCTTTCTGGTATCTGCCCTGAAGCTTTTTTTATTTATATGAAATAAAAAATAAATTGTATGTATAGACACATGTAAAAAAAAAAAATCACCTAGTCTCTGTCTGCACACAGAGCCACTGCCCTCTTCTATGCTGCAGACCCTGCTGTGGATACTTATCTGCCCATAGGGCATTGCATAGATTCAGACATCTCTTACAGTTCCGAATGCAGTAGTTCTTGCATGTTCACTAAGAGTACTAAGTTTACTCAGTCTTCAAAGCCTTTCTTTGCATGTAGTTACAAAAAAAGAGGATGGAAAAAATGCATCTCTGTCCAAAATTGCAGATATCTATGAAACTTGTTTCCACAAACTGACAAGAAAGTGATTTTTATGACTAGAACAGATAAGGAGGGGGTACAGAGCAGATGCAGCATGTCCCTGTAGTCCCACTCCACATTACTGCTGAACATACAAGGCATCAGGGTTTTCAGTATTTGCTAAAGTACTGCTTAGAAATCTGAGAAGCAGATCATGCCTTCTTGGAGCCAAATAACCCAGAGATGAGCCTTATGAAGTGCTTTTTCCCCAGAGCAATAACCCAGAGATACAAGAAATCTCACTGTAAAGGTAGGTGCTGTAGAAAACTAAGGCTGAATAATAACTTGCAAAGACTAGCACACAAGGACTAATACTTACCTTTAAGTATATTAGGAGATAGATGGTGGAGTCAGTTACAGCAGTTGTAGTGCTATCAGTCTCTACTCTTTTATTGGCAGATTGAATGCAATCCATACCTCTCACTCAGGAGAAGCTGGTCAACTACTGTCAATCCAAAGGGATTTCTGTGACAGCATACAGTCCCCTTGGCTCTCCTGACAGACCATGGTAAGATGCCTTTGCAAGGGATCTGGTGTGGGTTATCCTTCAAGCACTGAGACACTAAATGCACTATTCATCATTGATCTAAATATAGATTTCTAGTGTACCCTTCCCCCGTGTAGGGCTAAGCCAGAGGATCCTTCCCTTCTGGATGACCCCAAGATCAAAAAAATTGCAGCCAAGCACAAGAAATCCACAGCACAGGTACACAGATGCCAGACAGTGGGTACCCTTCCTGTAACACAGGGCAGCTCCAGATGGACAATGCAGGGGACAGGGTGGATCTTCATTCCCTGTCACCTGTGTTGGGTAGCAGTGCAGATCTGTTGGCTGTGTGGCCTGCAATGAAGGCTTGCAAGGGCTCTCTGACTTCAAGAAGTTGCCCTCTGCCAATAAGAAACGTTTTCTTGACCAATTTTCAGATGCTGTAATGTTTTAGTCATCATCTAAGTCCTCTTGCAGAGAATGAAATCTTGATAGAAATTTCAGTGGACAGGAAAGGACTTGATTATCCCAACACTGAATAGGAAAGGAAGTGTTCCATGGGGGTCTCCTCCACTTCCCTCTTTGCTCTCCAGGCAGTGCTGCCTGGACTGCAGGGACAGGAATGATTTGAAATGCAGCTCTGCAGAAGCAGGTATAGCTTAGGGAAAACAGCTGTTGGAACAGGCTCTGCTTCCTCCAGGGCAGGAGCCATCCTCTTTCTGACTCGGTTGTCTGTTCTTCAGGTTCTCCTTCGCTTCCAGATCCAGAGGAATGTGATTGTGATTCCCAAGTCTGTCACACCACAGCGCATTGTGGAGAACTTCAAGGTGAGCACTTCAGGGTGAGCTGGGTGCTGCCCTTCTGGGATGGCATGGCTTCTCCCTGCAGAGCAGAGATCCTTTCCAGCTTCTCCTCACACAAGAGGACTGGAGTTTTTGCCTGTTTACCTACACACTCTACCGAGGCTCCATTTAAAGCTACAGTTGAAAAGCAGGAATGAACCCAGTTTTGGAAACCGTATGCTGGTAACTTAGCAGTCATTTTACGTGGTGTCTCCTATTCTGCAGATGAATTGGCCCATGGTGATCGATTGGCATTTCAGTGCAGTAACACAGCTCAAAAGGCTGTGAGCTGTAGAGCAAGCAGCATTAAGTAGTCCTGGTGTCCATAAACCATGTTGCTCCATTTGTTAATTCAGTGGTCCTTGAGTGAAACTGGTCATTGTCGTTTCAAAATAGATAGAGTGAACTATGGAAATCTTGTAGCTATTCCTTTGTAAAGGCAAGGCATCAGCAATTCATGAAATGAGGCTGCACACACAGAAGTCCATTGGGCAATCTCCTGCCAGCCTTCTCCTGCACTTTCCCTTTTATTCTCCATTTGTGGACAGCTGCAGCTGCTCCTATCAGAAGGCTGATTTAAGTTCTCAAAACTTTTTTGCAGGCTCCGTGTTTTGACTCCATACATCCATGTTCTCACAAACACTCCTTAGGTCTTTCAGCTAAGACCTGGCACAGCATCAAGCACAGTATAAAGCAGTATTCTGCTTTTTTTAGCACACACACTTGTCAAAAACATTGGCCCCAATGTCAAATCAGGCATTTTTTGTCCCAATCAGCTAAGCAGCTGGTGCAGCAAATTTAACATATTCCCCCACCTTTGTAATTGACAAAAGATGCATCTTTCACAAGTGGCAGATGCAAGTGGTTGCCAAGTATCCTGCAACAGCTGGCATGTTTAATTGCAACTTTAGATATACTTCTTGAATTTCCTCTGCCAATGCATTCTTACTAATACAGAGAGATGCCTTTTCCTTTTCTATGAAACAGCAATTTCTTCCTTCCCTTTTAGACTTGTTCTTTCACTTTGGGGATTTTGCTTGGTCACTGTTTTGTTCAGAGAGGCGATTTCCAGCTGTTTCTCTTATTAGGTGTTTGACTTCAAATTGAGTGAAGAGGAGATGACAACTATTTTCAGTTTTAACAGAAACTGGAGAGTCTATACAATGAGCACATAAGTGGTAGCATTCAGTATTTGTTTTTATCCGTACCCTTAAATAACAAATACTATATACACAGAGGTTTTACACCTAAATATTACCTAGAATGCCAGGAGCCTGAATGATGAAGTGATTTGGATGTTCTAAGTGTAAAAAAAGTACACACTATACAAGAAAACAAATCTGAAAAACATCATTATACAGTTATGTAGTTCAGATCTTTGGTGTCTTCTCTAAGCACTACTAGAACTTGATATAGTGGAAAAAAATTACACCTAAAATTAAGTCTTTTATTCCCTTTAGGGGCAAAACTCACAAGGACTACCCATTCAATGCAGAATACTGAAGATGCTCATATCCTGCCCTCCTTCAGAGCTTGGTTTGATATTCTTCCTATCAATTTATCTACCTTTCTTATTGCATTTCTTGTCTTGCAGCCAATGGCATCACAGTATATATATTCTGTAATTATATTTTGTTTGTTCTTTTTGAAAGAAAGATATAGTAAAATTGATCTAAAAGCATAAAATGTGGGCTGTGATAATTTTCTTTCAAAATATGGAATTAAGGAGAAGAGAGAGAGACTTTGAACTACACCTTCACTTTTATATATTATCTTGCTTCTAAACAAGAAGCAGGAGGCTCAGGAGGATAGTCAGCAGTTGTGAGCACTGGAGAAAAGCATGAACTAAAGATTCACTTCCACAGGTTGAGTGAGACAACCAGCAGCTTTATCACTCCAGAACTAACTGAGAAAGGGGTTTTCACTACTCCTCCCTTAAAAAGAAAATAAAATTCATAAGCAGAAAACACACAGGTGCGTAGTGAGCAATATTTTTCCACAGGTTTTCTCCTGAATGTGTGGATTTTCCCTAGGACAGCTCAGCCACTCAGCACATTGTCCAGTGGGCACCAGAGGGTGGCCAGCCCTCAGTGACCCGCCTTGTCCCCTCCCTGCCCATAACCCCAGTGGTGCTGGCTGAGGTGAGAGAGCTTTGCTGAGATGAAACACATATTTTTATTGAACTATAAAGGTACAATACTCACTGTGATGCAGGGAGAGCCAAAGGTTTAAAACACTGTCTTTTCAGGGCATTACTTCTCCAGCGTGAATTACACAGAGGCCACAGTGGCCTCCTTGAAATAGGAGAAGTTATTACAATTAGTTCTGGTGTAGGAAGGATTATTACAATTAGTTCTGAGAAACTATTTACATAGGTACATCCCCTGCTCAATTAATTTGAGGACTGGGCTTTAGGGTCTTTAAGATGAAATAAGGAGTCCATCCTCATCATGAACTTTTCAACTTCACTTCAGAACTGGTCCGAGCTGGTCAGTTGCAGCCTCATTATTTTTTATGATGGTGTTATCTCTTAGTTGACTCATTGTAAGAAGCTTGGCTACAATTTACAACTCACAAGAGAGATAACTCCTGGAGGAGTTCTCTCTTAACTTTCACTGTCTTCTCTCTCTTGAGGCCCAGTATAGGTGCTAACTTATTTCTGCAACACAAATGCTTTAACAGCAGATTCTCGAGAAAATCATACATTTGACAAAAAGCAGGTTTATTAACTAGATCTTACTCTAAATTCTATAACTAAAACAAACTTTATTATAAACACACTTCTATTAACAACAAGGTAATTGATTCAGCAAAATCAGTTTGTTATACTAATTATTAATCTCTATTAAAAACCTACCCCTCCTTCTGTATAAATTTACAATTCTCCTGAACCTAAAAGAAAAAAGTTAATTTTATTGAGCTTTTCCTTTAATTGACTCTGTTTCTCATATGTGTATATTATCATCAGTAATCATAACTCTAAGAAAAAAATCACTACACCCTACAATTCTGTGGTTTTTTTCTACTCTGAGTTCTTAATTCTCATATCCTCTTCCACAAGGTGAAAATACATAAATCCTGTCAGGGATGGCTGATGTGCTGACACAAAACAGGAGGTACATTAAAGAGGAAAACCAGTTATCTTGTGCATCCTTAGTTAAATGGAGCAAAACCCATGACGCTGCAGAGAGCAGGGAGTGGCACCCAGAGCAAACTCTCACACCTGAATAAACTCTATACACGTGAATAAGCAGCAAAGCCCTCCAGGCAAGTCTGGGTTTTTTCCACTGCGCTGTAACATCTTCAGAACAGTGTATGTTTGTCCACAAAAATGTCAAAGCCACTTTCTGATGTGACATCACTGGCCACTACCCCGCATGATCAGTTGTGCATTTTATTCTGAAATTACCTCCCTAAAGATGGAGGCACAATATGATCATTATGTCACTCACAAAAAGTCACTGCTTCTCTTCTGCAACTTCAAAAAAAAAACTCTTCCAAAATTAGAAGTAAAGTTTTTTTTAAAGTCACTATACCCTAAATTACTCCTAAGCCACAGTTCATCGTGTAAGTTGCGTTTGTCTCCTTTGGAGAGAGAACAGGTTCTCTTAGGTCTCTTAGCCAGCCACAACAAGGTTTCTCTTGTCACCAGCTAGGCCACCATCCCTGTGGCACAGAAACGCTGCTCCAAAAAAGGGCTCAGTCCTTCCTTTTCCTGAGGCACCGACAGCTCTGTTTCGTGTCATCCCACCGCGGGTATGTGACTCCAAAGGGCCGAGGTGCTGCACGAGGGTTTCCAGCCGGTGCGGGGGGCACACGACCGCTCTCTCCCGTGTGGGTCCCGCCCACAGGCCTCTCACCCCGCGGCCGCCCCGGCTCCCCCATCCCCGGCCCTCG
>WEIV01011227.1:0-181092 GCA_013390005.1 Calyptomena viridis | reverse complement strand
CCTGCGGTGCCTGTGGCGATCGCGCAGCGCCGCCGGCGACACCGACACCCCGGCAGGGCCGCGCCGGAGCTCCCGCTGTGCTGTATTTTCATTGGGGATTACTTGAGATGGGCTGGCTTTCTTAATTTTATCTTCTTATGAGAAAGGTCTTCAATAGCGTATTGATTAGAGTATTTTTGCCATCGCTTTTTCCAGTCGCAGCCAGGGAAAGTAACAGCTGCGGTGATGGCTGCTATCGATGCCGGGTACCGCCACTTTGACTGTGCCTACGTGTACCAAAATGAAAATGAAGTTGGGGAAGGAATCCAGCAAAAAATCAAAGAAGGTGTTGTGAAACGAGAGGATCTCTTTGTCGTCAGTAAGGTATGGATCTGGTGATACAGGTTACCAGGCAACAGCTCCTTTTTCCAAAGTAACCCTCCAGTTCTTTACTTTCCTACTCTGTGATGCAGTATTCAGAACATCGCTTAGGCCATTCCTGAGACAAGCTTCTGACTTTACTTCATCCTGTATTGAGAATTATGCAGAGTATGTACCGCAAATACAGGTGATGCTTTCAACTTTTCTGGCATGAAGTTATGCTGTCCTCTTTCATCCGGTATCTGACCTTCTAGCAGGTGTTTTTTAGTTTAAGTATTAATGAAATGAGACTGCTTCTGCTGTCTGCCAGAACACCGTGCACTCATGTGTGCTGCCATGGCACATATTATTGTCCAGTTCCATAGGCCAGTCCTGCTCCCAGAGCAAGCCCATTTGAAGAGCTGTAGGATGACCTAGTTTGCCGTCACTTTCTGAAGGGGACAGGCTGTACAGTACAGAAGGGTTCTAAGAGATTTAACCCAGGAGGTTACAGTGTGCTTTATTTTTTGTCTCTAGCTGTGGTGCACGTTTCATGAGAAGCCTCTGGTGATGGGAGCCTGCCAGAAGACTCTTGCTGACCTGAAACTGGATTACCTGGATCTCTACCTCATCCACTGGCCTATTGGGTTCAAGGTACAGTAACAGCAATGCCCTTCCCTTTGTCTGTTGTGACTGGCAGTTTTGAAGAGCTAGATGATTTTATAGCCCAGTGGTTGCTCCAGCTGGTACAGATCATCGTATGTCTGCTGTGTGCCAGCACTGCTGTGGTGCTCAGCTTTACTGTGACTGTGCGAGCCAGGATGTTGATCCCTACCTCTGAGGTTTCTGCTTGCTAGGCATCTGCTGCCCTTCTGAACTGGGGGTGGGTTTACCCACTGCAAGCAGAAGTTATTTCTCTCTACTTTTGATTATTGCCTCTGTTGCCTCCTATGAATCCAAAGTATGCTTAGCTGACAATGGTGTGGTTCCTTCTTAGGGGGAAAAGGACTGTACTTTGACAGAAGTTTCTCTTCCCCATGTTACAAAATCACAGAATAAGAGAGACTGGTTAAAGACAGAAACAAAGACTTTCAATACAAAGTAGATTGAACTGACCTTTGCTATAGAAGCCTTAGTGTTCCACAAACCTTGGATTTCAAAAGGTTGAACTTTTTAGTTCCTCTCTCTCTCAGTAAAGATTGCTGCAAAGGAACTGATGTCTCAGTTTGAATATGTCCAAGCTTAGTCTTTAAGTTAGAGCTTGATCAAAATCTTCTTTCTACTTCTTTCTTCCAAGATCTGCTGTTCTTCATAGCATCTGTATTTTTAAAGTGAGTTTCATGTAGACAGAATTAACAAAGTAAAATGTGATGTGGTGTAATAACGTATCAGTAGAAAATAACTGGATTTGAATAAAATTGATACCTGGCATGTAGTCCTAACTGGGACACAGGCTCTTCTAACATTCCCAGCAAATTAAACAATGAGTCTCCCCGTGAAAGAGACCTATCAGCAGATCTGGTCCAGTATAAGGTGAACATGTTCCAGGTCCTATTTTGCGTTCCAATAAGTCACTTCATCATGCCCAGGTAAGAACTGGGTGTCTTTGTAATACAGAAAATAGAATTATGGCCAGTTTACAAGTGGAGACTTGTTTCACCCTTGGTGTTTTGATGAGCCAGGGGACACAGTGTGCACTAGAAGTATCTGTCCTTACTGGGTTGATTGTAAGCAAAAGAAAAATGCCATAATACCATCTGAACTTCAAAGAAAAGACTGAAGACTGTAGATAGCAAGTATTAGTGTCTAATACATATGTAGATCAATAAGTCAACGTATTACTTTGTCCTGTAGTACAAGTTTGTAGTATCATGATCTTCAGCTAGTGTTAACCCAACGTCACAATAGTGTTTCAAGCATTTTTCTCTCACCGACAGGCAGGAGAGGAGCTGTTTCCCACAGATGACAAAGGCATGGCTATCCCCAGCAACACAGATATTCGACACACGTGGGAGGTAAGTTTAGCCACAGCACGAGAATAATGTCCTTTATTCTTAGCAGTCTGTACCACATTTTCATTACCTTCAGCAGTCTAAACTGTCTCGTGTATTTAGATCTATTTGGAAGGACTCACTGGTACAATAGTGGTTTGTGTATCATTTCATTATTTTCTACTTCTAACTTACTGTGAATTTCCACAGTCTCAGAGAAGTACTTTTTTGAGCATTGGTGACAAGGGAGACACAGCACAAGTATACTAGTGCTCTGGGTTTTTTTCCTCAAACTTTGAAAATGTAAACACTTATTTCCGGCTTCTCATGAAGAAAACAAGCCATATCAGGAAGAATGTGTTGTTCAGGCCCTGCCTTGTATACTGCATGCTGATTTTGTTTCTTTCTGTTAGGCCATGGAAGAGCTGGTGGACTGTGGTCTGGTAAAAGCCATTGGAATCTCCAACTTTAACCATGAGCAGATTGAAAGAATCTTGAACAAGCCAGGGCTGAAATACAAGCCTGCAAATAACCAGGTAGGATTCAAAGTGACAGCAGGCAAATGTTTGGGGTGGTGTGTGATGTTGTGTGATGTTGGGTGGTTATGTTGTGTGATGGTTTGTTGTCAAGTCTTTCTAAGAATGACTAAGATCTTATTTTGAAATATGGTTATAGAAAGAGAGAATGGAGTAGACAACATATTCTCTCAATCCCACACTCCAACTGCTTCTGGATGCACAAGGTGTTGTTTTTTTTATGGATTTTCTGCACTACTTCTTGGAAATCTGATAACCAGCAGCTCCAGAATCCCTTTTGGTAGGGGTGAGGCAGAGGGAACTTGAACGAGGTCTTCCTTGAAATACAGTAAAACTTGGTCTATATAGAGAGAGTTGGATTAACTCGTAACTCTTCTGTGGAGAGATCAGTTCCTGTTGCTCTGTGAGGGAATTGATCAGGAACATGCTTTATGGACTGCCCACAGATTTAATGAGGGTTAGGAGGAAGGAGGAAATGAAGTTGCAAGGTAGGCCACCAATTAGAAGTGTCCAGGTATGTAGGCAGCACTTAAATAAAATCTTAGGAAAACGCAGATGGCAGGAGATCTTG
The DNA here is from genome assembly GCA_013390005.1 of Calyptomena viridis. Taxonomy (NCBI): domain Eukaryota; kingdom Metazoa; phylum Chordata; class Aves; order Passeriformes; family Eurylaimidae; genus Calyptomena; species Calyptomena viridis. Next base: position 177,655 of record WEIV01011227.1, on the reverse strand, counting down.
AGAGATAATCTGATGTAATTCACGGTTCAGAGCAGCATCAGCTGTGAGATCAGAACAGGTTGTCCAGGACTTTATCCATCTTGAAAACCTGTAAGCAGGAGACTGCACAGCCTGCCTAAGAAATGTGCTCTGCTGCTTGACCTCCTGCCTTGGTTGTATGGTGGAGGGAGGGAGTTTTCCTATACTCAGTTTCAGCCTATCTCCTTCCTCCATGCAGCATTAAAGAGTTTGGCTTGTCTTTGGATGACCTTCCCTCAGGTAGTGAAAGCCTCTAGTACCAGGGGGCCTGAAGCCTTCCCTTCTCTGGGCAGAACAAGCCTTGTTTGCTCAGCCTTTCCCAGGACAGCAGGTTCTCCAGGCCTTGGCCATGCTGGTGTTCCTCTACTGAATTCATGGCAATCTGTCAATCTTTCTTCTACCAAGGGGGACTGGAATGGGGGGAAAACTGGACACATTATTATGAAGGTGGTCTGACAAGTATGAGTAGAGGCAGGTGATCACTTCCCAGAATTTAGTGGCTCTGTTCCTGCTGCCAGGGCTTCTGACTGGCTCATGTCCAGCTCAGACTAGTATGGCCCCCAGGTTGTTTCTGGCATAGTTGCTTTGCAGGTTGTCATGCTCCAGCCTGTGTTATTGCCAGGGGCTTTTAGTTCCCAGGTGCACAGCTTCAGGCTATTCCTTCCTAGGTACAGGGCTGTGTGTGCAGACTTAATGAATGCCTTAAGGTTTTTGTTTGCATGTTCTTCCTCCCTGAATGGATCCCTCTGAAGTGGCAGCCCTGCCCTTAAATGTATTGACTGGTCATTCCCCAGTTTGGCATCACCTTCAAGTTTGACACAATTATAGCTGGGCACAGGTTGTTGAAGAGGACAGGACCCAGGACAGACCCCTGTGGGATCTGTCTAGTATTGACCTTGATTACTATAGCTTTTGAAGAACTGTAGTCTCAGTTATTGATATCTGATTGCTAGAACCAGGTAATTTGAGCATGTGTACTGAAAAGGAGGTTTAACACCCTTTTTCAGAAAGCTGAATAGGATTGTTCTCTGGAAGTCTATTCAACATAAAACTAAAACATTCTGACGAGCAAAATTAATAATTCTTTCATGTGCCTTTTCTTATCAGCCCCAATGTACTTTTAGAAAAGTTATTGTAAGTTTTATGATACCTTTCAATGTCTGCCACACCTCATTGTAATAATTATTCTGGTCTCTTGTATAGAGGTCATTGATTACAGACCTCTCCCACTTGTAAATGTTCTCAAGCTCTGATTACTATAATCAAGTTTAGCTCAGAGCAATGGGTCTTTGGTCCCTCTCCTTCATAACTTACTACTTCTGAAGAAATGTTTGCAAGCCTGAAAGCTTGTCTGTTATTAGCACCAGTTGGCCTGGTTGTGGTAGTGCTTCCTGAATACATGTGAAGTATCTGCACATACAATGTTATTTACTGTCTTTCATGTCATTCCCATTCTTAATTTGAATGCAATCAGGATGTGCATTGATTTCATTTGTAGGGAGAAATTAATTTGACAAGGTAGTAATTACATTACAATGATACTAGTACTTAATTCATTAAGGAAATCTGACTCCTAAGTACTTACTGCAATCCACACTGTGTCTTAGTATCTTAAGATACTTGTTTAAACAGACATCACAAGCTTTTCATCCTGGCAAATGTAATATTAGATAATGTAGCTCAGAAGCTTTTCAACTTGAGTGCCAGTGGACAGGTAAGGCTACCTATTGAATACTCTTGAGCAGCTGTCTTTCTGGATCTGCTGAAGCCAAACAAATATGTAACCCGTCCCCAAAACTGAGCTACATGTTCCGTTTAATATTCCAAAATGTCCCAGGAGGCAAATAAGCGTGGAGGCTTCTGATAACAGCAAGCAGTTAGAACCACAAATAAAATGCTGGAGGCTGTAAACTGATCCCATGTCTTGCACTCTCTTGTTTCCCCTGCCAGCAGCACAAGTTTCCAGTGACTTCCCTCAGTGCAGCTGCAGGAGGCTCAAATAGCAGTGTAGTCAAAATGGTTCTTGATGTTGCCTGCTAAAAGAAAAGTACTGCTCCCTCGTGTGGAACTACCCTGAAAGTCCCTGTATGCAAAGTATCAAATATTCATGTTCATTCACTGCCTTTCTGACACATGAATTATTTCTGTTCCATGCTGTATATCTGAGCATTTGCTTGTCAGAATACAGGTCCACTGTTAAGGAGTGTGTATTCTGTTATGTAGCTATTCTTATGGAGATTTATGTGAAGTACACATGCTTTTATAAAACGTCTGTAATGGCTAAAGGCTAAAAATCTGTAGCAGGTAGGCATTCTCACCATTTGCAGACTGGAGGTGTTCAGCATGACTATTGGCAGAAGCCAAATAAAAACAAACTAAACAGTATTGGTGTTGAAGTTAATATGGTAGCTGTAAAAAAATATTGTGGCATGTTTAATTAGGAGTCGAGAACTTTTTACTTTCTGGTCTGCAATCTTATTGCTATGATTTTACACTTTTCCTGATGTGTGCATTTTATTGAATTGCCCCATTGAAGCGATTATGTCATCCCATATGTTGCAGATGATCTGGATCAGCAAAGTTAAGGAGTTTTTTTACAGTCCCTTCAAGGAGAACTACAAATAGTAGAAAGGGAGTAGGGGCATACAGAAAACAAAGGCTGTGTAATATCGCTTAGAGACTATAAATGATAATGAAAATGAGCCCTTGACTAAAAACTAATCCCTGGAACATGTTAAAGCAGTTAAGTCATTGCCAATCTCTATACTTCTATGTTGTCAGATTGAATGTCATCCATACCTTACCCAAGAGAAGCTGATCAAATACTGCCAATCCAAAGGGATTTCTGTGACAGCATACAGTCCCCTTGGCTCTCCTGACAGACCATGGTAAGATGCCTTTGCAAGGGAACTGGTGTGGGTTATGCCTGCAGCCCTGAGATGACACGTGCAGCATTAATTGTTCAGCCAGATACAGATCTTTGCTAGGTTGGATCCACGGTGATTTCTTGCCACTCATCTTCTTTCTTTTGTGCAGGGCTAAGCCAGAGGATCCATCCCTTCTGGATGACCCCAAAATCAAAGAGATTGCAGTCAAGCACAACAAAACCCCAGCACAGGTGTGTAGGTGCCAGAGTACCCCTTCCTTTAGCACAGCATAAAGGATAGTTAATGACAACGTAAAGGACAGAGTGGTTCTTCATTTCCTGTCACCTGTGGTGTTAAGTATCAGTGCAGGTTTGTTTACTACGAGGCCTTTAATGCACGCTGGCAAAGGTGCTCTGACCATCTCAAGAAACATGTTTCAGTCTTCCCATCTCAAGTCCTGTTGCAGGGAAGTGAACACTTGAATAGACTCCTAAAAGTCTGGGTGGGAAGGAAGGGATGTGAGTATTGCTAAACTGCACAGGAGAGGAGAAAGGAGACCCATGTGGGGCTCCACCACTTCTCTATTTGCACTTCAGAAGGTGCTGCTTGGAATTCAGGCATGATTTGAAAAGCAGCTCCAAGTAGTGGGTTCATTCTGCTGAGTTTTGCTGTAAACAGTACATATCTGCTGGAACAGGCTCTGCTTGCCATAGAACAAGAGCCATCCTTTCTCTGACACAGTGATGTGCCTCTTGCAGGTTCTCATTCGGTTCCACATCCAGAGAAACGTGATTGTGATTCCCAAGTCTGTCACACCACAGCGCATTGCAGAGAACTTCAAGGTGAGTTGTTATGTGAGTATGGTGAGTATGCCCTTCTGGGACAGTACAGCTTCTCCTTGCAGAGCAAGCAGCAACCCTTTCTTACCCTTCCCAAGTGCCACTTGGACAAGAGGATTGGGCTTTTTCTCTCCATGTTTGCTTACTGTCTACTGAGGGCTGAATTTAAGATGACAGTAGGAGAGCAGGGGTGAAACAAAGCTTTTGGAAACACTATCCTGATGATCTCAGCAGTCACATTTACATGATGCTTCCTATTCTGTGTCATGTGAATGAGTCATCTGACAGCTTGTTTGGGGACTGAATGCAGTAGCACACCACAAAAGACTTCTGTAGAGCAAGCACTGTTAAGAAAATGATTTATGGATACCAGGACCATGTTGCTGCATGTTTGGTGATCTTGAACTGAAACCAGTATTAGGATTTTGCATCCAAACACTTTGGTTGCATTTGATGGAATATTGAAGTCTTGCAGTTTTTTCTTTCGAATAGGATAGAAAGATGCATCTTTGACAAATGGAGGATGGAGGCATTGTGCAACATTTAAGTGCTGTCCAAACTTCTTAAAACAACTGGCGCATGTGACTGCAACTCGGTATTTTTAATTCCTGCCTATCACAGAANACAGAATCACAGAATTAACAAGGTTGGAAAAGACCACTGAGATCATCGAGTCCAACCTATTACCTCTCCCCACACTCCAGCTAGAGGGGTCTCAGAAATCCAGAGAGCTGTCTTTTCCTTCATGAAACCTTCACTTCTGCTAACAAACTCTCTGTGCCCTAGACTTGTTCTTTAATTTTGTGATTTCTTTTTTTTGCTTACAAGCACAGATTTGTTCAAAGAGGTAATTTCCAGCTTTTTCTCTTGTTAGGTGTTTGACTTTGAATTGACTAAAGAGGAGATGGCAACTATTCTCAGCTTCAATAAAAACTGGAGAGCCTGTGAAATGGCCACGTAAGTGACAGTTTCTTTTCTTTAAGCTGTTATCACATAGTTCAGTATACGAAGTTATAGATAGTAGGCTTAATTGGAATTCAGGATATGCAAACAATTTCCAAAGGGGTCATCCTCAAAATAACTTTCCAGAGTCAGATTTTCAGATGTTGGTTTTGTGAACCAAAACATGATGAGCATAGGGCAAACTTCATTTTCAGTTCAGTCTCAAGAAACTTTTTGTAGCTGGAATTGCAACAGGAGGCTTCTTAATCATATTTTTTTTGACGATGTTGGAGAAATGAGTGTGACACAGGCTTAAATTCTTGATTGACTCTGCTTGTGGTATTTTGTCCTTCTGCCATGACCCTTAAGTATATTAGAAAATCTGTGTGTTCTTTCAGGAGTTGTGGTGAAGTGGATGAACATTCAAAAAGTAACAGGAGGATTTACAACTTGGCAGCATAGAGCCAGATATGAAATCTTTGTAAGGCTGCAAAAAAGGTCTTCCTGTCAGTAAACAGCAAAACCTTGAATTAGTTGTCTGCCAAGCACATGAGATGCTTAGAGCCCAAACTACAGAGGGCACTCAGAATTCTTGTTTGCAAACACAGTGTGTCACCAAAGAAAACAGAAATAAACTCTCTGCTTTTATAGGGTTCATCTCCCCCCTTGGTGGTACTTTGAAGTGGTTACAGCTGCATATAATGTCTTTCAGACATGAGATAATCTTTGCTTTTTGATTTCCTCCAGGTGCAAAAATCACAAGGAGTACCCTTTCAATGCAGAATACTGAAGATGGTTTCCTGCTTTTCTCCAGGATTATCAGATACGCTTTTGCCGTTGCCTACAAGTTGTCTATGTAGCTTTTTCACTGCATCAGACACCCCTCCACACCCCCACTTTTTTTCCTTCTTTTTTTCCCACAAAGATGCAGTATATGTACTCAGTGACTTTATGTTGTTTTCTTTTTTGGAAGAAGGAAATGCTAAAATGGTTCTGAAGAGCACACTGTGTGCACTAGTAAATTTTATTTGCCAAACAGAATGTCTGGAATTGGTAAGCAGAAAGCATTGAGCAAGTTTGAACAAGCAGTCATTGTTATTTTGGAATACTGTGAATTGGAGCTAGTGACTGTTGTTGTCTGGAAGGACCAGGATATTGGCAGATGTCAGGTAATGAGGTCTGCTATTTTCTGATTGCTTGGGTTTGGTTTTTTTCCTTTGTAACACTCCATACTTTTTTCTCTACTTGGAAGCACAGGTTGATTTCTAAGTACAGCAGTTTCTACATGGGGAGCTCTTTGAAAAGTGTATAAGTCCTGGTATCCTGGTGATATAAATGCTGGTTTTGCTTATAATAAAATACAGTTTCATTGCTGTGTGTAATGAGATGGTTATTTCAGCAGTGCTCTAATGGTAGTAATGCTGAAGTAGCTGGATTATATCAGCCTTCTCTAGAGATTACATGAAAGCAAGGAAATTATCATCCCCCATGAAATCATCTAACGTTGAGGTTAACTTGTGTGTGACAGCTGTCTGCTGTTCTCATGGTAGTGCATATGAACATGGGAGCAGTGAGTCTGTTTGAGTGTCTCTTTAAACAGAGCTGTTTTGTGTGTCTGACAACTAATACGCTAAAGTTTAATTCAGTTTTTATTTTTCTGAAGTGATAGTTTCCTACTAGCCCAAGTATACTTAGTCCATTGAAGACTTGAAGCCTACACAAGCTCAATAAGCAGTAGAAAACTTGCCCTCTCCAGCAGGAAGCACGTGATATAGGAAGGAACTCTGTGCTTGTGCAAGCTACCATTGGCAAATACAGTAAAAATGGGTTTCCAAGAAAATCCTGTGTCACGACCTTGCAAATCAAAAACTTAATAGGCTTATACTGATCTTTTGGTATATGAGATATGTTTGTCCTTTTGGACTTTTTATGGTTTTCAAAAGGTAGTGACCTTAAAGGTGTTACTGTCTGAGAGCTGCTTCAGACTTCCACAAAGTGCATTTGGGTGCTGGTAAAAGCAGTGACTAGTGTTGGGTGATCTTCTTGCATGTTCCTATAAAATTTTTTTCTGGTATCTGAGTAGATTTGGAGTATGAATGGTCCTCTGAAGGAGGTTGTGTAAGTGTGGCAGAAAGGGGGCTCTTTTTGAACACCCTGGAAGAAGGAAGACACCAGAACTGTTAATGCATAACCAACCTAAATGGTAAATATAAGGTATGATTCTGATTTCTTAACTGCATAATATATACCTTCAAGTAAACTTGGACAGGTTAAAGTGTATCAGGAAGGCAGCTGTTCTCCAAGTATTTGTGGAATAGGTGGTGTGTATCCTGGTACTGATAAAAAGGGATTAAGGAGTCATACTAATTTAAAATTTTTCTTTCTGAGAAATACTAACCATTGCATTAAGAATTGATTTTGTAATATCAAAATATTTCTTTTAAATCTTTCCACTATCACTGAGACTGATTTAATATGCAATATGTCTTTGGTCACAATAACTTAAATAAGCCAAACAGGGAAGATTGAGTTAACTTAAAACACGAGGAGGAAAGAATCAGCATCTGACACTAAGAAATATTCTTCTCTAATGATGATTCTCTGAATATAAATTGATTATAATCACTTTAAATTCTGTGTTTAAAAGCAATTACAAAAAGCTTCAGCTCTGCAAGTGTTTGTGTATCTCTCATGTGATAAACAAAAGACCAAAGGCCTTGAAAAAGACCATGACAGCCGATGTTCTTTGCTTAGTCTGAGCTGTGACAGAAGACTGTTTGGGACAATGTTGAATTGCTTGGAAATAACATTTTTGTGACAATTGTGTTCTGGCAAGAAGTTAATGTCGAGGTTCAGGGCTTCCAAAACAGTACATCAGGATCTGTTAGTTTCCTGTGTTTTCATTTCACTATAACTTTATGCAAGTTTGTGCCTGAAATTTTCCATTCTCAAGTAGGAATTTTACTGGGGATGACTGTCAAACAGACTGCTGTGCAGCAGAAGGGAAGCTGGCTGGCACTCAGGGTGGAGTGGCCTTGTAACAGGCTCTCTGTATTTCACTAGATGACTTGGCAGGGAAGAATTTGGAGAGTGTTCTGGAACCCAGTGCAGCACTTAACCAGCAGGAGGCTTAGGCAAATATGAGTGGGAATAGAGGGAAAATAGAGAAGCACCTGAGTGAAGGGGCAGTGATGCACAAGCTTGAACAGAAAGCAAGCTGTTGTCAGAAAGCATGGGAAGGGACTGATAGAAGACTCTGTCACCCATTATGTTTTTGGATTGCTTCTGGAAGGGCAGATACGAGTAAATAAGGCTGAGAGGAAGAGCAGTCTAGACTGTGGCCAAGTCTTCATTTATTCTAGGTTGACCTGGGAATTGTTACAGTAAAATTAATGTCTGTTGTACCCCCATGCTTGTACCACACTTTCTGCCTACAAGAGATTTCCTTTCATCTCCATTAAGGTAAAGTGGGAAGATCAAAGACTTAGGAGCCTAGCATTCCTGCTAACTGAGGTCTTCCTGCTACAGCTGTTCACAGCATTTGTTTTGTGTTGTGATTGGGTTTCTGATCAAAGGAGTTAAGGACAAATACAGTCCTGTAGCTCTTCCAATGAAAAGTGGCTGTGTTTTGTTTTGTGTTTTTAATTTAAGAACTTGTAGTTCAGCCCCACCTTGTTGGCCTTTTCCTAGACATTCTCAGGACTCTGCTGCAGCAGCTGAGCTAGGGATACTGTAGCACACCCTGTGAAGAGGATTTCCAGCCTACAGGAAAGATAAGAGCAGGAAAATCATATTCTTGGGACTGGTGGAATCAGTACTAGTTAACTCATTGTTACCTTCCAAATCTGTTTCATTCCAAGGGAATGATATTTCACATTTTGTTGAGAATTGCCATCTCTAGCAGCAGACAAGCCGAAAAGAAGTAAGAGTCATTTGATGGTGCTGGTTTTTACAGTGAAGGAGATGCCAACTGGTGTATTTCCAGTCATGCTTTCCGGATTTGATAAGCTTATGGCATAGCTCCCTGTAGTGGTGTCAGGTCAAGGAAAGTCTAAGTTTACTTAATTGCCATCTATATAAATTATTCCGAGGCCATTGATTATCATGGACAGTGTTCTGTAAGATACAGAGGAGGGCAAGGACCAGTGCTACTTGTGCAGGACTGCATACAGAAAGTTAATGAAATAGGTCTGTATTTTACTGTTTCTTTTGCTTTGCATTCTGTTTGCTTTTGGATAGTAACTTCAATATGAGAGAGTTTGGAGTTATAATAGGTGGAAAACCTGAGCAGCAATGGTAAGCAAAGAGTTTGAGATTTTACCTGTTGTTTATTATCTACATTATCTGTTTTCCCTCTAAAACATGGACGTAACATTTTACCTTTTTCCCACAGCCCCTTTGGAACTTTTCATAAGTCTTGCCTCTACCAGATTGAATGAACTCTTCCCAAATCTTTCCTTATCTATTGTAGCCTGGGGTGTGAGGTGTGCCCTGAGCAGCTGCTACCAATGATTTATTTCTTATTAGCAGCCCACCAGGAATGACATAGAGGGTATAGAATATACAGTTTTTGGTTATCCCCTCATAGTGATAAACTGGTCCCAGCCCCTGTAACTATGACACTGGGTTCAATCCAGTGGCAACAGATAATCTTGCTGCTTACTGTGAAGGATGTATGTCTGAGTTTGGTGTAAGAGCATTGTTGCATAGCTCATGGAATGAAAATTATTTGGGGATACTATAAACCTCTTACTGTAGTTCCAACAGAAAGCTGAGGAAGTAGGCACACAGGAATAGAAGCTGCTTCAAAAAACTTACTCCATTCCTGGAGCTGGTCATGGTGACTTGAGCCTGTTTATGCTGCATATGTGACACTGAGACAACATCCCTGTTCTTTCCTTGAGGCATTTTGTTTGTAGCATGGCGTGTTCACTCCTGGCTTCAAGAGATGGCCTTGGCATTTTCAGATCTATGAAGTACTAGACACTGCTAGTATCTGCTCCTCATATTAGACATTGATCCTACCTGGAGATTAAGTAACTAACATGCTCCATGGGCCACTGTAAAGTATGTGGAGACAGACCAGCACTGGCTTGAGGCTGCCTTGATAGTAGTGTGCAGTTAAATGAATTACAACCACAGAAAAGGGAGTAGTTTAAATGGCCATCAGTGTACTTACTCTTGCTTGTTAATACAGGGTTCAGATGAACCTGGAGATGGAGACTAGGAAGTTTCCAGCATTTCTCAGTGTGGAGCAACACCTTTGCTGCAGGTCTCTGCCCTGACAGAACTAAGCTCTTCAGGAGAGAGTTGTGGTTTGTCCCTTCCCCTCCTGCTGCAGTGACCTGACCAACAAAACACTTACTCTTTAGTCAACAGAAGAGCAGTTACATAGCAGTAAAAGAAACTCAAGTCTCTAGCCTGTCATGGCAATTTTTATTTTTTTAACAAGTAGGTTCTATGTCAGGCAAAGTCTGAACCGGTAAAACAGCACAAAAGGCTGAAGGTTGGAACAGTGTGGGATGCCCGTGTGGGATGTGTGTTGGGATAGGGGAAGGGGTGAAGCTGAGCCCTCTGCTTCTTGAGGAGGTGAGAGCATCAGGCTGTGATAGCTGTGAGACAGCAGCATCCTACTGGAAAGGCACATTGTAAGTAGGGCTGTGGCTCTGCTGCAAAATAGAAGGTACTTTATTTCCCAGTAACTGGCACCACCCATATTATTCTCCTTTTACCTTTGCTAAAGTCTCTGCAGCTGAAAAAGACCTATTGTCTCTAAAACACATGCACAACCTCTGGCTTCTAACTTGTTTTGAAATTTTTACTATTATATGGCTACTGTAATCATCTAGTCTGACTTCCTGCCCACCACAGTCTATAAACATCCTGTAAATAGCTTCAAGTCTTGATAGCTGTGATTAAATTGGAATGTTGTTAGAAAATTCCTATGAAGTAGCAAATACTTTAAGACAGGCTGTATGCTACAGCTTTCAGTGGATATTGCTCCTACTGCTGTAGATTGACCACAGGCTGAATACCTGGAACACCTTCCACAGAGTTCATTTTCTAACCATATCTAGAATAATATCCTAGAACTGACCTTTTCAATTTGGCATGTTCAGGAGGAGAAAAAAGAGAACACCTATTACAGGCACCTTCCTGTCCATATAACTGTTTGGTGTCAATTCCTGATACATTTTTCAGATCCCTTTCTTTAGAAGATATGCTGCAAGAAATCCAATTTAATGGGAATTGCTTTGCTGTTTCTGGGGCACCTATTACTCAAACATCTTGCAAAAGTATAAAGTAGCTTAAAGATATGTCATAATTTCCTTTATCAACTACAAAGAAAATCAGTTGGAAAAGGATATCCATGAAATACTGTGTATCCTAGCCCTGCAGCTTAATTACACAATTGTCCTTCCTCTCTGCAGGCAGTGCTGATCCACATTGTTCTGCTGCTGGGCTGGAAGAGCCTAAAGCAAGTATGGGATGTTTGAGTTCAAGAGCAAGAAGTATTGATTAAGAGATGCCTCATTAAAATACAAGCATGGACTGCAGCAGCACTTTTTTTCTTTTAGCAGAGAGAAAACAGCATCCAGTGACATCATTTGAGTCAAAACACAAGCAAACAGTATCTAGGGAGCAGTACAGGGAAAATCTATTGTTGGCCTTTATGAAGCTGCCCAACTTTTCTCCTTGTTAAATATGCCAGTTGCCAAACAAAATAATTCCTGTGTGTCTCCTTTGTCAGACTTTGGATTTGCTCGGAGAGAGTCACAGTCTTAACTGCAGCCACTGTACTGCTAAAGGCAGTATTTATATACTCTTGATGGTGTTATAAAGCAAACATACAAATCTCCTACTAGTTTATTAGTTTTTAGCAGTTCATAAATAGGAAACCTCATTAAGAAAAGAGCTCTTGAATCATGATTCAGTGGTGTCTTCTAAAGAGCTTTTAGTCTGTTACATTGAAATTACTGAACTAAGAATCTCGAGCAGCATATTGTCTTATCTCATAAAGATCTTCTGATTTTAAATGGATTGTCTTGTATTGAAAAGTAGTGTATGTTTTGACAGAACAAAAAAAAATTTGACCAAAAAAATACAACTAATAGGAGAAGCTAAATTTCTCTAAATTTTGTCAGGAATTGTTAATGTCAAAGACTGCTTTTCGCAAAACCCAAAGATACAGGTTTATTAAACTTCTTTATAATTTCTAAATGATAAGAATATATCTTTTGCTGCAGCTGAGACTTTTGTTACAAGAGCAGAGCAAAGATGCAGATAAAGGACTGATAGAACTGACAATAGGGAAGCAAATGCATCCACACTCAAGGATTACTCTTTGGAATGCCTGTGGGTTACCTTATACCTAAGTATAAGACTTAACCTATCTTATACTACATATTCCGCTTCTGTCATGAATTAATACAAAAAGTTTTGCAAATTGCTTGAAACAACAATATACAGTCCCAATCCCTGGGGGATCCAAAGATGGTGCCTGTGTTAGTCTTCCAATACTGGATAGTCCGTGGGATTTTTTGCATCTAAAAAGAGAGACTATGACTAAAACATTGTAAGGATATAGTCTTAAGAAGAAAAAGGTTTTTTTCCTGGTAAAAGCTTTGCAGAGCTAAAACTGAACCACAGGGAAAAACAAGTGCATCTCCTTAGTGTAGACAGGATGTGAATGCTTGGTAACCTTCATCTCTATCAGTGTCCACATTCTCAAAGGATCCTGTATCTTTCACTTAGCCGAAATTGCCAAACTTCACTGCTATATTAAACCTCTCTCCTGTGAACTCCCAGGCCTGAAGTGTGTTGTTAGATAAGTGGGTAATCCAGGAAAAGAGAATAAATTGCAGAACTTGGTAAGTCTACACCTAACTGGTCTGTTATCTAGGCTCTGCCTTAATAATGTTGGCATGAGTACATAGGCACAGCTCTTAAAAAAACTTTTAACTCTCATTCTTAAAATGGAATTTATTTATGCTGACTATCCCTTATGTAAAGGAGCCAAAGAAAACAAAAAATACTGCTGCTTATTTATTTTGGAATTTTCAGCCAATTTTCAGACGGCCTTTTGGTATCCATCCAGAACAAGATACCTTAACACATGATGTGCTTGCAGAAATCCCACTGCTGCCAACCTGTACGGGATGGGTAATGTTCTAATAAACCAGATTGCTGGATTCCAGCAGGTACAGGTGTGATCAGGTAAAGGTTCCCTCTCTTTTTATTTTTTGGTGGGGCTATCAAATACTGTAAGTGTAGAAGAAGCTTTCTTGAAGATTCATTTCAAGGAGACAAGGGTTTATGTTGCTGGAGAAAGCTTTCCTGCCTGAGAAAGAGGCATCTTTCCCAGGAATGCTCATATGTTTTCTTCTGCATTCTAGAGGGACTGACTCCCTGGTACAAGGGAAGATAAGTTCTTGCAAACATATTTGAAGGCCCTTGCAGTGGGGGGGGAGGCAGGAAAAAATAAAAAATCCCTGAGAAGAACAGCAGGCATGTCTTTCCCACTCTGTGTTTGCACCATCATGTTACCATTATTCCTATTTGGAAATAAATTTTCCTAAATCCTCTCAGTGTCTGGTCCCAGGAGTACCTGCACATAATATTTCTTCACAGATACTGTTTGTTTAGACGGTATCCAATGATAATCCAATCCTGCTAAAGCCTGGAGGACAAGGAGAAGATACTTGCTTAATGCACAGATGTGAGACAGTTTCTATCTCCTCTTTAGGCAATTGAAAGTCAAACACCTCAATAAAGGTCCCAAGCAACTGGGTTACTTCAGTTTGCAAAGAGATGAATAAGGACATTTGCAGAAAGAATACCAAAACCAGGTTGAAGCACTAGGAAGTGTTCAATAGGCACATTTGTGGAGAACAATGAATAAATGTCATAAAGTTACAGTGCTGGTGGGATCTAATTATATCACAAGGTGGCAAAGTTCATCTCGCTTATTGTTCTAATGAAGACTTGGCTCAATTTAAAGTCATTTTTTTGCATTAATGAGGAACTAATCTACATGGTGTCTGACAAAAGGTTTGCCAGTTCTAACTGTAGAGGGGATACTTTATGCCACTGGCAGGGACTGTTTTTGTTATGTAAAGTTTAACACCATTAATGATTCTGTAAGGTACCTTTTACCTTAAAATTTTCTTCAGTATGCTGAGGAATGACAGATTGGGGAATTACACTCAAGTTTCTTTGAAGCTGAAGCCTGATAAGCACCTGTCAGAACAGATAGGGAATTGCAGATGAGAAGTGCTGCCTGTCTTCTGAAAGCCAAAAACCATACATGCCTGCATAGCTACATGGAACAGCTCTACAGGTAATCAGAGATGGCTCACATAGGAGAAGCACTATAGTAAACCCTTCCTAATTATTACATGAGCTCATTAAATCCTTATCTGTCTCTGAAGCTGCAATGACAACATGAGAGTGTATTGAGCAAGAGATCAGGATTAGCAGGGATGCTAAGTGGAGAAGTGGCCAGTGTACCAGGTAAAACCCAAAGCCTTTGGTAATCTGTTCATCATTAAAATTAATGCAGAGAGAATATTTTTTAAAGCATTAAAATGTGTGAGACACAGCTGGAACTCAGCTTTCCATAATGCTTCTGTAAATAGTTACTTTAGTTCATGTGGGAAAACTATATGTAACCAGGGAAAATACTGTGACCAGTATTAACCTGAGCTGGGGCTTTTTTATACTTGAGTGTGATTTCCTTAATTTGACAATCAGCAAAAAGGGAAATATGCTGAGGCTTGGACTTGTGAAAATAAAAAGCAGACTTCAGCAGTTGAATGGCCCACTGTCTTCTCCCCGAAGCACTGCAGCGTAAGAATGTTACTTAAATGATAAAAAAGCATTGTCTTCCACACTTTAATTTACCATCAAGTTACAATTCAGTCCCTGCCTTCATTCTTTTCCATTTATAATAAGTAGGCACATGAGAAGATGTTTGTAGTTTCTAGTAAAACAAGTCACTGTAACACATTTGAGTCCAGCCCGGGATGAGGCTGGGAACTCCTTTGATCTAGATCTCAAAAACTTCATCTTGTCCTTCACAAGTACAGCTGCTCTAGTAAACGCCCTGTCTCAGAGTGGAGAAAGCCAGGAAGACTGAAGTAAAACGAAAATTTCTTCAAGTCATCCATTTAAAAACCTAGTGACTTTTATCTCACCAGGACTGCAAAGATGTTATGTTCATAAGCATCTGCTGCTTTGGTTTTTTGGCTGTTTTGTTGTGCCTTTTTTTTTTTTTTTAGTTCAGAAGTTCTATTACGTGTTTAATAAGCTCACTCAAGCTCAATTAAGAATTCACTGCTTTCATCAACCAATTGATCCTTTTTCTTCAAAAACTACAAAACTGCAGTAAAAGCAGTGACTGAGTATCACAGTAAGTGTGAAAGAGGTTTCTGTGTGAGAGATTTTTAATTCAGTAGTAAATTTTTTTTTCTAACTACATTAGTTTTACTTTGTGAGGATTCATCCACACCCTAAGAGTAGGTTACTGCATTGACTCCAATCTACATCTAAGAAAGAAGGCTCACAAAACATTCTTACCACAGCCAGTTGGATGCTCCAGGGGTACAAAATGCAGTGACAGAGATGTTTCATCCAATGCGAAACTCCAGACAGGTGTGATGCCAGTACTGAGGAGCTGGAGAACAATTTACCTGATTTTTTACAGGTTTGTGTCTTAGGCCTGTTTTTTTTTTCAGGAGTCAATCTGTGTAAGTGTAGAAGACCTTCCACAAGATTTATTACAAGGAGATGAGGGCTTATGAAGCCTTTCCTGCCTGGAAGAGGCATCTTGCCCAGAGACAATTTCAGATGCATTCCAGAGAAGATCTCCCTGGTATGAGAAAAAGATCTTGCAAATATATTTGAAGGCTTCCATAGTGAAGGGGCTGGGGATGATAAAAGCCCTGTAAGAACAGGGGGCACCTTTCTCTGTTTAAATTTAATGTTCTCTTAAGTCTAGTGTTCTCGGCTTTGGAAATAAATTTTACTACAATCCTTCACAATCTGTTTGCAGTTGAAGTTGGAGTCTCCAATAGCCTTCACCATTCATATATCCACCATCTCTTCCATAGCCTAGAAACACTACAGAATCAGATTTCCTACTGAACTAAGATTTTTTTTTTTTTTTAACGTGGAAAAAATATCTGCACAAAGACTTTAGGGGTAAAAATTATTGTGGTTGGGGTCCTCCTGTGCTGTGCCATTAGTACAGTACATGAAGAGTGG
Organism: Calyptomena viridis; assembly: GCA_013390005.1. Lineage (NCBI taxonomy): Eukaryota > Metazoa > Chordata > Aves > Passeriformes > Eurylaimidae > Calyptomena > Calyptomena viridis. The sequence continues at coordinate 161,724 of WEIV01011227.1, read as the reverse complement.
GGCCCTGGTCAGACTTGGGCTCTCACATTTTGTCTCATTGTACACATAAATAACAGCATTATTCAAGATGAACAACTACTACTCTATTAATATTTCAGTAGAATATGACTGTTTTTAAATATTATCCCCAGGCAGACCTTCTTCTTATAAATAAAAGAGATTCTTTTAGGATAATTCCTCAGCTAACAAAATAATTATCCCATAATAAAAAACCTCATCACTGGGAACAGAGCAGCTTGACAAAGAGCTGTTTTGAGATAGCAAGAGCAATATGGATACCTAACCATCAACACTGATTAATTTCCCAAGGCAGATGTACCATTCAGTAGTGGCATTATAGTATAAGCAGCACTGTGTTCCTCCACCACTGCCAATTTTCTTTCACACTAATGAACAATAAAACAGCCAGACAGCCCTAATTAGATCCTAATTAGATCCTAATTAAACCCAGCAGAAAAGAAACAGGAGAAAATACTTTACTCCCAGCCATCAGAGCAGAAGATACCCCTCTTCCAAAGCAGAAATAATTTTTATTTGAAGTTGCTGTCATAAGCAAGAGCCTGAAATGTCCAGTTTTCTCCTTAAAATGAACAACAAAAATGTGCCTCATTGTTTATCTGACAGAAGGAAAAAGCATCAGTGAATTATTCTGACTCTGGTCAATGGCAAATCGAATATGAGCCAGCAGTGCCCTGGCAGCCAGGAGGGCCAACTGTGTCCTGGGGGGCATCACCAAAGCATCACCAGCAGGGCTGGGAGGGGATTGTCCCAATCTGCTCCGACCTGGGGCCTCACCTGCAATGTTGGGGCAGTTTGGGCACCACAACATGGGAAAGATATTGAGCCATTAAAGAGTGTCCAAAGGAGGCAATGAAGATGGGGAAGGGCCCTGAGGGGAAGTGTGTGAGGAGCAGCTGAGGGCACTTGGTGTGTTCAGCTGGAGAAGGGGAGACTGAGGGGAGACCTTGTCAGAGTCAACAGCTTCCTCGTGAGGGGAAGAGGAGAGGCAGGCCCTGATCTCTGCTCTGTGACAGGAGCCCAGGGAATGGCCTGAAGTTGTGTCAGGGAAGGTTTATGTTGGATGTTAGAAAAAGGTTCTTCACCCAAAGGATGGTTGAGTACTGTAACAGTCTCCACAGGGAAGTGGTCACAGCACCAAGCCTGACAGAGTTCAAGAGGTGTTTGGACAACACTCTGCAGCACATGGAGCGACTCTTGGGGATGGGCCTGTGCAGGGCCCATCAATGATCCTTGTGGTTCCCTCCCAGCTCAGCATATTCTGTGATTCTCTGATTCTTCTTTTGACTTGGCTGTGCTGAGCACATGGCAGGGATGGAGAGAAAAGGAAGCACAAACCATCAGCCAAGTAGGAGTTTGAACTTGTGCCCAAGCCTTGTCTCTCACACAGCCTGTGCTGATGCCTGTGTTCACACAGAGCGTTGGCGAAGGACTTTGGCCAAGCTCCACTGCTTTCTAGAGCAGGAAATTTGGGTGCTCAGGGTACACTCACAGTCAAAGATTTCCTCTTGCCATGCCGACCCAACTACTTTAGTAAGCAGTAGACATAAAAATACCTAAATTTTGGCAAGGTGACACAGAAAGCAGCCCAAGGGCACAGAGAAATCAGCAATCTAAAATACTTTATATCAGAAAGTCTCTCAGAACAATTCCCAAAGTGGAAAGCTTAAAGTTCTCAGGCTATTATTTCAAACTAGCAAGAATTTTTCAGCCTGTCAATGAACATACCTCCCACATATCCAGAAAATCACTGGGAATGATCATGCCATTTCCATCTGCAGGAAATAGCTCCTCTCCTGCCTATTATCACAAAAGAAAAATAAGTTTTAAGGTAGGTAGACTCATAAGTAGTTAAGGAAATCACTTAGAAATTGAGCAAGTGAGTGAAGCTGGAGTATGCTGGATATCCTGACTTACGTTTATTTGGGGGTGAGATGTGGCCAAAACCAGTAATCTGTACCAACAGAGTAATCTTCAAGGAAATCCGCCTCCTGAAAATCTTGAAATCTTGAAAATCTTGAAAATCTGCAGGCAGTGGAAGGGCAGGCACTTCAGTGTGCATCAGCCAGGTTGGGGGAAGGCCAGGGATGTGACACAAGGGGAAACAAGGATTTTTTTAGCCTGGGGGTACAAAGAGAAGAGAAAATTAGGAACTAAGTAATTCACAACTGTTTGATCCTGAATAAGCAAATGACAGCCAAATCCCATGCTTTAAGAGGAATGTAATCCAGATGGTAATTTGATCCATGACATGCAAATGCTGAGAAGGGTAAAATAAGGTGATTTTTTTTTTTTTTTTTTTTTTTTTTTTTTTTTTTTTTTTTTTTTTTTTTGTACTACAAGACCTAGTTTAAGCAGCCATGACCTCACCTTTCCTCCTGGGCACTTTGTGCAGGGGTATATCATTACATCCTAATGAGGTTTAACAACACTCCTCATTAAAGAGGATGAGAGGACTAAAGGTAAATCTGATCCCAAAGGCAAAAGGGGTAGAGCTCTGACAGATGGCTCCCAGGAGTTAAAGTTGCAATACCCTGAATCCCATGGGCCAGTGCATCAGGTAGAGATCCAAATAATCCAGCTGGAGGGCAGCAAGTGTTTTCTGAGAGTAACTCAAAGCCTGGGAGCTATTCTACTGCCCTCACTAGGGGTGAACATCCCTGGAAAGGAAACACATGGCACAGACAGAGAGGCAGCTCACAATATGCACATCTTCTCATCTTTAGGAAGTACCACATTTGTGGTACTTTAGTTGCAGTACTGTCAGTTTAGTAAAATGAGAATGGGATGCTTTAAAATTCCAACAATTAAAACAAAGAAAAAAGTGAACCTGGTGAAAATTGACCTGCCAGCTTCCAGCAGATAGAAGTTACTTTAGTTTTCCTACCATTGTTGTTGGGGGAAAAAACAAACCAAAGCATAACATACAGGAGTTAACAGGCTGAGGCCAACAACACAGCAGGAGTGACCATGAATACAATAGCCCTGCTTCCTATCTTAGAAGCAACCAAGAGCACGGCCTCAGTTCCTGTCTCCGTGGTTGACAATGGATATGGACTACAAAAAAACCCCTCTCAAATCAAGCTTGACCTATTCCTTCCCACCATCCACAAACTGCTTTACCCTGAAAGAGAGGAGCTTCATCCCCTGGCACTTTGCAGGTTGGGACCTTGTATTTCCTCCTAAGAGCTGGCCCCATGTGAGACATGTTATTCAAGGACACAGCTTACTGACAACAAAGAGGTCTTCTTGACTCGCAACATCCCCCTCAATTTTTTCTCCTAGTGCATCCCTGCTCTCACTCTCACTCTGGTACGTGTAGGCACAATCCAAGTGTGGTACCCACCAATGATGAGAAACTTCACTGCATCTCTCACTGTTCCTTGGAGAGACTGAAACCAGAAGAAAAGTCAGTAAAATAGTAAATACCAGATTAAGAAGTTTGCTTTTCTCCAGATCTGGAGACTTTAAGCTCCCAGCTGATGAGGTGTTCCAGTTTGGATCTTGCTTTAATTAGTTTTCTGAAATAAAACAGCCAAGGGAATCACTGATGAGTTGCCTGAGCTGATCTGCCCTTTTCTAAGGATTGAGCATTCACCTTCAGACACGAGATTATCTTGAAATAAGTTCTAATTTATTTAGAAATTAAAAGCAATTTTAGTGTGAGCTACTGGCGACATGAGGAAATGAATCATCTCTGTGTGCTGGCCTTGCACACAAACAATCTGTCTCTTGGTCTCTTGTTGACACTGGACAGGGAGGTGAGAGGACACAGAACACTACAGACAGTGCCACCTCCTGGGTAAAATACACAGCCTTGGTACTTAATAATGAACTAAATCACTTCAGGATCTTGGCTCGGAGACACTAAAGAGTTGTTTGATGACTGAATCCAGAAAATGCACTCCAAACAGAACCATGATTCAAAACCATGACTACCACCTACATTAAACTTCATCCACACCCATTTTAGGTTTTTTTTTAACAATTTCACTTCCCTAAGTTTTTCCAGTCAAAGGGTGACTTAAATGCACAAAAAAACCCCAAACACAAACCATAGAAAATGCAGCATTTTTTTCCCCATAAGGCTGCACACAACCAAATAGCCAGTTTTAAAGTTTTACAAGTCTTCCTTTTTGCTGCCCCTTTCCTCATCCCTTCCTACATGTGAATGCTGCAGGGTGGCATGGGGAAGTAGGCTAATAGTGACCAAATGCCAGGCACCTTTTCTCTGGGTGCTTCTGCAGCTTGGGAAAACTGCAATGCAAGTGATCAGCATTGCTTTAGAGTGGAGGAGTTGGTGGAGAGCAAAGGCAACAACATACTCTGTGATTACATAAAACTCTGTAACCTGAGATTTTTTCAGAAAAAAAGAATCCTTTGTTTCATTTTACATGGTGCTCACTGAACAGGGCTTCAAGTCAGAGGGACAGGCTAAAGGAGAGGCCCCATTACAGCACTGAAACACTGAAGTTGCTGTGAGAACCTTGAAATCAAATAACTTTGATGAAGTAATTGCTGTGGGTTTGGGCCATGTTTTCATTGCATTAACACAAGAGACTGTGTTTGTGGTGGCAGGGATCTTGTGTCCAAAATTTTCCTTCTATTTAGCTCTAGCCAGTTTCTATTTACAACTTCACATGTTCCTTCAGAGACCTCATCCATCACAGTGCTGGTGCCCTCAGAGGCCCCTCACAAGGCACACTCTGGTTTTTAAAGCCTACTTTAGTTACTTTAGGCTTCTTAATGTCCTTTGTCATGAGAAAGGGTTAAACAAACTCAACATAATTTGTTCACATAAGTTATGCACTAATTAGCAGCAGTTGACCCAAAAATATAGCAAGAATAATTTAAGATACTTTCATGCTGACTGGAAAGTGTTTCATGGAGTTGGCAAGTTGTAATTCAACTTTTTTTTTTAACTCGGTCTCAAATCCAGAGAGAAATCTAAGGGGTTTTTTTTGGTTGGGTTTTTTTTTAAAGACCTGTTTCTTAAAATTTTCAGCTCATTTCCAAACTACTTTTAAATTTATAATTCACTATATCCTTGAATCTACTCTCTTACTGAAAGTCCATTAGGTAACATTTGCAGGTAAAGAAGCACACCAAGTATTTCCCTGCAAAGTGCTGTGTACTCATCTGCTGCCATAAAAACAAATTATCCATAGTCTCTAAGGAGTCAATGTAAATCCCCATTTCCAAATCCACTTGTTGCTACTTAAGTTCCTAGATCTACATGCACTCATGAGACATGACATCTATGAGACATGCTGGGATATTAATACTCAGTGCCAAAAGCAAAAAAAAAAACAAAGAAAAACAAACTGGGCAGAAGTTTTTACTTTTGTAGTACATAATTTTTTTTCCATAGTTAAGAAAAATCTCGTTCCAACTCCTCACTGCCTGCTCTCCTTAGGCACTTCAAAGACTGCCTGAGGGACAGGGAGAAATACCTGCATAAACTGAAATATTTCAAAAGGCAAGAAACACTGCACAGAGGATTTGCTGCATTTTCCTGACCTGAAGAGGAGATTGCTGAAAAAGTCTACTGTGATTTTCAGCAATTTCCTGGTGTCACCTGCCTGACCAGAGGCACGAGGATGAGGAGGGGTACTCACTCAGCTCCAGCAGGTACCTTCCATGTCCCCAGTCCCAAGGCAGCCTGGCGTGGGTGGGCAGCTCCAGATAAGTGGCAGGTACAGTCTCCCAGCACTGCATGCAAGGAGAGGCTGTGGCCCCTTGCAAAACCTTTTACTGCTGCTCACGACCACCTGCTGATTGGCTCTGGACAAAGAAAATGTAGGCAGAAGTGGTATAATAAGCAAGATGAAGCAGGGATTTTGATTTATCTCACCCTTCAAAGAACTTAAAACATGATTTCAAGCTCCTGACATGAATTTATTGGGAGAGCTTGTCATGGCAATTACTCGAATTGCACTGGCTGAGGTTGCAGCTTTTTGTACACCACGAGGTCTTTGCTTTTCTGCAAGAAAAGTGGCATTTGGGGAGTTTGCACGTGCCATGAGAACCATTTCTTATCTCACCTGCCATGAACATATCACTCGAAGAAGCCCCAAAGCTGTTGGCCTCAAAACAGACCTGTTCACAGGAGGGATCATTGTTAAAAACATTCTCAATGTTGCTTCATCCACAAGGCACCAGGCTGTGGCTTTTGTTCTCAACCACTTTATGATGAGTTGTCCCTCATCTACCATTGTACACACATCGTTTCTCAGCTTCCTATCACACCCATCTTTGTCATTCTGCAACTTCCCGGTCCTTACTTGCCATACAAAAGTAATTTCTAGTGTCAGAAAACACAGTTTTAAAAATTTTCAGCCTCGGATTAGGGATGTGAATTAACATCTTCATTGAAGACACATAAGTTTTCACTAGGGTTTCTTCATTGCCTCAAAGAAATTCATAGTTATGGAGAATATTTCACTCTGACATTCAGCTCCCAAGACTGCATGATGGTTTATCTAAGTATGATTTGCTGTATTATACAATATTTTAAGTGGAATAGTAACTTAAAATGAATGTCCCATTTGCTTTTCCATTAATTTATAATCCACCTAGGTTTCTCAGGATTAATGTTAGCATTCCTAGGATATGATGATGATATATTGTCAAAGGTCAAACCACCTGATTGTACAACACATTTAAAATGTTCTAATCCAGATTTGTTGGTATATTTAAAATAATCAAGTAAATAAGGGATTATATCCCCATTTGATTATTAAGGACAAACATTTAGAAGCATTTTGACATTTCCACAGTATGATTTGTCAAGAACCACAGAGACAACATAGTTCTTTTAAAGAAGGGTTCTCCCTACTTGAGAGAGGAGTAAGAAATAAATACAGGTTTGTCTTTTCAAGAGCCACCGGTTTAGCACAGTGTGACTCTCCAAAATCAAAATTACAAAATCTGCAAGGCTGATGATCATTAATGGCAAATGATGTTACACTTGTACATCCTGGAGCAGCCACTGTGGCATTTTCTGTATTTACCTGCTTTTTGGAAGCCAAGCAGCTTAGGGTGTCTTGTCCCTTGACAGCATGTTACTGTTACTTCATGGCCCTTTCTCTTTGCATGCTGTCCTACATTAGAATCTTTTACAGTTCACAACTAAAAAACTTCTGCATAAACTGAAAAAACAGTTTTACAGGGTTTGGGAGGAACAGCAGTCTGTTCTGGAAAATCCAAACCCTTTATGCAGAGTGGGTTTGACACCAGCCTGGAGGTTCCTGGGTCCTGCAAAAGGAGCTGGCATGTTTCCTGGTTTCAGCATCCTGCCCAAAATATTGCAAGAGCTCATTTTAAAGATATGAGTGGTAGGCACTTATTGTTTATCCAGCCATTAATGGACTTTTCCTTCCCTGCCCGGTCTTTACCTCTTTACAGACAAAACCAGCCCCAGGGTAAGAACATGTGTCAATGGGCAGCACCCTAAATGCCCAGTGACCCGGGGCAGGTCACTTAGATCAGGCACTTCTTACTGTGTGCAGACCCTGCAGGCAGATTATGCTCAACCTGAAAGCAGAAACCTGTTGTTTTGAAGTTAACACAGCTAAAAGCCAAGAAAACCTGAGTCTAAGCATGAGCATGCTCAGCACCCCCAGGGCAGACACCCAAGGAGCCCCAACAGGCATCAGTCAGGTGGACAGGGGTCCCCCTTGCTGCCCCCTACAACAGGTCCCCAGAGGTACCAAAATCTTGTCCTCCAGCACCCAATTTCCTTCAGGGTTTTGTACCTTTGCATGTTGGGCGGTTTCTGACTAGTTTCCTCAAGTCATTGCTTGTGCCTGCCTCAGCCAGCAGCCCCACTTCCCTGCACCTCAGACATTCTCATTGCCCCATTCTACAGCTCGACAGGTGGAGCCAGAGCTGGCCTGGATCAGTCCAAGGATTGGGACTGAGGTGTGCAGATCACTGCAGATTTGGGACAAGCCAAAAGAGAATTCTTCTCTTTCTGAGATCAAAAAAGTCAGGCCTGTCTGTCTGATTTCTGCAATCAAAGTTGTACTGCCCAGGGCTGCTACGTGGAGATTTCATTCATGCATGTGGTTTTTCTCCTTATCTGTGAGAAAAATGGATTATGTAGAGGAGAGATATGATGACCATCATCCCTTTGATGTCCTGGTGACAGAGACTGACAAGATACCTGTACAGCTGGTCTGCAACCAAGGACAAAGAAGGAAGAAATTCCCTTCAGCTCATTGTAGAAACTGATGTAGATTAATGACAGGCTGCCTTTCCAGCACAGCTGTTGTGTCCCTGCCCTTCAGTGATGTGCAGCCACCTCTCTAGTGGGACTTGCCTGGTTTCTCCACATCTGTTGTGCCCAACACAAAGGCACAAATGGAGAACATTATCCAATTCCCTGCTGTGCCAATCCCTAACAGAACAAAGAATTATCTTACGGAATGAAATTGCATCCCATCAGCTGCTGAATTTTCAGTCATTAGTCTATTTAGGAAAATAGTAGCTCAGAGCATTTCTTAAGCTTGTGTGAAGGTCTTCACTCACTTTAAGTCCTCATTTGTTTTTTCACTGCACTTACGATTTTTTTACTTCAAATCAGGTAGATTTAGCTCAGAAGCATTTCTCTTCCAGTGTTTTTACTTCATATATATCAGAAATGTTTGTTACCTATGAAGCTCTCTGAAGGGTTGGTGACTCCTGGGCATGTTTCCACAGGCAGGTACAAACAGCACTGAGCCTGCCACCTTGATGCTTGTAAAATATGAGCCAGCCATGTGGGAAACTGCACAGAATCAGAGCTAAACAGTTCTCTTGTAAAAATGAATTGCTTCATAAAATACCTTGGAAAAGTTGTTTGAGATTTCTGTTTGCACTTGTTAGGAAAGTGCTGCTTTCTGCTCATAGCTTCAAACCTAAGCTGTGTTAGAGAAGAAATACCATATGGATGACCTGGGTTTGTCATTGCCAAAATGTTCCTGGGAGAGCTGTGGTCTCTGCCAGGGCAGGACCATAAACTTGGCTCTAAGGAGAGGAGACCAGTAGGACAAAGGTGCCCAAAAGTGATACAGGGAGTGCCAGAGCCAGTGAAGGGCAGCAATGTCTGGCTGCCAGAAGGGCAAAAACTGAAGTTGTCCCCAGGGGCAAAACAGGCAGTGACTGCCAGTGAGGGAATCTGCTAAGCAAAGGTTAAAGCTCTCTGTAGAAGATGCCTTTGACAGCTGTTCCCCTGCAGGAATATCATCACAGGATATACTACTGGGATCTATCAGAAACAACAGGTTATTGAGATACACAAAATTATCTCTAAAGGCATTATCAATTAAAATTACTAGTAATGAAAAGTCTTAAAAAGTTTTACACTTTCCATTGTAGTTTAGAGCAACTATAGTTTTATCAATCCAAGGTTTTTTTTATCTGTAGTAGAATAAATCCATTTTTGGAGGTTATTTTTTAAATGTAGATCTCACATGCAGCTTTTTTGTGTAAATACCAATGATAACAAGTTAAAAAGTGGCCCTTGTAAACTAAAATGATACTGAAAGTATAAAAAAATTATTTCTCTTTTTATGTATAACTTTGGTATTTACAATATATTGACATTTTAGAAATTAGACAAGCATATGAGATGTATATTTATTAAATATATTTACAGGTTTTCTGTTTTTCTCTGTGTTTCTTGAAGATGGGGAGTATCTAAATCTGAGGAAGAGTCTTTCAGAGATGAAGCAGAGAATGTGTAATTTGCTACTGCTCCTTCTCTTAAGACATGGTAATCCTAAACCAAACAAAATATGGAGATGAGGAGTTACCAGGACCTACAGTAACATCTCCACACAGATACTCTTGGCTTCATCTGTGTTTTCAAAGCACTTGCTATTCATGCTGTGCTTCATTTGCACAGTAACTCAAACAGAGGACTAGTAATCCTAATAATACTACTACTACTAATAGTCTTGACTCCTTTGTGGTGGCTCTGCGGTGGAAATTTTTTTCTGGCAGAAATGCAGGAGCTGTTTTCTGTAGCCACTCCAGGGTGAGGGCTCCATGTCACCACTGGTGTCCACGAGCACTGAATCCCAGGCACTCAGCTGAAAGTGGCTTCCTTACATGTCATGGTTTGACTCTGGCTAAAAGCCGAGAGCCCACACATAGATCTAAAATTTCTCAGAGAAGGGAAAAAAAACCCCCGACTTTTGTGATAAGGATTACAAGCAACTGTTTATTAACTACTTCACACAAGCAAAACAGGCTCTAACTTAGAATGTTAAGAATTTACTACTACTACTACAACAACTACTACTAAAATCAGAGCTTAAGAGTTTAAGGGTGAGCAGTTTGATAGTTGTTACAGACACCTTTCTCCCCCCCCACCCCTCCCTTTTAAGATCCTTCACCTTCCCCCAGCAGCTCGGGAAGGCAGGTGTGTGTGTGGGGGGGGGGTTACAATCAGAGATTTCCTTTGCTGCTGTTCAGAAGAGTGAGAGAGTCCCACCCCAGCTTTCCTCGTGGGGTCTTCTCCACGGAAACAGTCTGTTGCAAACTGCTTCTTAGTGGATTTGTTACTAACAACAGTTTTCCTGGTACTGTCGTCACGTAAATCACTTTACCATAGGTGCAGTCATTTCAGGTGCCGGCTGCTCAGCTGCCTCAGTGCTTCATGTGCTTCTCACGGGCCACCAATTGTCCCAAGAAATGCTGCTCTGCTGTGCCAGCATCTCTTCTTCTCACGGCCCACGGGGTTCCACCAGGCCCCTCTGCTCCAAACACAGGATCACAGCCTCTCTTTTCCGGCATGTCTCTGTTCCAGCGTGGAAAAATCTCCCAGTCTTTCCACGGGTTCACAGGCTGAAGAATCTTCGCCCCTATGGTTCCTCACAGATTGCTGGGGCCCTATTCCAGTGTTTAAGGCATCTTCTCTTTCTCCTCTCTCTGACCTTGGTGCTAATCAAGCTCCGCACCCTCCTGTCTCTTAAGCGGCCATGATGTTCTGCCCAGACTGTCTTTCTCTACTCCTTCTTAAATATGTTATCACAGAGGCATTGTTGCCTGACCTTGGCTAGCTTAGAGCAGAGAAAAACTCTAGCAGCTTCTTAAAGAAGCCTCTCTCCCAGCCCCCCCCAGCTAATAAAAAACTCTGGTCACTTAAAACCACAACATTACATTAAGTAAACTCCTAGGGCAGCTTATTCAGCACAGAGCTGAGCTTTGCTGTAGACACAGAGGAAGACAAAGTGACTTTTTGGCAAAAGCAGCTCAGGTTGGGCAGAGTTTTTAAATCTGAGTTTTTAAACTGCCAAGCAGTTTGCACACCCTCCCACTCCTCCCATGGCCCATCTGCATCTGGAAGCCATACAAGTATTCACATGACAGCAAATGTGAAAACAAACCCACTGTGTCTCCAGAACAAGGGTGAAGTGTCTGGGTTTAGCTGGTTTTCCTTGGCTCTCAGACCTAAACACTAGCAGCTGCTCTACCCTGAATAGTTAAGCTGAGCATACAATTCTGTGCACGTGGCCTGTAGCCTCCCACCTGGATTTATGGTGTTTAGGAAGAACAGACCAAGAATAAACCACAAAACTTATTTTCTAGGGAATTTATCCCAGAATATTTTATTCAAAGAACTCTTACTACTTTTCATTGAGATTAAATTATTTTAACACCAACTGGAAAGATTCTTAATATATCTCAGCAATGGCCTCCTTGATGGGTAACATGCCTGGAAGTTTATGACACATTTGAGGCACTTTTCATAAGCATAAATTTCAAAATTTCAAGTTATACCTAATTAGAAATGTTTTGTCAGTCTCTTAACCATTAAATTCTCAGTTTCTGGAAGTGCATCATTTTTCAGCTACTTCACATAGGCAAAGTGCTGGATAAAGCAAACAGGAACTTGGTTTTCTTACTCACCTGTTGCAAGGTGCTTTAGAAAGATTGCAACATGTTCCTTGTGAATAGGCTGAAAATTCCTAATCCTGGCAACAAACACTACAGGATTTTTTTTAACACATATTTTTTTCTAAGCAGTATAAAGACAAGACAGTTGAACAGAATAATGGACCTTGCTAGTACAGCAAAATAAATACCTGCTACATCATGAAAGTGTAATTCCACATGTATGATGCAAAATGTCTCAATTTACCTTCCACATACCAACAGAAAACGGACAAGATTTGTGAAACTTCATCATCATTATCAAAATAAAATTAGGCTATACATAGCTGCTGTTAAATCTACATTAGTAATTTTAAAATGTGCTCAGTCCCAGAAAAATAGCACCTTTGTAAAGATACAGTGACAGAATACATTAGGCTTGAAGCTACTTTGGGATCTCAAACTCGAATACACAATCCCTTCACAGAATGTGGTCCATCAAGACTTAATGCCACAAGGGGATTAAAATCCTCACAGTCAAAGGTTTTAACTTTCCTCACAACAGAGCTTTGTGATGAGCCTTTAGCACACCATTCCTCTGACTGTCACATATGACCAACCTTCTTTTCTAGCTCTCTTTACATTTTCCCTCCAACTGTTTGTTCTTGCCATGGAAGCACAGACTGAACCAACAGCACAGAGTTAACAGGACTCAAGAGGAGATTTAAAGATTACTCACTTTCTTTATAAAATTGTTCTCTCCAGAACATTTTCTACTTGAGGGACGTTTCCACTTCATGGGCAGAAAAGGAAAGGCAAGAGCAAGACAATTCTAGCTGACAACCAGATAAAGAATACTTAGGGAAAATCCCAAAAGTTCAAGCACAGCAAGGCATCTTACTTCCCTTATCACAGTGTATAGCCTGCACTGTGCAAAATCACTCATTAGCTTCAGAATCTCTGTTGCTCTGAATATCTTCCTCTCTACAGGAAAGAAAATGCATATAAATGCCTGATAAGCACGTTAAAACAATAATCACCTGCACACATATATACAAACTCACCTTGCACATCTGAACTGCTGCAATAGCTCCTAATTTAAAATACCTGCTGACACCAACTGTTAAACACATCTCAGCCCCTGCAGTGATTCATTTTCAGGGATGTTTTAAGGAGCAAGCATCACTGGTGTGTGGCATAAAGGTTCTGATCCTTCCTCTAGCTGTTTCTGGGGTGAGTTTTGGGGTCTCCTGCCTGGCATCTAACATGGTCCTAAAAGGGCAAAGTCTCAAGCTCTTACTGGTGTTATGGCTAGGTATGGCTATCACTGCTCTCCAGCCATACCATCCACCTCTCTGGAACATCACACAGGCTCTTTATGGGAGTCCAGGCATCAGCATTGAGGAAACTGGTAAGTCAGCAGAGACAAGGACTAACTCACTATCTTTTAGAGAGGAAATGTAGAATAACATAAATATAAAAATTAAGATTTTTAATTAATAATTTAATTAATAATTTTATTAAATATTAAAAAAGGAGACATTTCTAGTTGCAACAGTTCTTAGCTCCTTCCTCTAGCTGAGTGTCCGCTGCATTTTTTTTTCAAAAATAAATGTGAACAGAGAGGTTTGTTGAGTGCAAAATGTCTTTCTTGTGGAACATTTGTACATGTCCACACTGGCAGAGAGGTGCTGAGCTCCATGGACAACGCACAGCTTTCCGAGACACTCTGCATAGGGCTACTGAGGATGTTTTTTCATGTAAATCAAGAGATAGGCCGTTTCTCCCCTGTGGAGGCAAGGAAAAGCAAAACACAATGTACATGTTTGAAGACCTAGGTTGCAAGTTACCTCCCAGGTTTGCTCCTGCTCAGCTTTTTGATGTTTAGATCAACTAAGCTGGCCCTCTTCAGTGCTCCTGAGACAGCATATAAACCTGACTCCCTGGCAGCACTATAGCCTGTAGGAGGGATTATCTCCCTCTTGTAACTATCCCCCTCCCATCAGTTCATTTTTTATGATGCACCAAAACAAAAAGCATGGGGAAATCCTGACTGACGTTATCTAACTTCAGTCAGGATACAGAAGGATCCAAGTGGCAATCCTAAGTAATACAGCCACTCCTGCAGCCCCATTTATGACTACCCAGTATCTCCCAAGGCTCCCAGTATAGTCATATGCAGTCCCATCAGAGTAACCAGAAAACAAGGATGCCTCTTCTACTCTCCTGCATCCCCACTACATCCTGGGCAATAGGCAGTTCAAACCACTTGTCTTCTGCCTCTTTGCTACCCTCATTCCAGAGTCCAGAGCATCAGTAGGTAAAAACAGAGGTATGTTTGCATACCAGTGGAGGTTGGAATGTCCATAGGTGCATTTAACATCATCCCATGATACCTAGAGAAGAAAAACATACAAGAGGAGGCAGGTAAAAACTCCTAAGAGACAGACACACTGTGATACCAGCACACCAGTTCTCGTAAGAGTGGTGCAAGTGGCACTTCCAGGAATTAAACATCTTCTAATAAATCGGTTTATTGCTTTTACCCTTTGAGGAAAAACAGTTCATCTTCTAACACATACATTAAACAGAGGTAGAGTACATAAAGTAGGGTATACAGCAAATGGCTGCTATTGCAAATCACAAAGCAAAACCTCAGGCCTTGTTTAGAATAGAAGCAAGAGCCACTGTGCCCTCAGCACAGCAGAGCTGCACAAAGCTCTGCAGCTTCAGTTTCCTTTTCTGGTTCTCTTTAATTAGCAGTCAGAGTGAATGAGATCTGGAGGAGTGTCCAGGAAGGTACAAAAGAAATGCAGATCGATCTCCTCACCTGGCAAACCTCAGAATCATTGAAGCAATACCATTTACACTCTGTGAGGCTTCGAATATAGGCACAGTAATGTCCATAACTAGTTGATCCTGAATGAGCAACAACAGCAAAAAGACCATACTGCCAGGTAGCCTGCAAAGAGATACAAATTGGAACTTTCAGTGCAGCAATTCTCATTTGCCATTGACTGGAGAGAAGCAGCATCCAGGAGGGATGCAGATTATGTAAGGATAAAGGAAAAAGATCAGACTGGCCTTGAGGATCCTGCTTTTTTTGCTCTTATCCTCAGAGGTTTGCCTGCCAGCTATGAACTTGCTGCCTCCCTGGAGACCATAGGAATGTGAAAAAGGTAGCAGACAGCAAAGAGACAGCAAAGGGGGTACACTACAACCAACACCAACACTTCTGCTATTGCCACACTTCCCCTTCTTATTTCCCAGTGAGGGGCACAGATCCTGCAGACTTAAGGAAAATTTTCAAAATTTTTCCTCATTTCTTTCAGACAGTTTCTGTGCAGTTCCCAGGGTGTTTATCATTCTTTGTTAGAAGTTTGCAACAGGCAGAAAGTTCAAGAACGAAAAGGCCTCTTCTACCATGAGAAAGACACTGATAAAGGTGATGGAAAAGGAAAACACAGCTACGAGCTGGTCCAGGCCAGATGGGAACCTTGAAACCAGATCAGGAGGCTGATTTCAGGGGCCAACAGGAGGCAAGATGAGGAAGAGGATGGAATTGGACTCTAGGGGTCATCCAGAGACCTCTGACCCTAATTCTAGAGGCATGTCTGGGGTGGAGTGATGGGTGGAATGGGTTTGGAAAGTAGGTGTAACGATGATGGAATGTCTAGAAACTATAGTATAAAAGTATGTAACCTGTGAATTCTGGGGTGCACAGTTTGAAATGGATTTCCTGCACACCCAACTGCTGTAATAAAGGAATGCTTTCTTTCTAATACTCAAAAAGGAGTGTTAGAGGATTCTTTTCCAGGCTTTTTTGGCAACAATCTACAGTAGGGCAGATCACTCTCACCTGCTTGGCAAAGCTGTTGTTTCCTTGCTAAGCTCAACTCTGTGGCCAATAACACTCCATGGGAAATACCAGGAATGGAGCTCCTCTGCCTTGGACAGGTGAGATCTGTAAAGCCTGGCTTTTGTCTTACTGCAGGAAAGCTTTCCTTCCTTAAGGCAACGAGCTCCATTTATGGTGCCTTTGGTGATTTACTGAGCACAGAATATTGAATAATGACTGAAGCAGTTAAAACCATGGGATGGCAGACAACATCAGACACAGATAAAGTCTGAGACATAGATTTTAAGACAGGCACTTGGAAATCAGGCAAGTAGTGATGTGATTTCTTAAAGTTTTATGAGACTCTGACAGAGAGAACAAAATCTGACCTTTCTAAACTGCCTTAGGAGTGTCTTACCTTTTCATTGTCATCTGCTTGGCACTGATTTTCTGTCAAGACTGCATTGAAATCGAGCTCCTGTGGGAATGGCAGATAGTGACTAAGCTTGTGCGTGTTGGATGATTTTTCAAAGCAGAAGCGCTTTAGGTGTATGGTCAGAGTCTGTGGCAGATGGACAAGCTTCAAAGTCTGTAAAGCAATAAATAATGCATCTGAAAACTAAGGAATAAATGCTGGGAAGGTGGGGTGGAAAAAGCCATTGCCACTCAGTGCATGTAGCATGGAACCAGTCAGAGTTACAAGTGAATGATTGCCAGTTCCACCAGACAGCAGATGCCAAACCTTTGCACACAGGACATATACAAGTTTCTCTGAAAAATGGGGAGCCCAGAGGAGAGCAGGGAAGAAAGGAAATCACTCTACAGTATCCTACTTCTAGGTGTATTCACAGTTCAAGTAACATATTTTTGTCCACCTCTGGAGTTATGCAGCAGTGTAAAGGTCCACAGTGGACACACATCTACAGCAGGGAATTTCCTAACAGGAGGAAAGATGCATGTAGTTTATAGCTTGCTGACACTGCTGTGTTGACAAATCTGAGTGGTCGATCTCTTCTTGAACTGATACAATTGAGTCTTTATCCCAACCTTCCCAGTCTTAAAGGGATTTCTGCGTGTGAGAGACATATGGGAAAATAATTTTCTGATTACCTGCAAGAAAGGTGTTTTCCTTCCACACTGTTGACAGAAACACATGTTTTGACCAGTCAGCTCTTCTGGATAGAAAAAGCATTTTAAACAGTCCTCCTATGAAGACAGAGGAGATTTCTTTCAACTGAAGTTCTTCACGCTGGATTTCTACTTTATTTTACAGAGTACAAGCAAACAACAAAGCTACAGAAGGAGTATTTTTTCAAAGGACAAAAATCTGCCTAGCAGCTTAAAAAAACGTTCCCCATTTTTCCTAGCTGCTGCTCTATTAATTGGGAAAAAAAATGGGGTACCAGATTTTCCACAAAGATGATGTTGATGCGTAAGTGTCTTTTATACCTACTTCAAAGTCTTAGAGGTTTTCAAAGAGGTTCCTTTGTGCTGAAACAGTATAAAGTGGTCACAGTATCAATAAGGTCCAGTGGTACACTGGCACCTGAAAAACCCACTCTATTTGTGGTAGAACCTACACAGCCACCAGCACTGCTGTATCAGGACATCCAACAGCAGCACTGATTCAACAGTGAAAGAACACTGCACTGGGCAAGCACAGTGTGTCTGGACGGGGATTCCAAGTCATCTAGGGCACCTAACTGTGCTCACAGGGACACATCACTGTGTAGTCTGAGTCTTTGAGTCTGTTATAGAGTATTTAGTCAACACTCTTTTTAAAAAGGTGATTCATGGGCTTTATTTTCCAGATTTTTCGAGACCTTTAAAACTCCTCCAAACAAAGAAGAAATGTGAAGAAGAAAAGACTAGCAGAGTCCAAGTCCCAAACACTCCACACAAATCTTGCAGGGATTCTAGATAAGACCCAGGAGACACCAGTACTGCAAGGAGATGGCTCCCACAGTGAACAGAGGGGAATCTTTCCCCTAAGGAAACAGTGCTGCCACTAAACTTACCAGAGTCTTCAGCCTGCGAGAATTGGAATCCAACACTGGGAGTGGAAGGGTTAACATGCTGCTGTTGCTCTTTATTTCAAAAGAGCAATTCTGACAGGCCAGATGCTCCTGTATGCAGATAGTGTACAAAACACTCAGCTCTTCAACCTGGAGGGGTTTAAAAAAAAGGCCAAACCAAGGTTTGTGAAGGAGACACATGTAGGTGGAAAAGTCTGTGTGGACACATTATTTCAAGCAAGGTTATTGCTTTAAGGTTCGAACCAAGATCTAATATTGACTTATGTGGACAGGTCACTTCCCACAGTTTAAAGGAGAACAACTGCTTCCCTTCATCCCCCAGCAGAGGGGAAAGACACAGCCTGTAACAAGATCAGTTAAATGTCTGCTTTGATGTAGAATTGTAGAACTGCATCAGAAGCCTGTCTTCTGTATGAATAAAACTATGACTGAGTCGAGGAAAAATCACTTTTCTCTTCCCAGTCCCCTGGGAAAAACCATCATATACATAACATACTAAAGTGACTAATTATAATGAAATGCACATGGCTGACTTCAAAGAGTGGAAAAGGTGTGTCAAGTCATGCCAATGCTTACAGAAATTTGGGAATAAAACAAACAAAAGAAAACTAAATTTGGTGTTGCAAAAAGATCAATCTTTTAGCTATTAATCAGCTCTCCCATTAAAATTGACACTCTGGCATGCCCTATAAGTAGGATGAACAAAAATTAACTGTAATTCAAACTGTTGAAGCTTATGAAATCAAGATTCCCTCTCCCATTTGAAAGATGTGAGGAAAGACTCAAAGAGGGGACAGATAATTTTAAGAATTTAACTTAGGATAATTGTCAGTGAATGGGATCCTTCAAGGAGCAGAGGAAACCACACATGATAAGGGCCAAAGGATCTGCTGTTCACTTCAGTGACCATCCTTACCAGCTCTAGCTTTTTCATCTGTTTCTTTATCAAGTTCCAGAGATGCAGAAAGAGCTGAGCAGCATCATGCTGCACAAACACTGGATAAGCAGAAAACACAACCACAATCAGTATTATGAACAGCACCAAGCACAGATTTCCCACAGATGGCAAACATAGAATTATTGTCCCCCATTAGATGTAGTCTCTTGTACCTTGCCACTCTCTGTCAGGGACAGAATTTAAGACTGGACAAGAACTGCAATCTGTCCATGTGACCAGAGCAGGCAGTGGGAAAAGACAGGAGGGCTTGTACCACCCAGTGCTAAAGTCATGTCCTCGACACCAGATGCTGAGCCAAGGGCATACTCAATACCTACCAGAAAATAGGGCTCAGATGTCTCATTTAGTTGAGAGCTGTATCTCATAGGATCATAGAATGGTTTGGCTTGGAAGGGACCTTAAGGATTATTTCCTTCCACCCACCTCTGCCATGGACAAGGACACTTTCCACTAGACCGAGTTGCTCAAAGCACTGTCCAACCTAGCCTTGAACACTTCCAGGGATGAGGCATCAGCAGCTTCTCTGGGCCTCACTACCATATCACAGTAAAGAACTTCTTCCTAATATCAAATCTAAATCAGTTTAAAGCCATCACCCCTTGTCCTATCACTATATGCCCTTGTAAAAAGTCCCTTTTGAATCCTTCTTAGAAACCATAAATGGAAGATTCTGTTCTCTTTTTCACCTTTACTATGCTATGGATATTTATCAGGCTATGTTTGATCTGAATCTAGATGGAAAGTTCTGTACTTTCAAAACAGTCTGATCCCTGGGATTCACAGACCAAGGCACACCAATATCATCCCAGCATTGTAGCTTTGACATTTCTATATCACATGGTATTGTATTCAATGTTATGAATACAATCAAGAATATAATCAAGTATCTTAGGTGGGCTTTTGGGCAATGGTTTTGCTTATTTGTTATGTAATCACCTTAGAAAACATATAAAATCTAACATTTCTTCTGCAGACAAATCTTTATACATATTCTTTATACAAACTCTTTATACATATTCTAAAATCCAGAGGAATAGGCTATGATGAAAAGGAACTAGGCTATTTACTCCTATGGCTAAAAAAGAATAGCATCTCGACATGGGAAACTGTGGCTCAGTTCTCATAGATGCCGTGACAAAAGTGACTTTAATACTCTTAACCTGTTAACTACATGGTGACAGTAAAAACCTCATTACCCCCCGTGCCACCAGAAGTGGCAGGACTCCAATTAACACGGCTTTGAAGAAGATGTTGTTAGAATGGACTCTGTGTAATAAAAATGGTAACAAAAATTGAAAATTGAAAATGCTTACCTTAAAAATATCAACAATAAGCAACTGTTTTAAAGAAATTGTTATACTTGCTAAATTCAAGAACTAATGCTTAACTTGTTATATGTGTTTAGTTTCGCATCAATTTACCTAAACCCCTTGTTAAAAGTAATGAATGAAATGAACCAACTGGTTACACCAGTTGTTATTCTTAATACTTTTAAACAAGCCCTGAATAATGTTGGCTGCAAGCCACACAAACCATCTTAAAGTATTTTTTTTTATATGTGGACCAAAAGCCTGGCATCACTTACACTGTAGAAACCCATGTAGTTTAAAGTTAACTCTATAACAACTACTGTAATCCTGATGCAATAGTTAAAGTTGAGTTACTGGTGTAAAGGTTACCAGGACACTGTTACTAACCAAATGCTAACACAAACTCTGGCTCAAATACAAAAGCAATACTCAAATGTTCTATACTATTATCACATGAATTATATTTAAAAATTGGACTGTGACTTTGTACCTGCTAAAAAAACCCAAACAAACAAAAAACTAACCAAGCAGTCTTGTAGCGACTTTAGCTTACAGGTACCTCCTGAAAAAGTTCAAAAAGTACCTCCCTGGAAGTTCTTTAGGTGGAAAATCATGGAAAGAACTCTAAAACCACAAATTAAGAGTTTAAAAGACTTGCAGAAACTTTTGAGTATTATTAACTGGACTAGACTTTGTTCAGGACTGACCAACACAGAAGTGAAACCTGTTTAGTCTCTTGCAGGGAGACAAGGATCCCTCTGCACCTTGAACACTTACATAAGACGCAAAACAAGCAGTTCAACTTGTGGGAACTGCAAGGAAAGTTAACTGACATGTGGATTTGTCTTTTTACAGGATTTTCAAACACTGAACTCATAAGACAAGGGGACACTTCACTGTCTGACCCTTTAGTCTTATTTGAGTGGATTCTTCTCCCTAATCAACCCCAAAAATCTATTGTAACACAAGTGAAAATGATTGTAGAAGTTATTATTTGAGAAAAGACAAAAAAATTGTACAACTAGCTAAAAAAAATAAAGAGCCCAAATCCATTTACATTCCTCTCACAAGTGAATACCTAGAATAGTGCCATGTGAATAACCTGCCTTTTTAATTGTTTTAGAAAGCTTTGTTAACAACGTCTTAGTCCATTTTACTTTTTATAAATTGATACAGTTATACATGAATTTAAACCTTGTCAAAACTCCACTCTGCCAGCACAGGCCAATTTTTGAGCCAACAATATTCACTGATGGATCTGGTAGAACTGGTAAAGCTGTATTAGTCTGGCATGAAAATAATAATTAGAAACACAAAATTTTTTACACGAAAAGCTCTCTTTAAGTAGTTGAACTTCATGTTGTTGTATAAGATTTTCTGAATAGAAAAATCAGTCTTTTAATTTTGTTTCTGATTCTCAGTATGTTTATAATGTAGTTTTCTGCTTAGAAAAGAAGTTGGTTAAAACATGTTACTAATGAGTATTTTTTTTTTCTTTTTAAGCAGCAAACACGATTATCTCATGAGTTTTATTACCAAGGTGCTACAGTATTACATAAGCAATATAACCTTTCATGGGATAAGGCCAAAGAAATTATCCATTCCTGTCCAAACTGTCAAAATTTTACTCCTACAACAGCTATAACCACTAACCCAAGAAGGTTCCATGCTTTACAAATTTGACAATATCCATTTACACTTTTTCTGGAACTCTGTGAGCAACCACAGAATCCAAAGAAAGTAACAGATGTATCATTGAACACTGGCAACACAATTTTACTGCTTTAAGAGTACCACAACAGAGAAACACTGGTAACAGTCCAGGCTACATCAATCAGCTGACTGAATCGTTTTTGTCTCATTAAGGAGTTACACGTGTCACTGGCATCACTGAAAAGAGCCAAGCCATGGTGAAACATTCTCACTGTACTTTGAAAAAAAAAAAATGATGCAAAAAGGTCTGGGCTGGCTACCACCTCTCCTTTCAGAGCTTTTATACGATAAAAGCTTAGGCTTTTATACAGTAAAGATCAGGGCATTTGGATATACCTCGTGTACTTGTACACACAAACAGACTCTCAGCATCCCAATGTCAGCAGTCACCCATGTATTCAACCACCTCTCCCTTGGGACTTTTACCAGTTGGGAGATTAAGCCAGCAAATTCTTCTCTCTGCCCTTATAAGAAGGAACAGGAAGAAAACAGTTTCTATCCTTGGCAATGTGTGTGAACTCATTTTTTTCCCCACACTATCCCTTTCTTCTAGTAAGTAACAGCAGTTATTTCACTATTATGCCAGTACAGCAAGACAAACCAAGCTATAAACTCTTTTCTCTGTCCTGCACAGCTCTTTTCCTTTGGTCAGTATCCATAGCTGAGTCTTCTAGCAGTCTGATAGTCTTCCCTCCCTTTGGATATCAGCAAGAATATCCAGCAGGGGCTTTTTTTTCCCCTCTTCACAAGTAATACACAGCATTGCACTCACAAGTGGGAAGCAGCTATAAAGAGCACTACATCGTCATGTACCTAATTCCTGACATTTCTGAATGGAGCTGTTGGAGTCTGCACTGCTCGTTAGTGCTGGATAATGAACACCCTGGTCTGCAGAGAGGTGAGCATGAGGTAGCACTGCTTACATTCCACTCTGTGTGCTGAAAGGCAGCGAGCAAGGTCTGTGGGACAGACAGCTTTGCGCTTGCCACACTGCATCTTCTCCAACAGCAGGAGCATTTGGTACGGGACATTCCTCTTCCTCTGCCCGGCACAGGGTGGCACTGTGATCCTACAACGGGAAGAATCAACACAAATGGTAATCAAGTGGTACAATGCAGTAATATTAGACAACACACCTGGAGCAGCAGAGGTGAGCAGTCCAGAGGAACCAGAATGGGTGTATTTTCAGCGAAATAAGGAGAAAAGGGAAGCAGTCACCTGAACTAGCTCACCCCACACTCCAGGCTGACAGTTCTAAAGTTAAAGGCCACAAGTTTACGTTGGCCTGTTCCTGAATATGAGACAAGCCAAGCAGGACCTCAAGTGCTTTCTGGGCTCTAGAAAAAACATTAGTTACAGCCAATTTCAGAACTGTTCTTGCCTCCCACCCATTCATGTCATAATTCTCAACATATCCTCAAAATTTCATGGGCATGTATATCGTAATGCTTGTATTTCAACTATATGCCAACTGAAAAGCTCTTTATCCTCCCTAAATTTATTGCAGTCCACAGATTTTTCTAAGTCTTTCTTCAAATAACCATGGTAACCTACTGTCTACATTATTTAGCTCTGCCCATTTATGATATTTCTCGTCTCCACATGTCTGTAATTTGCCTTCTTTCTCCTCTGCACAGTAGTGAAACGTGTCTAAGAAACGTGGAGAAAGGACTGAATAGCAATGATCCACTTAGACGATTAAAGCTGCAGTGAACTAAGCAAATTCAAAACAAATCAAACCAGTTATTAGTGTGGTTGTTTAGAGAGACAGAAGCCTAAATCCTCTTCACAAACGAGCAGGGAGAACAGTCAAGCAAAACAATGTAATGCTATGTATACATGATCTGCTAGAACACTTATTCTTCTCTTTGTTTTGATTTGTTGTCTAATAAATAAATGTTTATGTTTTATACACCTATTAACACTTACCACGGGTCAAGTGTCTAATTGTGTGAGAACAGGTAATGTAAACAATCTATGGTAAGTAAAAAAGTGTATAAAAATAGATTAATAAAGCCCCTGGGTAGTCACCCTTAGAAGTTGCCCCTAAAGATCTTCATAAAACTTTGTCGCCTTATTACCCCAAAGTAACACAAGTAACACAACAGAGCAACAATAGAAGTATCTCAGGTAGTTCAAACAGGTGGTACCTTCGAAGTATCCCTGTGAAGTGTATATTCATGAGGAACACTTGGAGCAGAGAGTTCAGACAGCAGCTCTGTCCAAGGTTATACAGTCCAACAGCTCCTGTAGGCATAGAAAAAGAGGAAGTGAGGCCTGGAGATAGGTACAAGAAAAGAAAGTGAAAATTATTTGAAAGTGGTAAACCCCTCTGCATTCAGTGTATGGGCCCAGCATTTTGGGTCAGACCTGAAAAAGTGTTCAATCTATTCTTCTGTTGCTCAAGTAGACAACATTTCATTTTGTTTGGCAACTGATGGGAAAAATACAAATGAACTTGGATAATGATACTCAGATTTCTCCCAGTTCCTCTATTTCAGTCCCCTGAAATCACCCAGACCACCTAAACTGACAATAAAACAACAGGAGGCAGAGGCTGCCTGTATGAGGACTTTAATTCAGCCTTTTACACAGCCAAACCTAACAACAAAATGAAGAGCTCCATGTGGGACCACATCCTACCTGTCCACCACACTGGCTTCAAGTTTCCCCTTCAAGCTGCCTCTGGTGTGTTTTGTCACGGTTCCAAAGACAGGAACTAGCCTGACAGAACAAGCAAGGCATAGCTGTTCCTGCATCTAAAAAGGTGGCACGTTCTGTGCTCCATTGCAGTATAATTGTGGTCAGAAATTAGAAATTTTGCTTCTGAAGTCATCACCAGATGGAGAGAGGACATGGAATGGAGATCCAGAATGCCTCTGAAATGCACTCAGTCGGTGGTAAACATGGGCTATAGCTGGCACAGAACAGTATATACACTGAAATACTGATGACAGCAGTTGAGAGGCCAACCCAGTGATGCAGAATAATTAGGGCCTAGTCCATGGTTTAGCAAATCCAGAAGCAGTGCTGGCTGTGTTCAGAAAGAGACAGAGCTAGTGCCTGTATCTAGACCTTTTTGGCTGCAATGGCCAATTTGAGGACTTCAAACAGGAAAAAGCTTTGAAATCCTCATGTAAACCAAAATGGTTATTTGGCAGGACAAAATGAAAATTATCTGCATATTCCTCAGCAAAGAGGTAAGGAATAGGAGAAAATCAAGCCTGAGTACAGAGAATGGAACAGCAGGCATTAGAAACAGAAAATATTAGAGTGAAGAAAAGACAAAATATTATTACCATTTTTTAAGTCTGCCACACCAAAGACCAATGTCAGCATCTGTTCTTTGGCCTTCAGCTCTTTGGCCTCATCTTTATTACTTTGCGCTTCAGCTTCAGCCTCCATAGTCTCACTTAGTGCCACCTCTGGTCTCTTGCTTCTTTCTTGATGTCCACTTTTTTGTTGTATCTGCAATATTGTACAAAGACAGAAGGACTACAGAGCAACACAAAAAGATCTAAAAGAGTGGGAGCATCAGGAAACACAGGATTTGTCTGTGGTATTTTTATTATGAAAAAAGGTGAAATTATAGAATCATAGAATGGTTTGGGTTGGAAGGGACCTTAATGATCACCTAGTTCCAGCCCTTCTGCCATAGGCAAGGATGACACCCACTAGACCAGGTTGCATAGGGCTCCACCTAGCCTGGCCTGGAATATCAATAAAATAAAATTACTGCAACAGCATTTGGTGTATTTGAATTAACATGGGTATTGTACGTGTGCAGGCTAATGGCAAGGTAACAGACATGGAATTTGATGGCAATTGCTCATCCTGTCTTTCTCCTGTGGCTAAACAAATAATTAAACTTTCAGTTCCACAGAAACAGCTTCATCTAGCCAGCAAACTCCAGATATTCCTGTTCAAGAAGATTTGGTAAATAAGATGATGAAAATTATCCAAATGGCAGATGTTACAAAACTCCTATATTTAATAAAAGCAACATTTTATTACCCAAAGTACTCAAAGTATTCAAAAGGCCAATTTCACCTTTTGAGCTGATAAGCATGTTTGATTTCTGTACTGGGCTTCCTGCATTGTGCCTTAGTCACAGCTCTATTGTGGCACTTTGGACTGTAATTTTGAAAGACATTTAAGCACTGAAATACCAGTTTCTTTTTCTGTTCCTTCAAGTGATGACAGGCAAACTGTTCATACACAAGAACCATTATAATGTCTTGACTGTATTTGACAGACCATTACTGACAGTCTCCTGTGACTCAGTTACTGGCTACTAAAGCAAAATAAAAATACACAAGCAAAACAATATGATAAATGTTCAAATGCAATTATACAAAATTTAAACTTTTTATAAGTCCACCTCCAACACAGACACAGAATCGGAAAAAAGAGGAGATGCTTAGGGAAGCATTCACAGGGAAGGAGGGGGAACGCACAAAGCAAATGCTCAGAAAATATTATTTTACAAATATTAAACAGCACATAAAACCAACCTAAGGCCAGGCAATGAAAGAATGAAGAAAAGCTACCAAGAAAGGGAAATAAGCAAAATATCCTGCCTTTCACAAAAAGAAAATCTTTGTTGTAAAAGCATGGGTTTGGGTTAACTTCACCTAATAATGTCAAATACCAAAGCTTCTGAAGATTGAGGCAGAGAAACTAGAAATTGATTTTCTTTCCCAATTACTACCTTTAAGTATACTTACTCCCAACTGTACTTTTGAAGATTAGTTTTGAACTCTAAGTTTCAGATCCACTAAAAATTGTCAAATATGCCGAGAAGTTTTATTTGGCAAAAAAACCCAACTCTTGGCATTCAAAGATAGATTCAAGAATGCTACTTTTTATACTCAAACCCAGTGATTAGAACAGCTATGCAGGAAAAGAGAAATTTAATTTGATTTCTTCCTGGGCAAAATACACACTGCCTCTTTCCCTGGGAATGATTTATCGATGCATTCTGAAAGCTCAGCTGGAGTGGGAGCCCATCTGGGTTTAGCTGGTGTAATATGAGCCAAAAGATCGTGGATGCTCACAGCCAGTGGGTATGTCACAGCAGATGGAAAGAGAGGGACAGGCAGTGCAGAGGTAGAGGTGTACGAGGGGTGAGGCGAACCTGCAAGACATTGCCTTTGTCAGGAAAGGTAGGAGGATTAAGGGTGAGATTAAAAAGCAAGCTCAGGGGTTTGGGTGACTTGAGAAACAGGTGGAAGGATATTAGGGCATGAAGATACAGGGGGACACAGAGATGGGAGGATTTGGGTTTCTAATTCAATGAAACTCTGCCACAGGTGCCACTAGCAGGAACCCTGGTGCTGGAGCAGGGACATGAATACAAATTCCCAACCCTTGCATGGAACTGCCTTGTTTTGGCTGTCTATCAGACATACAGCATGCCTAAGATTTGCATTTGACCTTCTTTTCCCTGCCAAGTGTATAAAAAAATTGGTGAGTGAGCCTAGGACTTGTGGAGCAGGCTCCCCTCCAGCCCCTGGTTTCTCCTCTCTCACCAGAGAAGCAGCGCTGCTGCTCAGTTTCCTTTGCGGTTCGGGGTAGGACTCAGAACCTCCATGTACATGGCTTGGCTGAGACAAGCGAGTGCACCAGCACCGGGCCAAGAACAGGGAGCAGTGACACCCTCCCATACCCTCCATCCTATAAACATCTAAGCCTCTCACTCATCCTCTCTTAGCCAAGCCCAGTGTCCTCTCTCTCACCCTGGCCTGCTCCACAGCCCAGCTGCCTCTCCAAGACACCAGCTTCTGACGACAACCCCGCAATGGTGCTTTCACACCCCATGCCCCAAAGTGCCCTGCTGCCCAAGCAGTAGCTTCAGCTCTGCCCCTTGTCACCCTTTCCCCACCATCATGGGCTTCTTTCCCCTCGCGGAGGGGAGCACGGATGGTGCTGGGGTGGATGGCGGGTTGCAGATGGAGAGGCCGGTTTGGATGGGGCTCTGAGCAACCTGGTCTAGTGGAATGCATCCCTGCCCACGGGAAGGGGGTTAGAACTAGGTATCTTCAAAGTCCCCTTCTAATCCAAACCATACCGTGATTCTTTGATCCCCCTGAAGAGCTGCTCCAAGGCTCCAGCAGGGACTCAATGCGACGACCCGCTGTTCAGGGGGAGCAACTACCTAAGAGTGCGTCACCTTCACGCTTCTCCGGGATGTGACTGAAAGGAAACTTCCCACTCTGTTGTCAAACTAGTCTCCCTTATTTCCCTCTCTTTTTATTTCCTTCCTCCCGGCACACCACACTTCTGGCCCATCCCATGTCACTAACCGGCAAAAAGGCTTCTTACCAATTCCCGCAGGACCAGCAGCGCTTCGAGCTTCGCCCGGACCTCACTTTCCCACCGCACCTGCTGACACCCAGTCCGCACCGGTGCGGCACCGAGGAGCCGCTCAGCCGGGGAGCGGGGAGGGGAGCAGGGACGGGAGCAGGAACGGGAACGGGCTGCGAGGCGGAGCGGGCTCGCCCCGCCACTCACGCCGCGTCAGGCGGCAGCAGCGCCCGCCCCTCTGCGCGGTTTTCATTTCCCTCCCGACCGAGAACGGGCTGGGAAAGTGAAACTCGGCGCCGCCCTGGGCTGCGTGCAGCCTTCTGATACGGAGTGAGGTGAGAGAAAGGCGAAGAAAGGCCAGAAATCCCCCCCGTCCTCCCCAGTGGCTCAGCGGCTGCTCGGGATGAGCTGCTGAGACCGCCCTGGAGCACAGACCCCACACTCTGAGGAGGAGAAACTGCCGGACCCGGGCCTGTTTACTTAAGACAGAAGATGATTCATCAATGCATATAAATATCTCAAAGGTGGGTGCCGAAAGGATGGTGCCAGGCTCTTTTCAGTGATGCCCAGCGACAGGATGGGGAGTAAATGGACAAAAACTAAAACACAAGAAGTTCCACCTCAGCATGAGGAAAAACTTCTTCACAGTGAAGGTGGCAGAGCACTGGAACAGCTGCACAGGGAGGGTGTGGAATCCCCATCTCTGGACACATTCCAAACGCACCTGGATATATTCCTGTGTCACCTGCTCTGGGTGACCCTGCCTTGGCAGGGGGTTGGACTGGATGATCTCCGGAGGTCCCTTCCAACCCCAACCATTCTGTAATACTGCGATTCTGTGAAGGCAGTGGGTGCTTTGCCATCCCTGCCTTGCCCTTGTTCTGTGTGGTCTCTCCTGGGGTAAGGCAAGAATGGGCTTTAAAGGGAGGGGTGAGAAATGAAACTGTTTCTGGAAACACCCTCTTCTTTGGCTGGGAGCAGTTCATCGGGGGGTTGTTTTTAGCCTGGACTTGGTGTGATGTTACCTCCCAAAAGGAGACGTGCCTTCAACCTGGTGGCAGGTTTTACACCAGTAAACTTGAATCCTGTGGACTTCCACTACAAAACCCATAAATGCCTGACCTAGGTGTCTAAGTAGCACTGGTGTTTCCTTTTAACTTCAAGGACTCCTTAACACAGAAGTGTGCTCACTATTAAAATTGGGCTTTTGACTTGACAGGAAACACAGTCGTCTATTGTACAACTCTTAATATCTGTGCACAATTACTGAACCTAAAGGAGAGTATTTACAGCATGGGTACAGTGTAAATGTTAGGTCAATTAACTGTGATCCAGTATGGGGGAAAATATTGGGTCTAAAATACAGTTGCCTGGGCTCTCAAACCAACAAGTGTCACTAGCAATAATTTCATATGCTGAAGCCTGTATAAATTCTGACTTGCCTTAAGTGACACAGAGGATCTGCACAAAGCTCAAGAAATAAAAAAATACACTTAAAAATGTACATATCTACCTTTTTCATCATTAAACTAAAGCCAAGTATTTGGCAATTAGTTGCCTTTTGAAGGTTGGCAAAATTAAACTTAGCTGCTTCTGTTTCATTAATTTTATGATTTTATATACATAAATGTATATAATTGCATATTAACCTTATTTTTCCTATTTTTTCAGTTTCTACATCTTAGTTGAAATCATACTAAATTTCCAATAGATGGGTATGTATGATATATATATGTATACATCAAATTGGTAGTTTGACGCTAAGCTTCTCTAGATATTTCATTATTTTTATGTAATTTGAAATATGTAAGGTTTCTTCATAGCCATATAGTTTGCATACTAATTTACTGATTTGCCCATCACATATATGTGTATGTTTGTATGAGCATATATATATATAAAACCAATTTCAGAGATACTAATTTCTATTTTTCTATAATATTAATAAAGCATAGTAAAGGAATCACAGATGAAATATTTTTATCTGCACCCATTAAACAGCTAAAGAATTTGTAATTTGTAAGAATATTGTGTAAATATCGCAAGCCGTTTGTCAGGATAACACATGTATTTATCTTGGTGCATATAATACTTTACCAGTCTAAGTTTCCGCATCCGACAAGCGACCAAGGATTAAAGTCCATTGCATGACAAGCATCAAATACTACGCTCACAGGCTTCTTCAGGTCTAGTATTTCTGCCCTACCCAATAACTGGCCTTCAGTTGTTACAGATTGAATTTCCAGCCACTACTCAGTCAGTTTTTCTAATGGGTCATAACAGATTTCTCTGTGTTCAATTTACACAACCCATAAGTGGTCTGGTTCAGCTCACATCTTTCGAGTCCAGTTCCTTTGCAGTGGTGGTGGGTATGGGACACCAGAGTGCAGGTAGTTACTTGGCTGGATGAGTGGTTTTCATACGTTGTTCACTGTAGAGCATATACGGGTGCCAATAAAATCAGTAGGAGTAGCCAAGGTCTGGTATGGCCCAGAGTCCCACTCCCTGGGCCTGTGAGGTTGCTTCTCACAGCCCGGGTTATTATTCTTCTTGTGGCAACTCTGAAGACCAACCCAGTCTTGCCCTTTGCTTCCTTAATTCTTAGGCAAACCTGCGTTGATACTCGGCCTTCGCTGATTCTCATTTCTTCTCTTTGATCTTCCATAGTTTGGGGATCAATAGTTTCCAACCACACAACCACTCAAGGACTACTGTTGGTGGGGTTTTAAATGATATTCTCTTATTCTTAATTTTCTTTCCAATTGAGACACAGCAATGTGGACAATGGTGTTCGCGGTTGCAGGAACCATAATACTGGGTGTTATTACAACAGATACATTTACACTGAGCCTAAGCCTGGTGTTCAAATTGATGGTGCTTTTTGTACAGTAGGATACCGGGTTTCTGCTTTTTGCTTGGCTCTAATTAGTCCCCAATACCCGAGTCTGTACTTCCTCACCCAAAAAGTCTATTCATTGGTTTCTTCCCACTGCTTCCTTACGAAGAGTAATCTTGAGAGGATTTGCTCCTGGTCTATTCCTAAATATTGTCTTATATTGTGTTTTAACCTATCCAACCATTCAGTGGGCAATTCATCTCTCTTTGTTCTCCTTCAAAAGGCTTGCTGGCATTTCGTCCTCAGGGGCTGATTCCCTTATCCCTTGAATTATCAATGTACAGTATTCTGACATATTTTGCCTTCCCTCTGGAGTATTATGGTTCCAGTCTGGAAGGGTAATAGGTGTTTTCTCCTCTCCATTTTGTCCTTGATGATCACGCTTCCAGATTCTCATCCCAGCTGTTCTAATCATTTGTCTCTCTTCCAGAAGGAACAAAATAGATAAGATATGCTGAAATTCTTCCCAAGTATGGATTCTTTAGTCCATTCATACACACAAATATTTAACCACTGTTAATTTATCTTTTTGTTTGGTACAACTGTAATTATCCCAACATTTCAGCATTAATCCCAGAGGACCCCCTGGAGGTATTTCTAAAGGTGATTCTTTACTGTTCTTTCCTTTTTTGGGACCTGTTTTTTGACTCTTTTCGTCCCATAGCGATGGATAAACACTTCCTCACTTCTTAACACCCACTTTATATGGTCAGGAGCTGCCCTCTTGTGGCGATACAGGAGAACGTGTGATTTCTTTTTACCGACAGTTAAACCGATTTCTATATAACATAAAACAACAGTTCCTTTCAAGAATCTCTTTTTCACCAAGCTCTGAATACAACAAAAAAGGCAACTCTTTTAAACACAACAGAGAAACAGCAGTTCCACTAAACCCAACAAAAAGCAACAGTTCCTCTAAGCACAACAAAAAATAACAACTCTTTTAAACAACAATTTTTCCCTTATAAAATTTCAAAATTTAGTTTTTCCTTGCCACCTCCCTCCTAGACAGAGGTATCTTTCAAAAAGATACTTTTTCCTTGCATAAAATGAATATCCCAAAATTCAGAAACCATGCTTCGTCCTCAGGAAGTCAAAGATTTTATTCCACATATTCCTTTGGGAAGTATTATCTTAATTTCACACAAAATAATAAATTCTTCATCTTTTAATTATGTGTGTTATCCACCAAAGCTTTTTCCACTTGCTGGGCACAGCATGGCAGTTCAGCTCATTTTGGGGTGCTTTTTGTTCTGATACCATGTTTTTCTCTGACTGGAAGTCCTGCTAAAATACCTCTCTTTTGGAGTAATCCTGATCAAAGAATTTACTCCACTTGACCTGGGAGGAAAACTAACCAACACAGACTGTAACTGCAACTGTGCCAACCTCTGAGCCTCTTGATTCATATGGTTTCATTCAGCTTGTTGTTTCCAGTCCTCTGCTTCCCACTCAAAATCATTTTCACCTTCACAACTATTAGCTGCAGTGTGTCAAGTGCACAAGAATACTGTATGTATTTTCTACTTGAAGCTCATGAAAGTTTTCCATTCTACAAAGCTAAAAAAAAAAAAACCCTGTGCACTCTTACACAAGGATGTGTTCATACCACTTCCAATGTCAGCAGCAAACAGGAGGAATACTTTCCCTTGGGATGAGGATGACAGCCAGTGAGTTTGCCTCTGCCTGCTGAGCTGTGGTAACTGTACATCCATCTCAGCTGCAAACCCAAGCAAATCTTTTTATCTACATGTGTGAAGAAAATACTTAGGAAGTTACTGAAACTCTTGTAATGTGCCTCAAGTAATTAGTTATGAAATGGAGTCACAGAAGAATCATAGAATGGTTTGGGTTGGAACAGACCTTAAAGATCCTCCAGCCCAACCCCCCTGCTATGGGCAGGGATACCTTCCAGGAGATGAAGTTGTGCAAAGCCCCATACAGACTGTTCTTGAACACTTCCAGAGACAGGGCACCCACAGCTTCTCTGGGCAACCTGTTCCATTGTCTCCCCACCCTCATTGTTAAAATTTTTTTCCTTATGTCCAATTTAAACCTACTCTTAGTTTAAAAACCATTGTCCCTCGTGCTGTACTACGAGCTCTGATAAATGGCCTCTCTCCATTTTTCTTACAAACCCCCTCTATATACTGAAAAGCCCAAATAAGGTCTTCCAAGAGCCTTCTCCAGGATGAACAACTCCAACTCTCTCAGCCTGTGTTCACACAAGAAGTCCTCCAGCCCTGTGACCATGTCTGTGATCCTCCTCTGGACCTGCTCCAACAGATCCATGTCTTTCCTGTGCTGAAGGCCCCAGAGCTGGATGCAGCACTCCTGGTGTGGTCTCACCACAGTGGAGTAGAGGCAGAATTCTCTCTCTCAGCCTCCTGGCCACAGCACTGCAAAGCACACGTGCAGAAGCATGCACAAAAGGAATGTACAGTTACAGGTAATGGAAGCACCTGGAACAGCTCAATGACTTCAGGAAAACATGCTTCAGTGGGTGGGCAATGTGTGGCAGCTCTAGTATGGTACAACATGCACATCCACAGATGTGGATAGTGATGTTCTGGTTTGCCAGAACCACAAAACCGGTGAGAGAATAAATGCAGCCATGTGGTGAAGGATCTGTATGCCACTTGATTTCCATGCAGGCTTATAGGGTTTCCACTGACCCTTCCCAAGCTGTACTTCACCCCAGCCCAAGGCTTTGCCCACAGTTTGAGTGAGCCCTGAGTTCAATGCAAGACCCAGCTGCTCCACCTCAGGGTCCTAGACTTTTCAAAGCTATGGTAGTTGTATCAAAGTGTTGTGCTGAAGGAGGCACACCAGTAGCTGGTTTGTACTAATACAATGCCTTAAGATGATCTTTGGTTTTACTAGACATTGGGCTTTATTCTTCACAGTTGATGCCAAAGGCTACTGGTCCAAAGACAATTCAAATGTGAAAATACTTTCCAGAGACAGCTGTACATGATTTTTTAGTCTCATGTTTCACTATTAATCTAGAAACTTATGCATTTTGTGGTTTGGCTTTATTCTTATAGAAAATAAGGGAATTGAGAACATCTTGCTTAGAGGTATTTTAACTCAGTGGCTCTTAGGGAAACTTTACCTAATGTCTTATTGAAAAGACTGGGAGAGCAGAGGATGATGTTATGCTGATAACCAGGCTCTGGAACATGTGCTTGGCATGCAGGGCAGACCACAGCCTACAGCATCCTAAACCAATCTGATTTAAGGGCAGGGTAGTGGGAGACTGAAAAGAATGTCTTTACCTTATACTGCCTGAACTGTGCTGAGCTACCAGTCAGGAAAAAGACTAGAAGTGACTGTAAATAACAAGAAAAATAAAAAGATGCTGATTTTCCCCACTCAGTGTACCAAAATAAATACAGTCCAGAGTTGCTTTTCTATTGGCAGCCTCATGGCACCACTTGAAGTTCTAGAGAACCTGGGCACCACCTGAGCAGGCTGCTTCATAGGGAAAAGGGAGCTAGGGGCTGAAGGTGAGAGCAAGCAGCCCAGATCAGCATCCTCATGGGCACAGGGCAGCCCCATGGTACCTGTGCAAGGCAGGCAGAGATGGTTTGCTGATCCTAACCAAGTGCAGCCCAGTCACACAATTCCCAGAGACATCTGCTGTGAGGAGTCAGGGTCTGGATTGGCAGGCATGTGGCCAGGCATAGGCAGAGCTCCAGGAAAAAGGGTGAGGGCCTGAGCTATGTAACCCCTGAGCATAGCAGAGAGGCTCCCAGAAAAGCCTCCTACCATGGCTCTTTCCCTGGCATCACCCAGTCGCACCATGGCAGAGCTGCCCAGAGCATCAGTTCTGAACCCTGTGGAGGATTGGGGAAAGCTGGAGTGTTAAGAGAGGACAGCAGTACCTCATTGACCCCTAACCTCACCATGCCCCACTGTATACATTGCATTGGATAGTAAGAAGAGACAAAACTCTTTTGGAAAAGCCGCATCATTCGATAACTTAAGATAAAAGTTATTTTCCATCTAAACCAAGCAAGCAAAGGTAGCAGCACTGCTCAGAAACACACTCTAATGCCCAGTGGAGTTTTGCATGATCTCCCTTTTGACATCTCATTTCTGGTTTGGCACAGTTATATGTGCCAGGACTGACACTCAGCCGTTCGGTGCCCCAGTCTTCTCTGGAGCTCAGTCCGTGTCTTACACATACAAAGATCAGCTTGGGGATCTGAGGCAGAAGAGCCAAAGTTGCTGTCCTGGTTCTCCAGGAGCCATCAGCAGCCACATGTCAGCAGTCCGTTCATTCCTGTAAGGGCAGCTCTCTCAAGCTGTGGAGGTGCTTCTCCCACCGGGTGTCGCTTTTCCCCGTTGGGATCCCGACGGGACGGGGCAGTTCTGCAGTTCCCACCTTGGCCTCCCCAGGGGCTGAGCTGCCTCAGCTGTATCCATTTCCACCCCAGCAGCTGAGCGTGCCAGTGAAACTATGCAAGATTCTGCAGCTTGGTTTGTGGCCCATTTAGTTGACGACTTTTGGATTTCCATCCTTTGCAAATCCCCAGTAGAGAAAGAGAGAACTTGAGACATCTGATGAATCTGTAAAAATGAGCATTGCTTCTGTGGCTTTCCAGTACAAAGAGGTGATGTTTCCTGAACAGGCTTCCTGCCTCTCAGTAAAATACCCATCCATTATGGGTGCTCATTCTGCGTGTACAAGTATGTTGACTACAAAGACTGCATGCAGAAGTTATTAAAAAATCATGAATTTGAACGAAAGTGATAAAAAGCATTTCAACCAGATGTGTAAATTATGCAATGCTATCAAAAATCAGGTATTTCGCTAATAAACCTGAAACTTTCAACTTGTATAGCAAACTCTGTCTCTGGATGTGCATATGTGAAACAAAAAATGGAGAAGGTGGAAGCCAGTTACCTTTGTTTCCCTTCTTCAGATGTATCTCTAGACTGTAAAGATAAGATTGACTTAGTTTTAAGAACATCCACTCTTTCTGGTCACATCAGATGTCACTAAAGGGGGATGAAGGAGAGGCAAGAACTTCCTCAAAAGTTCAACATGTGGTTATTCTTCTGTCTCTTTCTGAAACATAGGAGAAAATAATTTTTTTCCCACAGGAAAAATAGTTGTGAGGCTGTCATGGTTTAGGAATGGTACTCTCCAGTTTAGTTCTCCCACCAAGACTTTCCAAACCATACTGCTGCTCACTCACTCCCTAATATGATTTAGCTAAAGGAAGAAAGATTTTGTGGTTGAATTTTTTCATATCATCATACAGCTTTGAAAAAAAGTGCAAGAGACAATTCCCCCTGTCCCCTCAGTGGCCAGAGAGGAGAACTGGAGGTACAAAGGCAAAGATCATGGGTTGAGATAAGAATAATTTACTGGAAAGAGTAGTAAAATAAGAAAACTAACAGCAAAAAAATTAATAACAAGAGTATACAAAAAGAGAGAAGGATTCAAATTCAAAAATGCTCACTGCAGACCCCAACCCTGCTCATTGAAGGGTGCTGGTTTATTATAAATTTCATTGGTTTCTAAAGCAGTTTGTTAGATAGATCTTGGCTTTGAAGAAGTCTATCTGACTCCATTTTAATTACATTAAGACTAGATGTGGTCTGCTAGCATCCACCAGTTTGCCATTAGTTGGGCACTGACTTAGGGAAGTGACTTTTTTTGTCTGCTTGAATAACAAGTCTGCTATTTAGCAAGGTGCAAATTCAGTCTTTGTAAGTATTGTTTTCAGCTGGAGGTTTAGGAGCCCTAAGCCCACACCTGACCCTCATCCTCAGTTTTGTACTTCATGACCCATTCCTTGTCAAGAGCAGAACCAACAGCAAAATAGACCATCTTGAATGGGAATGTGAAAATTAGCCACCAAAGAAAAGATATTGAGCTATGTATTTTTCTCTGGGTTGTTAAAAGAGGGGGTGTTTCAGTAGCAGTAGGGGCCAGCAAGTGAGATGCTTCTTGTTTAGTCATTATTACATCTGTCATCTGCATCAGGTAGATTTTAAGATCAATTTACTCTTTTTATTACAGGGACCTGTGTAACCTCCTTGCTGGAATGAAGGCCTTGGTTTATTCTCAGAGCAGTCAGCAAGGGTAACTGAGCAAGTCACTGAGCTGTTGCCACTGCTGCTACCTGGTATGAAGTAACAAAGTCCCACTATAGGTACAACCAATCTTCCTCCTGCTGCCTTTTTTATTCTGTGAGGATTAAACCAGAAGCTGACAAATGCATGCATTTTGGGTGCATATGAAAGCTGGAAGGGATGTTGTTAGGGAGAGTGACTGGCCATGCCTTCGTTTAATGCTTATCTCTCATAAGACATCTTTGTGTTTGTTGTAGGACTCTTGGGTGCCAATTTGAGGTGTTACTGTAAAAGGCAGAGAAGTTTACTGTTAAAACAAGAAGTGTCACTTGGGATTTTTGTTGATGCATATCCACCCAAGTCAGCACCACACTATTTGTTATATCAGCAAGTTTAAGATGTGTTGATTTCACTGTGTGTTAGGGTTGCAAAAACTGAGTTTAGTCTTGTGCAGGTGATGCTGGGATTTATTTTTAAAGGGTGCTAGATGTGTCCTGCAGCTGACTTCTGTGCTAAAGGGAGCCAATCCACTGTGGCAGCCTGTGCTGGTCCAGCCTAATGTCACCCTCCAAGAGCCAGGTCTCCAAGGAATGAGGGGGACCTGTCCCAGCTGCCATTCCCTGGAGCAGCTAAAGCATCAGATAAGATGATCTCACTGTCCATGTGCACACATGTTGCACAAAGGAGCTCTGTCCCAGCTTATGGCCACAGTGTTCCTTGCTCCAGTGAGTAAGCAGGAGGCAGAAAGAGCAGAAAACAGTCTTCAGCCAAACCCAAGCATTTTACTTGCCCGTTACTTACCTTTGCTTCAGCTCTCAGGAAATGCTGATAAATCCAATATTTCTCCAAAACAGGCTGATGAATCACAGAAGGTTCTTGGTTCTTCTCACAGCATCAGATGGTCTTCCCCTTTATAAGCTGCTTCTCCTCACAGGTGAGCAAGTGTGCTGCTCCTACCAACACACACATTTGAGTAGACAGAAAAGCAACAAGAGCACGGAAAGTGAATTGCAGCAAGGAACTGAGGGGGACAGCTCCACTTCCTTGAGTTCAGACAGTGTTTCAAAGTGGATCTGCTGCCTATGTCTTGTCTGCTGTACAGGCTCACAGTCTGGAACAAGTTCAGGGCTAAAAGTTCACAGTGGGGCCATTGCTGCGTGAATGAAAGGTGGCTCTTTTCTCTTAGGTGGAGCTCAGGTGCTTCCCATGCTAAAAGGGAAACCAACCAAATTCACCATTGGATGCTGGAGGAAGACAGGAATTTAGTTTCTAGAAGTTAAAAGCCAAAAATGGAACTTTCTGAATTGTACTGGGATACAGGAAAAGTACATTCACACTCTGTATTTACATTAGCTGGCTTCAGCTGCTTGGGGGTTTTAATTTCATCAAGCTTGTGTGACTGTCTTGGGAAAGGTGCCTTCCTGTGAACACCTGGGTTACAAAGATTTTGTGTGGCAGGGGATTCAGGAATTGCTTCAGGCATTATCACACTAAGCAGCAGAGGAAAGGTGAAGGTGACCTTGTGACTGACCAGGTCTGGCAAAGCCATGGTTCTGGGAGCTGTGTCTTGTGCTTTGCCCTGCCAACCCCAGCATCAAAAAGCCCTGAGTGAGCACCTCAAGTTCTCCCAGGAAAACCTTGACAGATTAACCCCTCCCTCAGGTGGTTCTGGGGTTTTCAAAATTGTTGTTGGAGGTTAAGTGTCATGTTTGCCTTCTGAATTTTATCCTTTCAGGTCACTTGGTTACTTCCTCTCCAGACCTGGGAGAGCAAACGCTGTAACAGAAAGCTGAGCTCTCCAATGCCTCTCTTTCCCAGAGCTGGAGACTAAACAAAATGCTTCTCTGTAGATAAAACTACAACAAATACACACTGCACAAACACACTGTATGGACAGACCATTTCTGTGTGTTTTTTCCCAAGCTACTGCTCACACAAGGAAAGCTCAGTGCTTTCTGCAGGAGCAGGGAGCATCCACCATCACCTCTACATACCCTGTCCCAGTTCTTTTACCTGTTGTGCAGAGAACACCCCTTCAGCCCCTGCTGCCTCCTGCTTTGTATAAAAGCATCTGTCTGTACCCCAGTTTGGGGTGGGACATGATTTGTTGCACTTTCACTGTGACTAGTTCAGGGTAGCTATTGCTGTACCCTCCCAGTTCACAGAGTAACCTGAGAATTGCTGACCAGGAGAGGTTCTGTGCAAGTTTAAATGATAGGGATCTTAACGCACGCAGTGAAGTCCTAAATTTAGTCATGAGAGGACACAAACACTGGACTACAAGCCTGAAACCAAGCCTGGATATCTAATCGACCTCAGAATATCTATTAGATCCTAGGTCCTCCCTGAAAATGGATTTCTGTGGAAGGCAGAGAACACAAGCCAGAGATCATGCAGGGAGTGGTGCAGCCACAGGATGGCACAAGTCCATGGAAGCATTCACTTGGCTCAGCTCTGCTCCTGTATTCAGTGGCTTTGCCCAGTGGTACCACCCCATGCACCTGTGCCCTCCCCACAGGTGAAGAGCAGATGGGGCCAGGCAGCCCCACCTATGCAGGGGGAACCTCCCTCCAATTCTTGCCCTTAAAACTGCACCAAACCAGCCATGCTGGCAAACTAGGAATTCACATGTGCTCTGTTGAGCCTTATCGTGCAGTGATGTGTAAAAGCATTAGCGAGGGCAGAGTTCAGGGCTGGGGTCAGCCCTCTGCTTTTAATTAAGGCAAGTAGGAGTCAGGAAAGACAATACCCCATTCTTGAGTGGGTAGTGCCTGTCATGGTAGATGCAGTATCTGCGTTCAATTAAAGGACACAAATTAGCCCTTAGTGCCAGAATAGAAACCAAAATGAGAGCCAGTTTGATGGACCAAAATTAAATGTGAGACGGGAAGAATTTATCATCCCCACAAAACCCCTTGGAATACACACTGGAAAAAAAATTTTAAAAATCCATGGAAATGCTTTGAAGGGGAGTGACTCACAATCCCTTTGAAGGCTAAGTTTTTTTTTTACCTTCTGCTTTTGAAAAATGTTTTAAGATTCATAAAGTGTATTTTGCTCTAAATGTAGGGGACTAGGGTAACTCCTTTGCCCACAACATCCCATTCTGTGCACTGTTTAGTACCTTCAACATTGTGAAAAGCAAGGAGGCAGTCATGGGTTGAGACTGTCATCTCTTCTGCTTGGCCAGACCACAGGAAAAAGCATAGGAAAATGCACAGGTACATCTCCATGGACATGTACACCAGGGCCTCTGAGGAAGAGGAGCAGGGAAACCTGCAAAACATTCTAACTGCCAGCATTAAATGGCCTGCTCATCCCACCACTACCAGAGTTTTTCAAAAGAAAGGGTTGGAAGATGTTAACACTATGCATGTGACTGTGCAGTTGATTCATGAGGATTCAGTAGGGACATTATCAAGAATCTTAGCTGTAAAATAAGTAAACTAATTACCTTCCGGCCTCAGGGTCCCTCTTTCTAGCAGCCCAAGGACAGGTCAATATTGGTGCTGGCACAGCTATTACAGAGCTGAGAATTTTGCTTTAGCTGTTCCCAAGAAGGATGTCTTTGTGTCCATTCTGGAATAAAAATCTACATAAAAAAAAATTCAGTATCTGTGTTTTTTCCTGAAAAAATTGCAATAAAAACAGTAGAGGCATCTGTAATTAGAAATAATGTATTGAGCTCTTCTGGGTACATAAAAATATATATAAAAAGATTAAAAACCCACCAAAAAAAGTAAAATACTACCGAAGCTATTCTATCCCTTTCCCACCCATTCCCTTTCCCATGTGCCCTGTGCTAACAGACAGACTTGTAGCTCTTCCTTACCTGGTGCCATTCACCAAATAACTGTCCTTTGGACTTCAGCTTTATGACAAGCCCATACTTCTAACTTTTTACTTCTCAGCATTTTATATCCCTTTTTGGGAGACAGAGGGATGCTAATGTAGGATACAATTGGTATTGCTTCCCTTTCTTTTCCAAAATTTGAAGGAATGTGTCTTTCCTACTTCATTATACAAGTTGCAACTGCACAAATGGATGTGTGGCCATCACACTGGAAGGAGAGAGAAGTACATCTCAGCCTTCATTTTTAGTGCTGCTGGTGGAACAGCTTTTTACTAGAAGCATCTGAAAGTGGTTTTCTTCAATCAAATAATGAATCCCTAACAGCTGTGCTTCAGAACAGCCACCTCCATTAAGCCATCTGCACAGCAATGCTGCAGCCACAGGGTTTCTCAAAACCTTTGCAGGATGGAAAGAAGAAAGTGGCACTGAGGGAGGAATCACTCTGTCTGCAGCAAACAGAGCATGCCTGACAAACACAGTTAGGAAAAACACACCAATGCATTTGTATTTTAAAAGATACTTTAAAAATTGCCTCACGAGCTCTGGAAAACAGATTCAGGGCAGTGCATGAGAGGGATTGTTCCCACCAGAAATTCCTCACAGGCTCTCAAAGTGCCCTGTGCACACACCTTTCCTGCCCCTTAAAGCTACAATGCTGATGTCCATACTGCTGCTCTTCTCT
Source organism: Calyptomena viridis (assembly GCA_013390005.1). Lineage (NCBI taxonomy): Eukaryota > Metazoa > Chordata > Aves > Passeriformes > Eurylaimidae > Calyptomena > Calyptomena viridis. The sequence continues at coordinate 120,162 of WEIV01011227.1, read as the reverse complement.
TTGAGGCACAAGTGGGATGGCTGCCTTCTTGTGAGCCAAATCAGGGAAGTCCTGATCAGAAAACAGCTTGTCTCACCATGCTATCACCTTGTTATTCCCTCAGCCATGAAACACTGTTCTCTGCCTGCCAATCTCTCTGCCAGGCGAGGTGGGGGAACCAGCAGCACTGGGGTTTCTCCAGCTTCACCTCTTCGGTTTTAGGGTTTGTTTCCCTGTCTTAAAGATCAAATGGAGGCAGGGGAAAGCCAAGCATATCTCCAAAGCCACAAGACCAGCAAACAGCTCACACCAGGCACAGTCTCTAAAGGCCTTATTCAGCTGGACCTGGTTAACTCTGATATCTTCCTCTCCCACCCTCTACCATGCAGCCAATGATTTTCACTTCTTTATTCCCATCATCTCTTTTCCCATGCCTGTGAGTGCAAGGGAATGCTCTCAGACACTTCAAGATGCCCTTTCTTCCCCACTTGCATCCTGTACCAAGATAGGGTAGGGAAAAAATCCAAGGGGTTTATGCGTCCTGTTTTCCTCTCCCTGCTTGAGTACAGAGGGTATTGGTGGGATGGCAGAAGCAGCCTCTTAAATCATCTCCTCTGGTCCCTCCTTAATTGATCTGGTCCCATGGGAGTCAGACCCTGTAACATTCTTTCATTTCTAGCACAGACAGATTGCCCAAAACACAGGACTCCCTGCTTTTCTACCAGACTCCTCTGGCTCTTCTCCAAACTGTTCAACATGTTCCTTTCCTCCATCCTTGCCAGGTTATCCCTCTGGAGTCCTTGTGATGCCAACCAGGCATGTTGTTATTATGACAGTACCAAGGAGCAATTGCTGTGTTCCTGCTTGAGTTCTGAGAGCCACCTGCAATGTCACTCTTTCTTCTTACTGCCACTCACTTCCAGGACCCTTCCTACCATATGCCCTGCTTCCTTTATTCATCTTATTTTATGCAGTACTTTCCTAATTCTCCTTCATGCACATCCTTGAAGAAGACTAAGAAGCCCAGAGCACAAACACCACAACCTCACAGCACTTCTCCTCTCTCCCCCCACATTCCTTCCCCCTGCATCAGTTCTCTCTGCTCATCTCTGATGTGCAACATTTTCCTATGACTCCACCTGCAGGGACAAGTGACCCTGGAAACCAGAGCAGCTTTTACAGCACCTGAGCTGCAAGTGAAGGCTTCTGGGCTTTTCTCCTGGGTCAGCTGGATGCTCCCCTGTAGTCCTCTATTCAGTGAATCAGCAGCAGGGATCAGCAGTGGTTTGAAACACTTCCCAAGGCAATTTTCTTAGGTTTCTTAAGGCAATGCTGGAGGAGCTTGGTGGAGGGTCCCCTCAGGTCTTCCCTCCAGCCAAATGCTCTGCGAGTTAAGGAAAGTTATTGGTTTCTTGGGAAAGAGACAGGGCTAAGAATTTGGCCAATACTAACAAATAGAAAACACTTACCACATGAAATCCTTCCATTTCCTCAAACGATGTTCTTCACATGTCCTCAGAGAAGCAAACTTCACTATTTCCTGCAGAGCACTCCCCTTGGGCTCATGTAAAAGGTATCTTGCTGTGAAAGCAGAGCTGGAGTAAGATCACTGCTGTGCCACACCAAGCATGAGACCTTTCCTACTAAGCAGTTTCTTTATGCAACGGAGGGTGCAAGCAGGAGAGGGCCAGTAGCTCCCAATCTTTCTTATAAACAGGGAGTTTGGATTTAGCTGCCAGCATAGATTATGAGGCAGTTCTATCAAACATGCTTTGGTTCCCATGCAGAGGGATCCCTACAAAATCTCCTCCATGAAAACAGGTTTAACACATGCAGCAGTTCCCATCTGGAAACAAGGGTGTGATTTTTCATTCTCACCTCCTTAGGGAGGTGCTGCCAATACTGTCAGATTAAAAAAACCAGCAAAACCTCCAAAGTCCCCTCAAAAAAACCCCAAAGATGCAGTGTGTTATCTCTCTTCTAGTATAAAATGAATGGCAGGATTCCAATGCTTGCAGTCACCTCTGCTCTTGTGCACATGCACAAGGAAGGACAGAAAATCACGCAAAAGAACTTGATTGTTTTCAGACTTCCAAGTGGTCTTTTCTCAGACAGGCAGGAATACTTTTAAATTATAGAAAACACTCCAGTGCTCCTCACTATACCTGCTGCCCCTTGCTGCCTGGTAAACACTATTTCAGCAGCTTGGCCATCTCTGAAGACCTCGATACCTGGCACAGGTGAAGACACACGGTAAGAAAACTTACAAGAATTAAGTTAGGTTTCCTGAGCTACACTTTCTCTCCCATCTAAGGCATCAATAATTGAGACTTTAAGCTTTAAAACATACCCAGTTGCACTGCAAATGCATGTGATTGCAGGGCCTTCCTACAGCATCAGAAAACTAAGCACATTCTGACTTTTACAGAGAGCAAAGACACATATGGACTTGTACCTTTAAATACCTGTCCTTCAGATGCTGAAATAAAATGAGGAGTACCTCTCCTTTTTCACTCTTAGTTTTATTATAAAAATCAACATTTCATTTGTTACAACTCGGTTTATAGTAATAATTGGAAAGGATTTTTGTACAAGGTTTATATACACCATACAAGTAAAGCACTTTATTTTACAAAAAAAAAAAAAGTTAGTGAATGAGTGAATAGGGATGACCAAATGTTGGCCATTATAATATAAATACATCCTTGCAAAGCACCATCGTACCAAAGTTGATGAACAAGAGACACCAGCTGGCTTTAAGACAATGACAAACAGTGATTAAAGCTTACAAAAAAGAACAAACAAAACAAACAAAAAACAAAACAAAGATTTAAAACCTGAAAGCAGCACCAGATCCTTCACTTGCAAACACGGCTAGTTCAACTTAAGCCTGGTGGTATCCTCTTTACAAAAAAACCCACTTTCATTTTCCCTTGCTGACTCTGAACTGCATGGCTTAAGGCTACAGCCATTTTAATCAGGACTTCAAAGCTGCTCCTTGTTCATTTAAAAGAGGGGAACAAGACGCTAAAGAGTTTTACCATAACAAATCAACCTGCCCCTACTAAGGCAATCTCTGTCCTGAATAAAATATGGACAGTTTACTTACCCTGCCCTGCACAGTTTTGGAGTGAATCACCCAGTCCCTATAAATACTACACTGGCATCATCATCATTGCTGCTCTTTTTAAAGGTGTGAAAGAAAGAAAATTTAGAATGACTAGTGTATTGTATTTGATGACTTCTAGAAAGAAAAACCTGTTTTGCAGCCATTTTCAAGCTATTGGTTAATTCCTAACTTATTTTCAAGGCATATCTGTCACCTGCCAATTAAGTTAAAGGTTAATTTTCCAGCAATAACACCCCCAAAATTCAATTAGAAAAAAAATCTCATTGCTAAGAAAGCAATTCTGAATAACGATGCTTGCATTACTTTTGCACTCAATGAACCAGTTATTTTTCCGTTGTAGAACTAACAAGTAACCCGCTATTCACTCAGTACATGTTCAAAAGCAGATTCTGTCAGTAACAACATCGTGTGACAAACATGCTCAAGGCAAAAAGGTCAGGAAAAAAGTGATTGATTACTTCTTAAAGGAGATTTTGAAGAAGTCGTCCAATTCAACAGCATGTGTGACCAGGGAATTCTGTGGTTCAAGCAATTCCCCTCAGAACGGTGGGAATCCATTAAGTTGAGATTTGCCAAGCAATAAGGAATGGAAATAACTCAATATTCAAGATAGTGGCTTTTTCTTCATCTTAGCACAGGTTTAACTACTTTAAAGCAAAACAAGTTAATCTGTGTTTAAAACTTGCCAGTCAAGCCATTTCTAGAGAATGGGCTGTAATAAATAGAGAAGCAATGTAGAACTGACGGCCAGAACACCATTAAAGCCCATTAATGTAAAAAATAGGAATAACAGAGATTTTCCACGTGCACCTTCACTTGCAGTTGACTGTGGCACTGCCATGTCAAGCAGTTTGGGTGCAATTTTTTTCATAATTACACTAGGGCTGCAGCAGATTGCTTTTCAGGTACCTACAAAAACCAGAAGAGCTTCACTTATCTGCAAAATGGACTCCAAAAGTAGAGGAACAGTATAAAAAAATGTGCTTCCTCTCCTGTCTGTCTGACAGAGCATTAGATATTCAGGTTTAAAGTAGCAGGTTGTCCATAATACAACTTGGACAAAATAAGTCCAGTGTAGGTGAGACACAGCTGGACAGCATTCAGCATTAGCACTCTGAAAGGCAAGGAGGCTGAATCTGCCAATGTGTATGCACAAAAGAAAATTATTAGCTTTGGGGTAAATTCACATTATCAAAGATACTTGTACCTGCATACATATACTTGTACATGCACATGGGGAGGGAAATGTTATGGCTGTAATCTGGAATTTATGATACAGTTGTAAAGTTTCAACTCACAGCAAAATTAATCCTTCGATATCAACTGGGTCGTTTACATATTTTGCATTACTGTAAATATTTCATTTAATGTGTGTGCACAGGTTGCATGAGCTTAGACTCATTTCGTGTGTGTGTTCCATTTATCACATCTAAGTTATTTTCAAATAAATATCTTGGTGTCCAAAAGCAGTGGAGAAATGATGAGCACTCCTTAGGAAGTATGAAATGTTTGCAGCATGACATGCCAGGTACAACTTTAAAAGGCATGATTAGGTCTCATTAATGTTGCCATTTAAAACGCTAAGCTCCTGCTGAACATGCAAAGCTTAGTTTTCAACAAATTATGCTGTAATGTCCTTTTCTGTTTTGTTTTTTTAACTACAATGAGCTTTTCCTTTCCAGATTGGGCCTGCCAGCTATTCCCATCATCAGACAGCCATCTATGAACACTCCCCAGGTGTCTACAGAGAGAAAAAGTGCACAGTGAGTACCTGTGTTAATGCCTTACTGCACCTGACTCTAAGATAAGGACATTTGAAGGACCAGGAGCAATTTTCACTGACATCAGTGAGACCCTTTCCATGCTAATGATACAAACCTATTTTAGCAATCTCCTGAATGGACATGTCTGTATCATCTACAGTCCCAACATCTCAGTCAGTCTGAGAAGCAGGAGAAAACATAATCCTCCCCGAGGGAAGGACAGATTAATCACAACTGGTTCAGTGACAAAGAGGAACAGAGAGAAAATGCTCAACCAGTCTAGGGTCTATCCACTGGGACTGTGTGTACTCTAGTTACATCAGTGCTGTTGTAATTTGAAGATGTGCCCAAGAGGAGCTTCACAGATTATCAACTCTTTCAAAATTTTAATCTAGATTTACTGAGAAAATACATGTACTTGCAAAAGCAGATCACAGCTTCCTGCTCAGATGAGGGACAGCCTGTTCTCTCTGCTGGTCAATTCCTGTCCATTTTCCCCCTCTTCAGGTAAACCTTGCAGAGACACATCACTCAAAACATTTGATGCACAAACTGAAATGTATGTATCCAAAAGACTTGAGCAAATCCTACACTGAATTATATGTCCACCCCGTGGACTTCAGCTGGGCTAGCACAGAAGGCAGACAGCAGAGAACGTCTTTCTTCTGAAGAATCCTTGCTACAATTAACACACTTACAAATTTACCTGCAGGAAGTTCCCTCCAAGAGGAAGTCTCAGCAAGGCAGTCAAACTGTACCAGAAAGAGAATACCACTCCTTAAGCTCAACCATCCTGGAGTTTTTCAAACAGAAACTGACACACTAAAAAAAAAAAGTATTTTGCAAGAAAAGATCATTGCCATGGCAGTACAAGCACTTGGACTGAGACACAACACTATTCTTCTGAGTTCATTAGTGCAAGTTTCCACATGTGAACCCCATGGAATGCTGCACGTGAAAAAATGTAAACAACAGAGAAATTCTAATTCTCATTGGCGTGCCAGCCTAAACCCCCCCTGCCCTGACACACTCACCCTACCTCCCTTCATATATAGGGTTTTGAGTTCCCTTATAGTTCACAACACCCTCCTCAACATCTATCCTGTTGGAGAACACACACAAGCTGCTTCACCAGCAAGGAAGAGCCAGAAGAATAGCTACCACAATTCCTACAGACCTAGAATGAAGCTGGGTAAAAAAATCCCTTAGTATGCCAGATTCAGAGAAAACAACAATAGCCTGGAGATCACCAAGGCTTTTTGAAGTTTTCTCAGGTATCTTGGACTACTAGGAAAGACCCTTTATTACAGATGGAATCCCAATGCCACAGTTTTCCTTGGAGCTGAAATGAGGATCCAGTACTCGAGGTGACTGGCTGCTAGCAAGAATAATTTATCACTGATTTTCTCAACAGCATGAATTAAAGCCCATGCCATATTTTCAGATTATTTCTCTTTTACTTGAAACTGGCTGGGAAACAAGAAACAGAGAATGATAAAGTCCAAATGGCACCTCTGGAAAGTTGTCATCCCTGTACTGTACCCAAAGGCAAGGAAGCAGAAACTTCTCAGGACCTTGTTTTGAGAGAGAAGACTCAGAGAGCCAGTCTTTGAAGGCATTGAGCACCTTTGGTGGATTTGATGCAAACAGAAGGTGCGAATGCATAATGCCATCTAAGATCAGGTATACTGTGAACTCCACTACAGTCGAAGTGGAGCACTGCACTGGAGTCCAAGAGGAGTTAATAATATCCTAGGTTACCCCTTAACCTACACAAATAATGTTTTCACTTGATTAAATAGTCTCCCCATCAAAATCACCACGGTGAGGCTGACAGGAGAAGGGGCTAAATACGATAATATACAAAAATAGAGATGTGAATATAAAATGGTTTGGTTAAGAACATGTTAAAAATTGACATTCAGAGCAGTTAATACTAAAGTATTAAACTCACACCACGCAAAAGAGGAGGTATGTCAAAATCATACTGAGAAAAACTGGCTTTACCTAACACAAAGAAAACATGAGCAGTAAATACAGCAGGGGAACCCCTTCCAATGATCAAAACATCTATTTTTTATGGACAGTTGATCCACTGAAAGTTAAATGCTTCCTTACTAGGAAAAAATAATATATATTTATTTATATATGATTTGTATACTGTGATATCAATATACACTGAAAGTACTGCAAGGATATATTATTCATTTCAGTAAACTAACAATCCATGGTTAAATTTATAAGTTTATAAATATGCTGTCTATATTATATGTGGTATAAAAATATTTGACATTTTGTGAGGAATAGGTCAAAATAAGGTTTTCTTTTTTAAGGGACTAAAAATCACTCAGGTATATGCATATTACCCTTGTCAATCACGTGAAAATCATACTGACTTGGTACAAAACAGAATCCTACCATGCTGGCAAAATGAAGAAGGTAATGTATAGCATGATAATCACTGCATGACAAGGCTAATTAGGAGAAAAACCAGAATTTACAGCAGCCCAGTTCTAGCAGTACTTTAAATAAGAATATCAAGACTTAAAGTGACAGCGGCAGGAAGAAAGGATGCAGAAGAGATAAGAAAACCTAATCGGGATTAAAAAACAAACTTTAAAATATACCCCCCAAAAATAATTGAAATTCCAGAAGCAAGGAGAGAGTTTTAAATGCTCTAGTTTGTTAACTGCATTAAAGGAAAAACAGAGATGTATTCATTTAAAAAAATGTATGATTACATTTCTGGATTCACTGCTACAATTGCTGTATTCCTGTAGAAAACAAAGCCCTTTGTGTAAGGTTAATATTTGTCCTGACTGCGTTTTCAAGTTTATCTTTAGTTGTTGGCCCTCTGTAGTTAACATAGAGGTTATTTGGCTACTTCCAAGTATCTATGGTATGCTGCTCTGAGACGGACTTTTTCATTTTTAATTACTTTTAACATTTTTGGTATTGACAAACCCCACATATCACCTTGCTGGACAAACAACACATCCCAGTCCTTCCACTTCCTTATGTGCTCAGTCACTTCACTGGATTAAGGCATGTTTTTGTGTTCCACTTGCAAAAATAAAAACTTTTTGTACAAACGTCTGGGTTCTTTTATACAAAAATTTTTCTTCTTATGGCACAAGCAGCAGTCGCTGTTTAAGAAAATATATAAATATCCTTTTTTTTTTTTAAATTCTTCTGTACAAATATCTTCAGTACTCCTCCACCCCGCTTCATAACATTTAACTGTACACTGTCCTACCTCATCCCTCGCCGAGAGCTCCCTCCCCCCCTCCCCAGTGGTTTGTATTTACACTTTCACAGCGGAGGCGGATGATGGGGTGGGGGGGCTCCCTCTCATGAGGAGTCTGTGCAGGGGGACGGCGGCGGCGGGTACAGGTGGTGGGAGTAGCTGCGCTCCGTGTACGGGGAAGGCGGGCAGCTCTCGTAGTTCTCCTCCGCCGACAGGTACTGGCTGCGCGGGGTGGGCGGCGGAGGGACGGGCTCCGAGTCATAGTTCAAGTCACTGGTGTAGCCCTTGGCCGTGGCTGCCGTGACCCTTCGGCTGGGGGCATAGTCACTGTCACACACGTCTGTGCTGCAGGGCGTCGTGGGAGGTGCAAAATGCCGGTAGCTGTAAGGCCTGTAGCTGCAGGGGGGAGATCCACGGGAGAAAAGGGTGGGCACAGAGAAAGGTCACGCGTTTGGGGTGATTTGAGAGGGGTGATGAGACAGGTGGAAACAGAAAGCGGGTCAACCTCTCTGCAGAGATACACAGCATCACACGCTTCTCTCTCTTACTAACTTCCCTGCAGAAGGCCCACCTTTGTGCTACAGTGTCGGTCAAATTGTAGTAACTGGGGAAAGTGATGCTAATTATTAATTATCTACAGACAACAGGTTCCCTAAGGACTTAATTGAGATAGAAAAAGTTGCTCCTAAGAGCAGCTTGGGGCAGGAAGGGCAGGAGTGTGCGTGTGTGTGTGTGTGTAATAGCTCTGGCAATTACATGGAGGAGAAATTCTGTTTCTGTTACGAAATCGCTGGATACCAATCTCTAAGACCAGACAAGGAGACTCACAATTACCTGCAACATCCATAGGAGTCAGGAGAATCATTCCTTAGAGCAGTAACTGGGATGAAATTCTCAAAGGCTACTACCACAAAACATCTTTTAAAATGAGCCCAAGATAGGTTCAAGGAAACAAATTTAAAAGGGAAGTGCATGGTAGCTACAGCTCCTAGTACCACAGTCGGTTGTTGGAGATGTGTGGGGATGCAGTTCCTCTATAGTCAAGGCAGAATATTAGGAAAGAAGTAAGATCAGAAGCACCAAGAGCAGCATTTATTTTTGGGTGGAGAAGCATTTGGAAAACATTAAATCCTATGTTACACCCCTAACACCATTTATAATACTAAAAGTCACATCAGCCAGCAATCAGCATGACTCATGCTGGTGCCAGAATTTGGGTTTCTTTCATTAGAAAATTACTTATAATTTTAAAGGATTTTTCATATGGCTGCAAGGGATCATTATAAACATCTGGTCTGACCTGCACAACAGAGGCCATATTTTCTGCTAATGGAGAAGGGATGTTTGTTCAGCCCCAGAGACCTCATTATCCAAAACCCCCAAAGGCTCTGTGTTAGAGAGGCATATCTTTCAATAGAGAAATACAGCACGCTCTTCTCATTGACCACATCTACTGGTGGTTTGGGAGGGGAACCTTTACACCCTTGGGCAGTATGGGCCTATTCCTCTATTTTTGGTAAATTGTTATAAAATAACTAACTCCTGAATTCTTACAGGGAAGACAAGAAACATACATTCAAGTAAACAGAGATAAAGCATGAATGTCCATAAATATTAGTGAGAGGAAAAAACCCAAAAAGCTAGCAACCTTTTCCAGACATTAACCCTTAATACATCAAACTAGAAATTCCATGCTTTATCTGGGCCACAATATTAAATGTTACTTCTGACCTACTTTATATTGCCAACTTTTTCTCCGTAGGGACTTTGCTTATAATTTCTGATAATTACATAACAAATTGTTTATGACAGAAGCCTAAAAAAGGGAAGGGTTCATTCCAGGGTTAATATTTTTGGCTCAAAGTTATCATGGTACCAAGTTTCTTTTGGCATTTAGCTCTTTTGTGGTGAGTGTTGTCATTTCCCCTAAAGCAATACATCCAAGAGATGTATCATTAACACACTTATTGTTTGATTTACCTCAAACAGTGCTGCACCTGTACACAGGCATCAGTGACCTGATAGATGTGAAACCATCTAAGCCCTAATTTAGTGCTTGCAGAATTAGGGCCTTTGATTGCAATTCTTATGGAGCAGAGGCTGTCTTTATTCTGCATTTTCTACACTAACTGCTTTGATCCTGACAGAAGCTATTGTAATAGTAATTACCTGTAGGATCTATGAGTGGATGGGCTGTTTGAAGAATAACCGAATTCCATGGTATAGTGTGAACGTTCAGTAGCTGGTGATGGTGGTGGGTTCAAAATCTAAGGAAAAAAGCCAGAGTTAAAAAGAAATGACACAAAGGAAACTCAAGAAAACACTAGTTTATAATTTTTCTTTCCAGCACTGCATAATGGGAACCTTACATAAAAAACTGCATGCATAGCCCTTCTAACAAACAGGATTGTTTTTCTTCTGTTTATTCCCCGGTTCTTTAACAGACACTGGAAATGACACAGTTAACTGGAAATGCCAGGTTTTGCCATTCCTATTAGCTACAACTAAGCTCTTCTTAAGAAACCCTGACTGCTGTGGCTATTTTGACATATTCAGTGCTGAAAAGTTGAAGGTAGCTGTTCAATACTAGATTGTCACTAGGGATACCACAGCCCTAGGCAAACTGGCAGATACCTGCTCCTGCTAGCTGTAGTCCCTATATATCTGCTTATAATACTTAGAGCATGCTGGCCAAGGCAAGCATTCTTTCTCTCTAAAGGCATGTTCTTACTGAGTACAGTATTTGGATTAATTTAAAGCTGATTTATAGCATGATCAGTTGGTTCTTGGAACTGAAAGCAGACAGTTGAAGATTTCAGCCTTCATTGATCGCGTAACTCCTGAACATTTGACAGTGGCTTTGTGAACTTCATAAAAATATCTAAAACAACCACCACAGGTGATAGAAGTGAAGAGACAGGGAGCCCTCTAGGGCTGGTACCAACTTTTACATAGCATCTAGTGCAGCACACTACCCATTTGTGACTAAAAGGATGTAATGGAGCAGCAAAACACTTGTTTACTTATTTATCTGTCACTTGTAAGACACATGACACAAAACTTCATTTTAATTCCTTGAAATGTCTATACAGAATCAACCATAGTTTTACCTTCAGAGGCAGAGTATAATGAAAGGAAATCCCTGCCAGTGCTGCTCAACATTTACAGGGATATTTTTCATCTCCCCTGACATTTAATCTAACATCTTTTTCTGGCACTGAGCTCTCTCACAACTTTTTTAAATTAAGAGAAAGTTTCTAGACAGTTTTGGAAAAATACAATCTCATCTTCCTTCCCCTCTAATATCACTTACTCCATATTGAAACAAGTTTATTAGGCTAGAAATCTGAACCAAAACATTAATCTATCAATTAATTATCCTCAGAAAGACATTGTCACTTCCCTGAAAGATATTAAAGGTCTATGAATAACAGAATGACTTACTGGAGGAAAGTAAGTGCCTTTGGTACTTGAAGAACTACTGGAAGAGGCTCCAGTAACATGGGCCCTGTCATAGGGTGGTCCACTGCTCCCTCCCATAATGCTGAGGGAGCTGATAACAGATTTACCTCGGGACATACCTGAAGAACAAAGATGTATATCAATATCCACACAGAGAAAAGAAAGATTAAAAAAATAATCCAGTGAATAGCAACAGTATGAGCACAACTTTTAAAACCTAATTTAATTATCTTGGTATTAAAAACAAATTCGGTGCTCCTTGGTGGATAACGGAATTGAAGACAGTCATGAAATAAATGTGTTGGTTTTGTGCATCAGCTACTCAACTGCAGGACTTGGCACTGGGCTACACTAACACTGTGTGAAGAGAAACACATTTCTTTCACTTGAGAGAACAGGCATTCAGGCACTCTTTCTGTGCCTCAGAAATAAAACATGAAACTGTCTGACCACCTCAACTGAGCAACTGAAATTTGTGCAAGAGAAGAGAGGGTTTCTTTTCTTTCATTTCAACAGCATTAAGTGAGCTTTTGCTAGTGGACTGAAGCTGGCACAGAGTCTAAGTGGGAAATGGATAGGTATGCCACTGTGCTTGGAATAGTGGTCAAAATTCTGCTCAAAGAGTCTTTATGCAGGTTATTACAGAAAGCAATTGGATGCATTATTTTAATCCTGTAAGAGTTCACAGAACTCCTGTTCTGACAGGAACCTGCTGGATCCAAAGCCACAAATTACAGTACATATTTAATCGATACATACAGAAGCAATGCATATAAATGAAGTGGTTAAGTCTTACTTTTTAAACAGCAATAAAACATGCTTGGACTGGTGTTAGAAACTTCATCATCAAATGAAATAACTTATTGCTGGTCATTAAAGACTTTGCAAGAAGTTTCACAAGCATACAAAGTCTACAAATCTACCATGAATAATTACATATAAAGTCCCAAGAATATAACTCTGTGTAACTTTACCCTGTCTGACACTTTGCTGATGTTATAAGAGTCCATAAAGAGGATTCTTTAGTAGAAAAGGAAGAAAACTTCCACGTACATGCATTTATTTGAGCTTATGGTTCTGCTAAGTATGCTCATGAATAGATTAGGTAAAATAGCAGTTCATTATTATAAAGAAGGATGGCAACAAGTCCTGGCTTCCAAAAGCTTCCAAGAATTAAGCATCTGGAACAGACTTTCCCTGTATGCATATGTACGATATCCTCAAGTACAACTGTGTGGTGCCAAAGAGCAGGACAAAGATCACACCATTTACTTACCAGGAAGAGACCCTGACAAAGAGCTTGGGTGAGGCACATAACCTAGAGGTACAGAGGCTGGTCCATGCACCACATAATCATTGGTCATTGTTTCCCCATCTCCCTTCATGCGTGGGCACAGTACCCTCTGGCAGATGAAGTACATTGCTCCAACCACAAAAACTGTAAGGATCACACCAATGATGGAGCCTATCGTGTTGTTGGGCTGTGGTGCAGGTTCCTCTGTGGTGTCTAAAAGGGAAAAAGAAAATCAGACTATGAAAGTTTAAATCGATATTGGTTTTCCATATAACTTTCCACATAGGAAAAATAAAGACCTCCTCTTCTGTAGGCAGACAGCAACTTCCAAATTAATACACAGGAGGAACAAACAGGCCTTAAGACAGATGGCACTGTGCTGGGGACTTCAGTTATGCTTTTTCTTGTCATTAAGAGAAGAACTACTTTTCACGTCACACAAGCACCTAGTTTATCTCTCAGTATAACAGACTGACACTCCCTTTTCTCACCAATGTAACAGTCACTTATGGTACCTCACCTCTGTTGTTCAGTAGTGATGAATTTTGGGTTTGCTGCTATTTATTAAACTACGTAATCTACAACACATCTGACCCACTCTTATGGTTACAGACACAGCTGAGCATTGGCTTGAGAGGTGCCATACTATGAGGAATCTGTATCCAAAACAACTACTCAACAGTCAAAACGAGTGGCTTTCCCTAAAATACCAATTCTAAGCAATGACATTTCTGAGAGTAACTGACAAACCCCTTCCTGTGCTTCATGTATTTGACAAGAAAAGCAGACTTAAGTATTTTCCTGTGCCAGTCAGTGTTTTACATCTTATGCATTACTGAAAGTTTTTCCTCAACGCATTTTCTTCCTCCTGAACACCAAACTCACTATTTAACCAGCCTGTCACAGTCTGCACAGATAAGTAAACAGACTTCTGATCATATTGAAAGGGGGATGGTGACAACTGCAGTCTTATTCTGGGTGGGTCAATTTTTTATCCTCTGTTACAAAACTGGAAAATACATAAACTATAATAAAGGTAACAAGTCTCTGTGATGTCACTAGTAACTTGTAGCATGACAGAACATCTCCTGTTACCTCTTCTTAAGATCAAGGGTCCAAATCTGGCTTTGCATTTTCAAGTTAGTGTGTGTCAACCACGATCTCTAACTTAAGAAGAGATGTCCCTATTTACCATTTTTGTTAAAGCAGCAACAGAAGAAATGAACTTTCAAGTTAGGATTCTAAAGGCAGTGGTTTTCTTGTAGTGCCCTGGAGATTTCAAGGTAGCAGGTATTACATGTTACAAATCGTGTATCAAGCTCAAAATTATATCTTTTCAAGACAGAAAGAAAACTTTAGAAAGTGTGCTCTATAAATAAGAGCGCTCCTCTGATTCTAAAAGCACCTGCTATTAATTCTCTGGATGAGAAAACCATGAAACAGAGCAGTTATATAAAAGCCTCGTGGTGATAGATTTTTTTTTTAATGCTGCACTAACTCAGCATACTAACAGGTTACGTTAAAACAAACCTTTTGTTTCTTTTAAAAGTTTGAAAAGGTAAGTGAAAAAATAACTAGCCTTCTCTGCCTCAGAAACTATTTGATCAGAATACTAATTATTTTTGTTACTCCTATTCTACCACGTTGTGCATTAATTGCATGACAGCAGTTATAAAAACGAGCATTAATTCTGGGAACAATTAATTCAGTCTGGTTGCCAGAATAAAAAGGTGAAAAACAAATTTTGGATGCTTCAACCAATTCTCTGGTCTCAAGCAATACACTTACAGCATCCTTGCTCATCTGAGCTGTCACTGCAGTCCAGGTTGTGATCACATTTCTTGCTTTTCCCAATGCACTGCCCACTGGCACAGCGGAACTGATCAGTTAAACAAAGCACTGCAAAGAGAACCACCCACACACCAACAGTCAGTACCAAAGACTTCTCCTCTTTAAAATTAGTAAGAAACAAAGACACCGAAGTGTACAATCAACAGTGTCTTGGGAGAGCTCAAAGTGCTGCAATCTTAACTTCTGAAAGCAGCCAGTGGCACAAAAAGTCCCTCATGTAAACCATGCAGAGTAAGTGGTACAGTGCTCTGCTGAGGACAGTGCACACTGGATACCTGGTCCTTACTGCACACTTACAAGAAGAACACTACAAGATAAAGTTACCTCATCTAAAATAGCTCAGAAGCAGAAGGCCATTGAGAAGACAGGCACTTATCCCAGGACATGGTTATTGTAAAATTACTATAAGAACCTCCAACTCTAAGCATTTACTGTAATATAAGAGAGAAGAACTAAGTTATCAGAAATACATCTGCCAAACCATGATGATAAAATTGTTTAAGAAAGAAAAATGTGGTTTCTCATTGTTCCTCTGCTCTTCCTGTAAACCAGAAAACTCCTCGATCATGAGACAATATATTTCACTTGACATTATGTTTTTAAACTGAAATGAAAAACAGAATATAAAACCAAAGCTTTGCCACTACTCAAAAAATAAACTACTGCTTTGGGAAAAAAGGTGCTGCAGGCAAGGTGCTGGCTGCTGCTGTTCATACATATTCCTGTTTCTCATACATTCAGAAATAATTTCTGTCTTCAGATGAACTAAGAAGTTAAACTAAAGGCTTTTCTGATTTGTAAGCAACTTGAATACTCTTTGAATAAGAGGGCCATTTTGAAGGTAATGAACAGCCCCCAGTCTGACATCTGCAGTTGTTGGATGACAACTGGGAAGTTAACTTCCACAATGCATTTCCAGATGTCAGCATCTCAACTGGCTAACAATCACCTTTCATCACACAGGAATTTCTGCATCAAGTCTATGTGTTTTTGTTTGAGCTGGAGCACATCTTTTAGAAAGAAATTTAGCCTTGATTTAAAGATGCTTTAACAGTTTCTTCAAAGAAGAAAAACGTACTGAAAGGATATAAAGCAGCAGCACCCTTTCAAGCTTACAAGTTGTTCCTACAGCTCTTCACTACTTGCACAGCGTGGAAAGGATGAGTTTGCTCATGTTTCACGTTGCATAGTGGTAGGGTAGTTCAGATTCCATCAGTAAAACCTGTCCTTTCCAAAATTAAAAGAACCTCATTCTCCTTGTATTGGCAACAGCACTTCCCCCTGTAATGATGGCTTAAATATTCTTTTGCTGTGCTATACAGGAAGAAGAGGTCCCCAGAAATCTCATCTGTCTCTCACTCCTGCTTACTCAGAAAAACTCACTTTGTTCAGGTATTGCAAAATAAACAATTCCAAGACCTCTGCTTGGTACAAGGTACACAAAAAGCTGTGATAAGAATTTGCTCCACTTTGTAGTTCACTCCCAGATATCAGGGTTTTAGAGCTTAAAATCATACCATTTTTTATAGTACTTTTCACAAACATTTAAGTATTTAAACCACTGTACCGGAGATCAGTCTTAATTTCCACTTCACAGGTACAGAAACAAAAGTATGGAGTTACAAAATAATTTCCATTTAATAGACTAGTTTAAAAACTAGCAGATCCTTGGATCCTTCCAAATCCTACTCAGTAATAACAAAGGTATTTATCAGAGTGCCTATGAAAGTTCTATTTTCATCATACTTCAAAGTATCCTCTGTACCTTCGCAGTTCTTCTCATCTGAGTTGTCCTGACAATTTGCTTCTCCATTGCACCGGAGGGAATTGTCTATGCACTGTCCACTTTCACACTGGAACTGAGTATCTGAGCACACTGGGCAATTCTTTTCATCACTGTGGTCTTCACATTCAGTGAAACCATCACAGCGCCAGGCCACCGGGATGCAGTCAATCTCACCTGTGAAACAGGTGAACTGCTGAGGGGAGCATGTTGGTGGTTCTTTAAAAATCAAGCAAACAAACAAAAATTAAAAATCCAGGTGAACAAACAGCAGACCGGGACAGGTAAGGACAAGCAGGTAAAGACAAGAGCTCAGCTGCTTTCATTTATCAAAGCAGAGGATAAACATGCCATGTCTTAAGGTAACTTGCACACCCACAGTCATTTGTGCAGATCTTGAGCCCCGTTTGATAAAGTCTCACATCAGTGGGGGCTTGGCAGACAAAGAATGAGAAGAACAGAGAAGCATGCACACTCACAACACAATTATTTTCTACTTTTCCGACTTAGACTCCTACACTCTTCTCTTAGTAGGTCTTCAACTCTTCACTTGAAGTCATAACAATTTTCTACTCCCCCTTTCCTGCAACACCACTGTATACACAGCCGTGGCTTACTCTCTTTTTAATTGTATAGAAAATCTCAAAGGGATGGAATGTGCTGCACATGGATGCACTGTGACTCAATGTCTAGTTATGTGCCCTCAACAGCTTTGTCCAGTCAAAACTCTTCTAAAAAAAAACCTGCTCCATCTAGTCAAGTTTTGATACCTCAATACATCTGTTAGCTGTTACTTAACATGTACTACATTAGCTGTTAATCTCATGCAGTAAGTAAGTGTGGATTTTTTTCCTCTTTTTTAAATCCCCCTTTCCTCCCCCTGCTTTTTGGCCTGGTATTAAACTCGCTCTGAGAAAATATCTGGATTATGTTAGCTCTTGCTCCATTGTGAGACCACATGTCGCCTCGATGGCGAGATGATTGCATAATAAATCCATTCAGTACGGTGGCACAAAGAGATCCAAGCACCAAAGTGCCTCTCCTCTCCCCCATTTCAACCCCACCCCTGGAGACACCAGGGCGTGGGTTACAGTGACTGTATCACCATGAAAGGGGCAACTTGCCCTTTTGGGACTGCAGTTCAGAAAGACATGCGCAGGGTGAGCTTGAGGAGTACAACAGAGAAGAATAAAATGGCACAGACAGTGCAATATGCGAGAATCTACTCCTATTTGAAAAAGGAGAACATGTAGAGTGATAGAAAAAAGTAATAAAAAACCATACAATTAAAAAATAACGTTTAAATAATTAAGTGGTCTTAAGCTGAAAGGGTGAACAGAAATCCCTATTCAACACTCGGTGATTTTTTCCCCTCTTCCCTTACTCCTCAGTAGTTGCAGATGCAGCTGAAGGGGGTGGAAAAGAGGAAAGTGTATAAAAGTGTGTAACAGTACCTGGTGCACTGTCACATGCTTTTTGATGGAGATACCCCACAACCCTGAAGCTGACAGCTCAGGGACACAGAGCATGGCACAAAGACTCACCTCCACAGGACAGCTCATCCTGCAGCAGAACAAGGTGCACTGGGCAGGAGCAGCGTGTGGTGCCGTCGCCCTTCACTATGCAAATGTGTGAGCAGCCACCGTTATCTTGAGAACAAGGATGTTGTCCTGTGATTTTAAAAATAAGAAAGACAGGGACTGACAAGAAATCCCCATCTCTTTTACGACATTTCAGTGATTTTTTTTGGGCCCATGGGACTCCCTTCATTGCTTCCTCCTCCTGGGGGGAGGATTACTAAAAAAATCCCTGAAAAAGTTGTATTTTGTTGTGTGTATTTTTCTCTTTATACACATCAGTAATTACAATGTACATTGGTAACTGTTCATGATCTGAAACCACTCTAAGAGTTATGCCATGGCATCTACTAAAACAGTATTCAAAGCATTTTGCTTCTTGTGTGAGGTAGAATTAGTTCTCTGCAGCAAATAGTAGCATTAGTAATACAAAAAGACATCATCTTGGATTCCATACTTCATTTTCTCTGTCAAAGATGATTAAAAAAGCAAATTTTTCTAATTTATGAATTCTGAAGCTTCCACGCTGTCTCTGAAACTCAAATTAACATGCTCTAGATAAATATGTCCCTTCATTTTCCTGTTTAATAAGGACAACATACTTCTTTTGGAATTCCTGACAGATTTATTGAGATCAATAGCAAAGAAAACTAGTAGTAGTCTGCACTGATGTTTTAATTAAACATCCCCAGACATTTTTCTACATATTTCTCCAAGGCATGCACCACAGCCTACTAACCAGGCCTATTTCCTCCAGGGTGACAGCAACCCCACTGCTTTAACAATCCACCTCCCATCATTTCAAGTGTGTGTATGTGGGGGGGTAAAAGCCTAGTAAACAGAAATCTTTTAAAAGTCCAGCCATGTTCAACACAAATTGTTATTTAATACACACTTCTGTTGCGCAATGCAACATTGCTCTTCTGTCATTCACTTTCAATATGAATTACCACCACCAAAAACTGTTCACTTTGCCTCCAAGGCAGGCAGCATTGAAAGATTTCCTGCTAGCAAAAGGCCCCAAGAGCTGTGTTTGCCTTAACGGAGTGAACACCTAATAGCAAGTCACCAGCACGATCCAAAAAATCCTCTCCGAGGGATAACAGGGTGTTTCCACTGTGCCTGGAGACACTCAAATGCCAGGTGCCTGTATGGGGCTACCAATAAAGTTGTCATCAGCAACAAAACATGATGCTGGGGTTGTGATAGATTTCCATTGCCAACTGCCTGAAGGAAACAACCTTAACAGCATCCTGACAATGTACAGACAAACCAACACCAACTTCTGGTCCCTTCGATCTGCACCGATGTGGGTCAGCAACAAGCCAAAAAAAGCTCATGTTTCTGTGGCTGTTCCTCGAGTCTCACAGGCACTGTGCACCTGCAAATACTTACTGTATTCCTGAATGTTGAGTTCTTTCACAGCATGGATGTCACTGAGTTGTGCAATACGAGCTTGGACCTTTGTACGTCCCTCTCGACCAGTCATATCAATCTTTTCGATCATCTGCTGCTGCCTGTCAATCCAATACAGCCAGTTCTCAAATACAGTTAGTCCCACGGGCTGCAGGATATTGGAGTCTTCCAAAACGATCCGGTTCGCACCTTCAGAAGGGAAAGAGTGCTTTAGCTCAACTAGAATAAATGGAAATATTATCAGAAACATTTTCTACGCTACTCACACCACTATTTTTTGCTACTTTCATAGTACCAAGTAAGCCTGCTATAAAAACCCAAGCAATCCTTGGTTCTCTGAGGCAAGACTAATGCATTTTGCAGGCAGATTATCAATTTTTTTTTCTACTTTCATCAAGAAGACAGTTTTCGTGCTTCAAAAGCATCTACCATACTTAAGAAGCAACTGGAGTTGGGGGCTCAGCTCCCATGAGACTTTCCAGTCTTTTCTCAATATGGAAATTGGGAATTCTTCTCATTGTTCCTTCCCTTTTTGGAGAGATTCACGGTTTTGTCTGGCCATACAACAGGGAACAAGATGGATTATTATCTTGAGCTAACTAATACAAGACAAAATCCAAGTGAAGGCAAGGTAATTAGTACTTCTCATATGAATTAGGAGATTAACACTTGACTTTTGACTTCCTTCTATTCTCTTCTTTCAACTACTTCATCTTCACTAAGCTATTCATGCTAAACTGAGAATGCTCCTTTCTTCCTAGAGAAGACTTACTTTCCTGAGTTCCTTTAGCAATCACAGTAATTCATGGCTAAAACTCCACATAAACAAAAGACAGTGTGATGATTTTATACAAAGTTCTATCCCTCTCCTTTGTTTAGTAGCAAGAAGAGTTTTTTTGCCTGTTGAGAATTTAATCAAACAGTATGTCAGTGATGATGACTCACAAACAAATTCAATGGTCAAAAATGTATTTGCCTCCTTTTTGCTAAATGCACATAGAGCTCAGAAGTTAAGCAACCTTCCAAACATTTACCATGTGTTAAAATCTAAAGCACAACATGGAAATTCAAATCAGCTAGACTGGGCTCTCACCCACCACTTTGGAACAAGACCAGCAATGATCTGACTAAGAGAAGATGCTGATGAATTCTGGAGGAGGTTATACCCAGACTGATGTAGAAATTAATAAACTGAGTGATGTAAGTCAATCTAAATAACCACAACCATCTATTAACCTCCATGAACATGACTCATTGATTAGGGAAAAGGTAAGAAACAGAAACCAGCATCTTGAGAAGAAAAGATAAGCCGGAAATAGGGCAAAATGCAATGATGACAGTAAGGAATATAAAAATTAAGACCTTGACCCACCCGAATGGAGTCTGTACATGCCCTGCTCTGCCATGCCCATGTCAATCAGCAGTATGCTCCTAAAGCTCAGAAGCTTAACATTTTCACTTTCTTAATGTCTTAATCTTTCTTTTTAATACTCATGACCAAGTGTAACTGACTATTTCTGACTAAACTGAGACCCTAAAATCGTTTCTTCCATAAAATAACAATAAAATCTGAGGCTGACTCATCAGGGTGCAATCTCCTTTATTGGGAATGTCACATGAAAGGGAGACATGATTAAGAGGAGCTTTGTCTCCTGGCATCACCATCCTCTCTCCAGCAATACCTTTTACCAAAAGACTTAAAACCAACTACACAAAAACAAAAATCAGGACACACCCATAGCTCACTCTATTTCCAAATAAAAATTACTTAATTCCAGAATCATTAAACGTTTCCAAATCACACTAATTATTCTGGAATAGAAGAACTAATTTCCAAATAGTTTCCAGGGCAGGGAGCTCATTCCAGTCATCTTTTCATAAACAACCCTTTAATCATGTGAAAAATCTGGTTAACTTCAATAGGATCTCCCATTTGGGCAGAATAACCAAGTCCTAACTGCATGCCTGAAGGACAGGGAGGAAAAGAAGGACTGCATCACATAAAAGGCATTCTAGCTGTCCTTGTCTGTATGGATACTGGCATCTAGAGAGCAAGAGACTGTGAATGTTTTTAAGAAGCTAACATGCAGAAAAATTACTCTGCTGGTCAAAAGGGCCTATTAATCAGCATTCCTAAGCACAGGAATGCATCTCAGTAGTTAGCAATTTATCATGGTGATTACAGCAATCTATTTATGATGCAAATGCAAACAGAAAGAGAGGTTTTGGAATTATTTTTTTTTCTTCAAAATATGGCTAGCTTTTACTATACACCATTGGTGAGCCAACAGCCACATCTTTAAGGAAAAATAAAAGCAGAATCATTAAAACCAGATTGAATTAGAATTTAGACTCATCTCCTCTAATATCTTAATTTCAGGCAGATAAAGAGAAAAACAAAGCATGGTGTAATATTCTGCCACTTGTTACTCTAGTCATGCAAACCCTGGATCTGGGACAGCCTAGAACATACTGAGCTACACCACCCCCACATTTTCTTTTTTAAATAATTCACAAACTCAGCTTATGCCTTGTGTTTTAAAATAGTAAACAACCAGGATATTGCAATTCTTTAGTGACTCTGAATCTTCCAGGGACACACCACTGAAAAAAACTACTATCTTTCTGAACCTCAATTCCAACATCTAGAAAAATTGAAATGTTTTCCGAAACAAAAGCTTATTCCAGCAACTTAATAAAAGGCTGAAAATACCAGCGGTGTCGAGGTTACATGCTGCTAAGTTTGAATGAAGGTATCATGTCATATGTAAAAGACATTACTACAAACTATGGTAACTCTTGCTAAGTTCTCAAACTTGCCCACAGATTCCAAAGCATGCCCCCATTTCCTTGCAAGCGTATTTATGCTTCTGGTAATAAAACCCACCCTGCTGAAGTTCCAGGACATACACTATTCAAACCGGGGATGGGCTTACTGTGGAGGAAGGGGAATTTCTGTCACTGTCCTCCACTAGCAAGATATGGGCATGTACCCCATCACCTAACAGAGATGGGTATGTATGTGCTCAGAACATCCTCCCATTTATAGCAGCCACATCCAGCCCAGTCTGTATCACAAATTCCTACTGATGCTACATGATGCAGCTGAGCTGATCCAGCAGTTTGCTGAATCAAGTTAGTAAATGAAAGACATCTCAGTTGTCCTCACCCAATCTGGACCATATGATTTTCCCTCTTCTCTTGCTCCACTTGTGATTTCTTGTTGGACTCTTTCCTGAACCAATTGAGCTTTCCAAGACAACAGAACGCCATTTTCTATTTCTCTTTTTCTGTATATTGTTGTTAGGTTATTATTGTGCTTATGTGGTTAACTGAGGTGAATCAACACATAGAGGAGGGTCAGCCAAGCAGCATAACTAACTCTAGGGAGCAGGCAAAGAGAATTCCATAGCTGGAAGAAGTTTTTTTGTCTTTTGAGAACAGACCTTAGATCTGCTCAATCCTTCTCACATCTTTGCACCCTAAATGACAGGTATATAAGTAACCTGGACACCTGCAGCTTTAACTCTGCAGGACAGATTTTTTCACTAAGGGAACTTTCCTCCAACTGACAGATTACTGCACCAAAACCAATACCTTTAAAAACAATCCTCTCCCTCCCCTTTCCAAAACTGCTGCAATTCATTTGTGAACTAACTTTGGGAAACCACACGAAGGTCTTTCAATGAGAAACCGAAGTAAATAGCATGTGTAGCAATTAATAATGCTAATCACAGATAGAGGCATGAAACTGTAAAGGCATGCTGCATGAATCATGTACATTCCCTGGCTGGGAATTTAGGGAGCGATTACAATCATAGTACAAACTGTTTATAGTAGGAAGGAAAAGATGACACTTTTCTCTGCATTCCCCCACACCCACACCACACAAATGAATCACTGAATTAAAGTGCTACTCTACCTGAAAGGTCACTGCTTTCAATTCTCCGCAGATCTGAATCAGCCCAGAACAACTTGCCCAGCTGGCTGTCAATAGCCAAGGCTATGGGCTTGCTCAAACCACTGAAAAAAAGGACTTCTCGCTCAGTTCCATCCAATGCTGCTCTCTCAATTTTAGGAGACCTTTCCTGGAGGTTGGTGAAATACATGTATCTGGAACAGGAAGGATTAGGAGGAAAAAAGGTTTATTTGACCTTTCTGCAATTTTTGCTATAAATTCAAGGCATCTTAACAAATGTGAAAGTTGGTTTTATTCTGACAAACAGAAACCAAGCCACAGCAAGAAAACAACTCGATTCTCAAGACCTTCAGCCTGAATTTCCCCACACCATTATTTCAGCTACAGACCCTTTCTCTGGATTCACCACAATGGCTCTGGGCCTATCTTGATCTCCTTTGAGCACCACTCCCATGGGTCTCCCATCCAGGCGTGTCACATTGATCACATTAGTGGCTTCGCAGGTCCAGTAGATGTAACGGCTGTAGATGTCAATGCTCAGGTCATAAGGCTGCATTTCTAGGTTCTGATTGGGAACTGGACTTGTCACAACAGTGAGGCTCTATAAAAGAAAGAGAACATGCAGAACATTAGATCTTATTATAACGTGAATAATGTTATTTGCCATGCTGCTCAGAAAAAGGAGATGGCCAAAATACTACCATGAAGTAAGGAGAGACCCAGGTCTTGTTGCGCCACCAACACTTTTGATAAGATATAGAAACTTAGTGCTGATGGTTTGTTGCAATGGCAATCACGTAAATTGATTGCAGCTTGTAAGATTTCACAAGTTTGACCATCAAGTCCAAATTGTCTCTGTGTTGAAGGTCCAGGTCAGCTTATGTATTTCTTCTACTTTTTTGACAACTCAGTTTTGACAACAAGTTCAGTTTGGATAGATCTAAACCCAACACATTTACCACTCTACAACAGAAATACATCACCATTAATTCCCAAAGCTGAAGCTGAACCGATAAAAACACAGGCAAAGAGAGGCCAGAAAACACTTGAAATTCTTGCCTCATTCTCCTCTACCATCTCTGCCATCTCCCTTGGGGGACATAAGGGTGAATGGGAAGGCAGCTCTGCCAAAAACAGAAAGGACATCAGCTAGCATACAACAGTGACTTCAGATCACTTCCAGCTAACACCTTACTAGTTCAAAGTTCTTACCTTCTACTGGTCTAGACTTCTGGAGTTGATATGCCCTTTTTTCTTAATTAATTATTATTATCTTTAGAAATAACCTAATGAACATCTTTCATGAACCTTTCAAAAAATCTGAAGAGGATTAATAAATCACTAAACATGGCCTACATAATCTTAGTGGAAAACATGCTTTTGAGGTGAGCTACCTCCACCCTCTCATCCCTAAACTAGCCAGAATATTTGCATAACTTTAATTGGCTTGTCACCTCAATGAAACAGTGTGCCTACAAGTCTTACATTTGTTTATTCTGCTGAAGCTGACAAACACATGGTGCTTTTGATTAGTTTCGGGTGTAATTTAGATGTTCCAAAATTAAAAACATTGCTAAATTAAGAGTTAAGGCTGAAGGGTGTTCAGCAGGATCCAATTATCATCACACCTACCACCAGAAACCACACTCTTAACATTAAACTGAATATAGCACCTCTGTGTTGTCCACCTTAGTCTCCTGCTCCTCCCACATTCAAAAAATCAGGAAGAAAAAAAATCTGGTTTAAAATGTGAAAATAAATAAGCAGACACTGCTCACAACTGACCTCACTAAACCTGTGTATCTGGTTTGTGTGGCAAGGTTCTGGTAGGGGCAGGGGGCTGTAGGGGTGACTTCTGTGAGAAGCTGCTGGAAGCTTCCCCAAGTCTCACAGAGCCAATTCCAGCCGGCTCCAGGCCAGACCTGCTGCTGGCCAAGGCTGAGCCCATCAGGGATGGTGGCAGCACCTCTCTTGTAACATATTTAAGAAGGAAAAAGAGTTACTGGGCAGAAGTAAATGCGGCCAGAGAAGACTGGAGTGAGAATGAATATGTGAGAGAAACAGCCCTGCAGACACCAAGGCCAGTGAGGAAGGAGGGGCAGGAGGAGCACAGATTGCCCTGCAGCTCATGTGGCAGCCCCAGGTAAGGCAGTTGTGCCCCTGCAGCCCAAGGAAGTCCATAGGGGTGCAGAGATCCACCTGCAGCCCAGGGAGGAGCCCACTCAGAACAGGTGGATGCCCAAGGGAGGCTGTGACCCTCTAGGGGACCCAGGCTGGAGCAGCCTCTTTTTGAAAGGGACCCACACTGGAACAGTTCATGAAGAACTGCAGCCTTTGGGAAGGACTCACATGGGAGAAGTTCATGGAAGAGTGTCTCCTGTGGGAGCAGGGGAAGAACTTCTCTCCCTGAGGAGGAAACAGTGGCAGAAACAACATGTGATGAACTGACCGTAACCCCCATTCCCATCTCCCCATGACACTGGCAAGGAGGAGGTAAAGAACTGGGAATAAAGTTACGCCCAGGAAGAAGGGAGGGGTGGGGGAAGGTGTTTTTAAGATTTTAGGTCTCATTATCTTAACCTGATTTTGACTGGTAATAAATTTGATTAATTTCTCTATGTTGTTCGTTTTGCCTGTGATGGTAACTGGTGAGTGATCTCTCTCTGCCCTTATTTCAACCCATGAACCTTTTGTTGTATTTTCTCTCCCTCATCTTGCTGAGGAGGGGAGTGACAGAACATCTTTAGTGAGCACCCGACATCCAGCCAGGGTCAAACTATCACAATCTGTATTACCTTTTGCCCTCTGCCCTACTCTACTATTTCTGTATTCCCCAGACAAATATATTTCCCCAAGCTTGCTCCATCTCTTACAGCCCACTAGTTCAAGCTCCTCACTCAGTGCCCGGTGGTTTACAACTCTCTTCCTACCTGCACCAGAAGCTCAGAGGCTCCAGACACAGCTGTGTGCTCATGAAGTCCCACCCCCTTCCTTTCAAAGTCATTGCCTGTCCATCCTGCTGACACACCTTCTCACTAAGACTCCCCATTTCTCCCAAGAACTTTCCTTTCCATGTTTCATATCTCAAATAAGGGCTTCCAGACAAAAGACAGCATTGAGCAAGTAAGGTGCTGGGAACAACAGTATCTTCAAGCTGGCCTTGGTTTTCCATGTTTTACTGCTTGCTGCACCTTCCAGATTTACTGACTAAGGACTCCAGAAAATTCCAGATGCCAATTGTTTTGCCAAGTTACAGTAACGCACAGGAAGTCTGTGTATCTGGATGATTCACATCCAGTCATTGTTTGGCATAGGGCATGCCAAATGTTCACTAATTCCATCACCCTCAGGATACCTGGCTGCCGTCTTCCTGTGCCTTCCGGATGATGTTCTGCCGAGAATCAATCCAGTACAGCTGCTTATCCAGGGGGTCATAATCAATGGCTCGAACATTCCTTAGACTATGGATAGGGAGTATGATGTCTGGACTCTGCTGCTCATCTATCACCATGCGATTAATTGCATTCTTCTGACTGAACAACAAAAAGGTTGTAGGAGCTTGATGGTTAAAAAAGAAAAGGGAGGTGAAAGGGTTACAGATAGCAATAACATTGGACATTTGTATGTTTAAGAATGATAACTACTATACATAACCAGACAGTACCTGTTATTTCATTACCCTTCTCCCTTCTTTCTTTGCCAAAAACAAACAGAAAATTAAAATAATACCTAAATATCCCAACCTCTGATGAGTGTGAAAAGCCTTTCAAATGATCTCTTTTTACTATAAATGTCTGTACATGGATATGACAGGCAAAGAAATTTTATAAGTGGCAGGACTACTGAATGTGAAGACTTCTGTCAAAATCATCTCTAAGAATGGTCCATCATGCCTCTCAAAGAACCGTGGATTTTCTTTCTAAAGAGGTCTCAGGAAAAGGCATATTCACTATTTTGAAGTTGAACTCTCTGCCAGGTACACTTTGATTTGCAGAGGAAGGTGAGAAAAAGACAGCACTGGTTTCTTATTTACAGGTTTCAGGGAGAAGAAATTGACAGTGGTTCAGTCCTGTCCCCACAAACCTTCTTTTTGCCTGCACTGGAATGAAAAATCAAGTAATTCCCAGGGAAATCTCATAACTGCATGTAATGCTGTGTTTTTAGAGAAAAGTGTATTTGCTCTTCTCAAATCTATGTACCTCTATTATTTCTAGGTGCTTATCTGGGATTGATAACCTGCAACCAGGAAAAAAAAAAAGTGATATGCTGCTCCAGATGCCCAGCAAAAATTTCCTGGACAAATAATCTTTTTCTTAGAAATACTATCAAAGAGCAGAAAGTAAGATTTCACCACCCCACAGAGCTCTAGTTTACCAGCTGTATCTGTGCACAAAGCATTTAATACACACTGAAAAAAACTATCTCTGTGTTACCATAACTAGGTCAGAAATTAGAGGAGGTCGTTAAAGCATTTTTTCCTTTTCAGAGGGTTCTTTTCAATAATGCTCTACCTGAAGCCACTGCTGTGTAAGATGGCAAAAGAGCCAATAGCCAGAAATGCAGTTTGAAGCCTCCCTGAAGTCTGTACAATCAACTCTCTATAGCACAAGTCTGGAGAGAGTTTAGCAGTAGGACACTGCACTTATTTACAAGGCTGTAAAACAGGTAAGGGAGCACCTGGGAAAGGGGAGGAAGCAAAATTCTCCTAGAGAACATCAACACCTTGCTTTGTATTTTTGCATATGCTTTGAACATCTATTCTGACTGCTGGGGGAAAAAAAAGGCAGGAGTCTCCTTGGTAACTAACACTAAGTTCTAATGTCCTACACATCCTATAACAATCAGGCCTAATTGAGAGGTGTTTTTGCTTTCTGGAAAACCTCTATTTGCCCTCCAAGCATGTCTTCAATAATATTAAACTGCTTTCTACTTAGCTCTAAACTGTAGAAGAAAGCAGAAAAAAGGAAGACAAGTTTATATGAATGTGCACAGCAAAATAATGGATTTAGAACACGTGAGAATTCTTACCAAGAAATGGAAAAAAGCTTAAGACAAAACAATGCAGGCAACCATACCATCATACTTAAAATTTTTTCTACTTTTTCCCAAAGACACTCTCTCACTTTCCAAGATTGCCTGGCTTCCAGGCAATAACTTACAGCCATCAACTTCGAATTGATGGCTCATTATAAAAAGCAACAGCAGAATTTCCCTCCTTGAGACCCCACGTCTCTGAAATAGTACTAATTTCAGAAATGCCTTCCCAGTTTTCATCATTCTCTCTCCCAACAGTCACATATTTTAACTATATTTTTGGCAGGCAAATGGAGTGCAATGAGCATGTCTCCTGTGTAAACCTGCCTTCCAACTTCATCACATGTGGTAGGTCTGATGTGACACCAGATCCCACCACAGCAGTATGTCCTTCCCATAATCAAAAGAACCTATGCACACACAAGCAGTGTAATCCAAAAGGGAAGGCCTCTAGAGAAGGCTTAGACTAGTCATGTTCAGGAGTACATAAGCCAAGTAAAACAGGCAAAAGAAAGTTAAAACAATTCATTCTCCAATTGTAGTGGCCAAAAAAACCCCCCATTATATGCAGAAAAGCCTAAACCTCCAATTACCTATAAATAAGCAGCTGGAAAGTTCCCAGATTTGAATATGGCAGAGGAAAACTCCTAATACCACACAAAGAGCCCTGAACCATAGCATGAGGAAATGGCTCTGTTTGCTCACAACATAATTCCTGTATTTTCCTCCTTCTTTTCCAAGAGAAAACGTGACCTTGAATAATTTTGCTACTTATTCTTTGCTGAAAGTCAAATTCTTCCACCTACAAAATCACAGTCATCACCAGAGAGGTGCCTCTAACTCACAGGAACATGTGAGTACTAGATTCTAGTTGTAATGCCATTGTAATAAAACAGGAAAGGAGAAGTACAGGACACATGGAGTTTGGAAAAGGAGAGTACTTTGAAAAGCATGGTTTTCAAAAGATGCCATGAGGTGGCATTTGTGGAACAATCTGTCCCTGCTTTTGGCCTGAGAACAGTTGGATCTCTCTACTCATGCATAATGTGGACAAGATAGAATCTGTCTCTCTGTAACATGAATCTCTTCACCCACTGACTAAGCTGAATGACACCAGTGGAAATCAGCCATCCAGTGTGGCTGCCAAAATTATGACAGCTTCACTGGCAGCCAGTTATTGAGAGATGGATAAATTATTTGGTTAGAAACTAATTACACACAGCCTGAGGGGCCTTGTGGTTTGTATTCTGCACAACAATAAAGAAAAATGGAGCTTGGTTGCACTGTGATCAGAAATCAGACTGCTGGGGAGGCTGTGGAGCCAAACCCATCCTCACTGAGGAAGAAACTCTTTTAGAGGTACAAGAGTGGCCGACCTCAGCATCTCACCAGCCAGCAAACACAGCTACTACAGAGGTAAATCCTGACCACCTAAAAGCTGCACAAAGTCCAGAATCCAGACCAAACTATCACTTATCCTTTATGTCAGGCAAGACTAGAGATAAATAAGCAGATAAACAAGCAAGCAAGTACTTAAGGAGGGTCTTACAGACAGATACAAAAGCTAACACATTTTTAGCCTTCCTGTTCACACAGATGCAGCTGAGCCACTGAAAAGATTCACTAACAGCCATTCCTCTTACTTAATTGTAATACTGGTATGTCGCAAGACTATTTTTTTATTTCTTTCAACATCCTCTGTTCTCTTGGAAGTCAGTAGGACTTCAGTATTAGAAAACTGTAAAACTACTCTTTCCTCCAAGTACAATGCTTGCATCTGTTACTAAACATATGTGCTCCTGCATTTTATTATGGCTTACCACTACAGGTCCTGTTGTCAGAGTTCAAGGAATAGTGAGCTGGGCAGCCACAGACAAACCCACCAACAGGGACTGCTAGACACAGGTGAGAGCAATGACCATTGCTCGAGGCACATTCGTTCCAGCCCGCCTGCCTAGAGGAATGGAAGACCAAGATGTCCATAACATAATCCAAATGGCCTTGGATGATTGTTCTGTTCTGGCCACTGGTCTTGTTGGCTCGTTCAATGCTGCGCCGGCTCCAGTCTGTCCAGTAAATGTAATCCTGATACTGAGTCAAGCCAAATGGATGGGGCAAGTCATCAGCTATAATCTCACGGTCAAGGCCTGTTTCCAAAAAGGAAGGGAGAGAAAAAGCAGAATTATATGGGGACAAACAATATGCTGTTGAACATGTCCCCTGCACAGGAAGGTTAATGTACGATTACTTTGAAGTTATTATTTAATCATTACAAGAGAAAATTATAAAGTAATGTACAATATTCAAAAGAAATCTCAGAGCCTGTCACAGAAATGTGCTAATCCCCCTTTCCAGTCACAGAAAAGAATGTATTTTATTGAGGAAAAACTCTCAATTTTGAAAATTATCAGGGTTCTCAGAAAGATTCTGTTCTTTCCCTCCTCCCCAAAACAGACAGGGTCCCTCTCAACTTGATGCAGGATTCTGAGAGTATATTCCCAGTTCAGGATCTCTTGTACCACATTTGGGTCTCTGAAAAAATTATTATGACCTTAATGAAATTCTACATTGCATTATGAGAAAAATTAAATGCACAAGCTGTCTCTGGAATGTCACAACAGGAATGAGCAGTCAGAAAGCCAAGAGAGGAAACAGTTAATTGTACATATTGTGGAAATGTTAAGAGACCTTAAGGAGCAGAACATGGGGGAAATTATTTCAACTGCTTTATATCACTTCATTACCACGGCATCTTCCTGCTGCCTAGTCACACAAAACAAATGGGGGATTCTAAAGCAAGGAGTCATTCCTTTGCACAGAGAAGCCAAGGATACAGGGCCCCACACTCCCACTGCTCCCACTGGTCTCAGGCATAGGGAAAAAGAAATTCTAATGCCCTGTCCAGTTCCACATTATGCATGGGAACATGGAGCTGGCCTTCACAGCACACCAAAATACATAAGAAGCTGAAGAAAAGCTTTCATATTACAAATAATTCCCATATTGCATTTTCCTGTTTTGATCTTTCTCCAGCTTTGTTCCACCACTGCAAACATATTGTTTAAAGCAGACTAACTCCTTTAGACTTAAATATTTTTAAAGTTAAATAGTGTTAATGCTAATCCAAATAATTTGACATATAACAAAACAATCCACTCCTATGGGTGCTGAGAAGTTGAAAAAAAGATGCTGTGCAAATCAGAGAGGATTTGGGTCCTCATTACAGTATTGTGGAACAGTGAAAGAATAAAATATTCCACCTGCATTTAGCTGCAATGACCAGTTTATAAAATCATCACACAGACCCTAGCATAAAAGAACTCTCCTGCTGACAAGTACTAGCCAAGAAAAGGTCCTTATTATGAAGAATACTGGAGGGAAAAATGCCTGAGGATACTAATAAAGATTTAAAACCAAATTGTATTAAATTACATTGTGAAAAACGTTGAATAAGCTGTTATTATCTTGGCTCTGTCTCTACCTTTGTTATGTATTTGTCAGTACTCTTCAGAGCAGCAAAACAAGACCTCCAAAACACTAAAAGCTGACAGCTTTGTCCTACATATAACTGGAAATACATACACCTTGTATAACTTTCTGAGCAACCCATAAGAAAATTGAGGCCTTGCTAAATGTATTACACAAACATGAATTACAGAAGCATATGTTAAAGGCGTGTGAGTTTGGAAAATTTTTTTTTTTGCCTTACAAAACGT
The DNA here is from genome assembly GCA_013390005.1 of Calyptomena viridis. Classification (NCBI taxonomy): domain Eukaryota; kingdom Metazoa; phylum Chordata; class Aves; order Passeriformes; family Eurylaimidae; genus Calyptomena; species Calyptomena viridis. The sequence goes on along the minus strand of WEIV01011227.1, from coordinate 87,991 downwards.
ATCTTTTCTATTATTTAAGCAACAATTTGCCACGAGGTACTTGGAAAAAGCAGCTGCAGCTGCCCAGGGCTCTGGGGCTCACCTAGCATGTTGGAGGATTCTATGAGGTTGGTGTCAAGGTCGGTCCAGTACAGGCGCCTTTTAGCGTAATCGATGGTGAGGCCGTTGGCACGTCCCACGTTTGGGACCAACGTGGTCCTTTCACTGCCATCCATGGCAGCTCTATCAATCTTTGGCTTCCCACCCCATTCGGTCCAGTACATAAACCTGATTATAAAAATGAAAGGAAAAAAAGTAATCGCATTCAATCCAAGAGAACTCAAGAGGAAAAACAAAGCAAAAATCCTCAGAAAGACCAAGAGAAAAACAAGAGCTGTAAATTCGAGCATTTATTAAGCCCCATTATGCAAAATGGGTTTTTTTCAAAAATACAAGCAAGGAAGTGAATCAAGTTTCCTCAAAATGCTTCCGACATTATTTTTTTCTGCTTGGATCTGGATTTTCACCTGCAAGTTTTGTATGACAGCACTTGAGTAGTAACTAATCCGTGCATGTCATTTAAGAGGCAAAAGGTTGGCAGTTGGGCACCTTCATTTACACCTGGTTTTGTAGTAGGGTATTTTTCCATGGCACTTATCTACTGTTTCTAGTTAGTTGTCTATCAAATGAAGGAATACAAAAAGGTGGGTATGCAGGGTACTTCTGTTAACAGATGCCACTGCTCACCTCCACACAACTAAGTCAATCAGCCATGAAATGTGTGTTACATCTTAGCCAAGAGCAGAGTAACACAAAACTGCAGGGAATTTCCACTGGAGCAGAAGTACAAACTATTACATACTCACATGCCAGTTTATGCCTCATTTAGCAGAAAGACAGACTTGAACATTACCTTTTCTTTAGGCATTGTACAGTAGAGTAAGTTGTATATTTGTATATTGTATATTTGATGGTTAGTCACTTGTGCCAAAACAAAGGTGACACCATTCCAAAAACCAGTGAGACCCAGCTCACATCCAATGTTTACACCTCTAGCAACAAATACCTGTAAAATTTTTCAGTTCCAACCAACTGTACAATGGGAGCAGCTGCTTCAAAAACTGGTGATCAAGGGAGAGCTATTCTTTAGAAACCAGGAATACTTGCAAACTTTTCTTAAAAAATTTGCAAGTATTTTGTGTATAAATTTTCCAAGTTGTACATAGTGTGGAGCTAAGCATTAGAATTGCCCTAATAGTAGCAATGCCATGAAAACTTCCATATGAAGTACAACTATACTTTAAGTATACTTATATACTTACATATGTCTATAACTATATTATTGCTATAAGGAAAAAGAGAAAGTGGGCATTCTGACTCAAGTCATTTTTTTCTGATCTGTGGTAGAGAGACAAAGCATTGAATTATAATAATCCTTGGGAGAAGCCTATTTCCGATGTAAAACTAGAATCATAAATAGCAAACTTTTGTTACAAATTAGTAACTGTATCTAACAATCTGGTCTTGAATTCCCTCTAATGGACTTGTCCAGGCAAATCCTGGCATGTCAGGTCTGAATTCCCACAGGTCTGTAAGTCCCACTGGGGGCAGTGCAGGACTGTTAGATGAAGCATTAGGAGCACTGCCACCACCTTGTTGAAATAAAGGAGGAGGAATGTCTTCCAACTTCTCTGTATTGCTGTAACTTTTGCAGTGTCACTGGAAACTGTGATAATTTCATAACCTTTGTAAATGAATTTCCCTATTTTGCAAAATAAGAATAATACAATATTGGGATGATCTCAAAAAGGTTTTGTGAAGACTTTGCTATGCCTTTTGTCCCTGGGCTTGTCTACCCCACATTGGCCTGTTTGGCCATCAGTGCATTTGTAGCAAGTGTGGGTAGAGCCCTTCCTGTATCTTTGTTTGCAAAGCTTAGCCATGATCAATTAGTTAATGTCAAATGAGCATTTCATGGTAGAAGAGCCATTTCAGAAGGTGAATAGTTTTTACCTTGCCTTGCCCCACTCCTTCCTCCCTCTCCCTGCTTATTGCCCTATTTTGGTTTTTGTAATACATTTGAATCCAACTGAGAAGTTTCTTCTCAGGAAGTCTTTAATTTTGGGGATAGGTGGATATAGTTGTTTCTACTCTTTCTCTATCCCTGCTTCCCTTGTCCATACCAACTAAAAGTGCTCCCTGAAGAAACAAACACCTTCCTTATTTTCTCAAGACTATACAGTTCCCTTCCCCACTCTCAAATTAAATCATTTAATACCTTTATTGGACCCTAATTCATGGTAAAAGGAATCCAAATTTTTAAAATGATAAATATATTCTTTCCAAGTCTTTTTCTAATTAAACAATTCCATAAAACTAAAATTATTTTCATTCTGTGGTTAATTAAAAAACTAAATATAAGTCCCTTTTTATTGAGCTGTTCTGATTATTTTTTTTTAGTATTCTTAATGATTATTCAGAACATAAGGAGCATATTCCTCTAAATTACCAGGTTGTACTCCCCAGCTCAGTTCTCTCAGGGTTTACACACAGTGCCTAACTAATGTGCCCTGGAGGAAGCATTACAATAGTTTTTCACCTTTCATAAACATAAAATGAAATCAGCAAGTTACCCCTCAGCAGGGTCCAATGCCAATGCCCGGGGACTGTCTAGATCTTTCCACACCAGCACCTGGCGATGCTGCCCATCCAGCTTTGACACTTCTATACGATTTGTTCCAGTATCAGCCCAATACAAGTTCTTCCCCAGCCAATCCACGGCCATTCCTTCTGGGTAATCCAAGCCAAACTCCACCACGTGTTCCAGTGCACTGCCATTCATAAACGCTCTGCTGATGGTCTGCAGGGATACAAAGATACACAGGCAAATTAGAAAGTTTACCAGTCTGTCATTGGGCGGGTGGTTTTCTTTGTTGCGTTTTAAACACTTTCAGATTTTAGACATCTCATAGGAGAGAGGATCCTACAATATGCTCCTTATTTGCAAAGCAAACAATGCTGCTATTCAGAAGTAATGATTTACCGTGCTCTATGAATGTATTCTGTGTCAATTACAATAGCATTTCACAGGGGAAATAAATGGGATAACTAGTCTGGTTGAATTAAGCAGTCTACATGCCAAAGTGACCTTAATAATTCAGTGCCAACTTTGAAGAGGAAGTATTTTGGCTCTTCCAGGACTACACAAAAGCATCAATGTTACAGCATGGAACACTATTGTCATAGTAACAGGGCCTGGGACTGGTTTATCACTATGAGGGTATAACCAAAACCTGTGTATTCTACATGCTCTATGTCATTCCTGATGAGCTGTTAATGATAAATCATTTGGCAACAGCTGCCCAAAGTACAGTTCACACCCCAGGCCACAATAGATAACAAAAGAGACTGGGGAGACATTAACACCTCCACACCCAGCTGGAGGGTCTTCCCTGTTCATGGGCCCAGTGCACTGACACAACAGGCACTTACAACGGCTCACAGCATCAAAGGATCCAAAATATCCCAGGACACAGAGATAAAACACCATTGTGAAACTCCTTGCCCTGGGGCCTGGGGGGAGGTACTGGGGATACATAATCCTAGAAGTTTGAGACTGGGCAACCATCTCATCGGACCCAGAGGGGGAACAGAACTCCAGCAGGACTGTGACTGCCACTCTGGAGGAGACTGCTACCATCTCTTCAACAGACCATCATCCCAACTACCAGGTTTTCCTTTCCTTCTGCTCTGCACCCAGGGGCATCACACAGTGCTGGGACAGGGGCTCATGAGCACCGTGCTGTTCCTGCCCCAGGGGGGCTGGGGTGTACTTTGTTCTTGTGGGTCCAAGTGGTTTTGTTATCTTGTGTCATTGTACGTATTGTGATTTTTTAGTAAAATTGTAGCTCTGACTTGTGGTCTCTCCAAATTCAGTTCATTTCTCCTGCTGGTTTATTTCTAAACCAGCACAACTATTTAAAGCAGTCTAATGAAAAAGCTCAGGACAGAATGGCAAACAGAAGAAAACAACCAAATGACCGATAAGCCCAGCAGAGTAAGTGCTTCAGTACAGGTGGCTAAATTTCATTTCACTAATCATAATTTCTTCTTGGACTTAAAAAAAGGCTTTTTTTAACTCTCTGCCATCAGGATCAGCCTGTGATAGCAGATACAGCCAAAATTATATTTTAATAATATAATTATAATAATATATTAGAGTTTAGGCATTCTGTAAGTCTGAAAATAAAGGCCTAATGTTAGGATGGTATAAAAGTCTTCTGGCAAACATGGACTACTTTTCTATGTCCTTAATATTCCCATCTGTACACAATCCTCATACCCACCAGAAGTTAACACAAAAACTGATTTTTTTTTGTTTACTTCCCAATTTGAACACTACCTGCTAATTATGCCAGCTTGTGACCGTACACAGCAGGGAAGTTTGTATTTCATCTGTATCCCCTACACAGCTCAAACAAACAGCGTGCCTACAGAATTCAGACAAGTCACCTCTCACAAACTCACTTAAACTGTGTTTTTAACTTCTATGATTCTTTGCTTGTGAAAGTCCGTAAGTTATTGTTGGCACAGGTCTCAACTCAATTGCAGAAAAAGCTGTTAAAAACTAAATTTTGGTGCTCACAATTCTGCCTAGTTCTACAACCCAGGAAAAACAAAAAGGAATGACTACCCTCACTGATACCAGAGATAACAGACAGACAATACACCGATTTCATCACTCCACCAACCACCACATTTAAACACCTACCCTCAACCTTTTCTGATTTGTCAGTCTAGACCCTACACCTGTTTTACAAAGCCTGTGATTCATAATATGACTTATGTGCAATATCTGTACTGTTACATAGGTAAGACCCATTTTTACTTCCTGATCCAAGACAAGGCTGCCCCCCAGCAGATGTATTCAGCAAAACCCCGAAACCTCGTGCTGTATGATATTCTTCTCAGGTTTCTATCAAAAAGCCCTTAATTTTTGCAAACTCATCCTTTATGTGAAAATGTACAGAGTAGATTTAAATGATGTGTGTTGATCCTGACTGGATGTCAAGTGCTCAAGAGAAAATATAATGACAGGCTTAGGAGTCAAGATAAGGACAGGGAGAGATGACTCATCAGTTATTGTCATGGGAAAAACAGACTCAATTTAGAAAAAATGAATTTGTTGCCAATCAGATCAGAGTAGAATAATGAGAAATAAAATCAAAAGTTAAAACACCTTCCTCCTACCCCCCTCACTTCTTCCTAGGCTCAATCTCACTCCCAATTTCTTCTAAGAGAAATGTAGTGTTACAAAAATGTATGCCATTCTTAGTTAGAAAACACCCTTTTACATATCCCTTGAATTTTGCAAAACTGCATTTGTCAATCCATTCTTAAGAATCTCAAGAACCTTGTAATAGATAAAGAGCCAATATGGACTAAATCCCTACCTTCAGTGAAATGTCAGTCCAGTAAATGCGATTGTCCGTCACATCAAAATCCAGAGCAGAAGCTTCCTTGACTCCAGTGAGTGGAATTGCAACGTTGTTATTGTTGGTTTCTAAGGAGATCCGTCTGATATCCGCTCTCCGGGAAAACAGCAGGAAGGCTTCTGGGACGATGCAGGTCTTCATGTCATTGATGAGCTCCAAGCCGATGGGGCACGCGCAGCGCGGGCCTTGTGGTCTGTACAGACACAGATGGCTGCAGCCCCCGTTATCTTCTGCACACGGGTTTGTACCTAAGCAAGCAACAAAAGCAAAAGCAACCACTGCAAAGTGACTTCAGGAGAAAGGTGAGACTAGTCCTTGTATGCATCAATAACACTGAGTCCCTAAGTAAACATATGGTTTTTTAACTTGTATTCTCTGATCAAAATACCTTTTGTTAATTTCCGGTAATCCTTTAGAGAGATGTTACTCTACTTGGCTGGAAAGTCAGTGCTTGTTTTCCTTATCCCATGAAACAAACCCAGCATAAGGGAAAGGGATCTGGATTCCACAAGAACTGAATGCATGGTAAGCAAGCAAGCATTATGTTCTGCTTTTTACAGTACACTGGTCCACTGGCATTCCTACAACCAGCTGCATTCCTAGAGGTGAAAAATTTGCAGACCTATTTTCATATCCATGCAATGGTCTTTTCTCTCTAGGATGCAAAGAAGCACATCCTAGAGATGCAAAGTAAAGCAGCTCTTTGCAATACTCATTTGTGTACCTGCACATGCTGAAATTGACCTACCAAAAGAGGCTTGGCACTAACACAGTTCAATTAGCTGGAAAAGAGGGCTGCAATTAAAGCACATATACCTTGGGGCATCCTACTAATGTGGCAGCATCCACGTAAAGATACATCTTAACTACGTTGGACTAATTTCCTGCAGTACAATCCAGACACAGCAGCAAGAAGCTGCAAGCCTTACCCACAGAGAGGGATATTCAGGTAAGGTGACAAGTTCTGTGATACTGCTACCAGTGTTTGAGTAGCCTGTGATAGCCAATTTAAAGCTAGATCCTGCTTTCTCACACCACAGACACTACAGGATAGGAAGTACTTCTAGTTACTTTTAAATGTGATTTTCTAGTATTAATGTGAAAAGTACTGAACAGACTAAACCAGCTCATTCTTCACCCTTGCATACTGGGAACACATGTTCAGATTGCAAGATGAAAAGCTGCTTCAGTTGCAGTTTCATACATATCTGGCTGTTACAAAAAGAAGTTTCATTTTCCATGATCCTTCTTTTTCCCTTACTGGATCCAGGGCTGTTCAGATTTAGGAGCTGTTCCACTTCCCTAAGAAGCAGAAAAATTACCTTTTTTGGGGGCTGCCTGGTTGTTTTCCAGCCTGATACCCTTCCAAGTTCAAGAACTGAAGCACCTCACACAAGACCTAACCCATTCCTTCAAACTGCAGCCTGCAGTTATCACGTAATAGAACTGGATTCTGCCCATTTCTAAAAATCTGCAGAACAGCACTGCTGAAATTTTCCATTTCATTTCCGCTTGCCTGACTAGAAGTCTTACTCACCAATTATTTGGTGGACATTTGTAGCTTTCAGGCCCATGAGATCAGGCAGTTGGTCTATGATGATCTCTCTCTCTGCTGTGCACTTATGCACTCGTTCAATACTGCGCCTTTGCCAGTCTGTCCAATAAATGTAGTCTCCCAACAAAGTGAATCCAAATATATGAGGCAGCTTGTCCTCCACCAGAACTCTTCTACCAGTTCCATCAGCATTCATCACCTGTGAATATACACAAAAACAAACTTACTAGGTATATAGAAAAAATCTGCCACTCTTTGTCAGATTAATAAATGAGCTTATCCACACTTGGACTTCAAATTAAAAAATATTTTTCTCTCCATTATAATACTATCACTGCTACACAGCATCCTAATAACAAAAAAGAGAATGCATATTACATGTACTTACTCTAAAAGCCTCAGAGGATCCATTATTTATAAGGCTAGTCTCATAAGCAGATCATAATATGAAATTATGACACAACACTCCTTACATTTGCTTTAGGAACTATTATTATATAATAGTAGTTATGCCTCTCTCTCTCTAATTTCTGACTGTGTTTTACATGAATGAAGATAAACTTACAACACTCAAGGTATTCTGGCTCAGCATCTCATCAGTAGTCCACAGTCCCTCCCCCAAGTGAGCTTTGCCCAGGTTAAAGAAAGCAATAAGAGAAAGCCTCACATAAATACTGGCAGGCAAACAGTCAAGATGATATACAGAGTATGTTTATATTCCTGAGTCTGAGTAAGGAACCAGTCTTGCATTCTTCAAAATTAAGTACATTAATTTTTTTACTACAAGGAACAGTAATAGCCTGTAAATAATAGCATGCCTTTGATCAAGACACTTGAATTTACTGTGTCATTCTTCTCTACTGCTAAAAAAAAGTAATACCTAACACTGGAAGGATTAATTAAACATATGTATGCGTGTTCAAGTGATCAAGTACCTTATGAATGCCAAATATTATTTTAAAAAGTACCATACTGACTTGAAGAGTCCTGTGTTTTAAGAGAAGCTTAAAAATTGTTTACCACAGCAATGTTTCAGAAAAAAATCCTTCTGAAGTACTTCTTGTTTCAAGTTTATAGCTTGTTTACAGCATGTGTACCATCCTTTTAAAATCAGAAAAAACCCCCAACCAACCTTAATGTAAAAACTTCCCAAAACAATATGATTCACAAAATTCAAGATAGCATACTAATCCCTGAAACATTAAAACATCCTTTCCACTACCCAAGGATGTTCCACGTAAAAGACTGGAAAAAAGAGTGATTTGCTAAATCACTGTTTTCAAATCTCTCTATTAAGATAGCCACAAACAAGTCTGTATGACTGCCTGTTTTTACCTTGGCTTAAACCCAAAGACTTGCACAAAGACAACCTTCAGGATCAATGGGTTTAGGAACTCGGACTAGACTGATGGTAGTTTTTGGCCAGAACAATTTCCTAGCTCACAAGAAGCATAAAGGTTAGTTTGGAGCAACTCGTACCATTTAACTAACCCAGCACGTATGAGGAGAGAGGAAATGAAGAGAGAAACAGAACTGAAACACACATCTTTCCCAGTATACAGTATAATATACATACTAAAAAAATATTTATAAATTCTCTAAAAAAGTGGAAGAAATGCTATAATCTTCAAAATAATTCTATTTCTCCTTAAAACTATTCCTTGTCAAACTTTCTGCTTACAGCACTTACTCTCAGCGTATTTGAATGGGAATTGAATCTTTGTGAGCACATTTCCTACAGAAAAATCAAAGGGGCTCAGCATATTTGCTGGTTCATAGGAATAAGCTCCATATTTACTTTTTGAGAAAAGCTCATAATTACTTTATGGAATAGGATTATGAAAAATCTTCAGTCTGGCAGAGTATATGGGATGCTTCTACAAATGCACTAATGCACGTGCATCTCAGAAATAGATGACTTGCCTGTGATGACTTGGTTCCCCTTCCCCTTTAAACTACAGAGATAAGTCATTTATTTGCAACTAATTAATGCATGGCAATTAATGCTTGCTAAGCAGACCAAAAAGATACAGAGTATGGAAGGATGTTGCAAAGTGAATCAACTAAAATCACACAGTAATAAGCAGTAAAACATCACTATCACAAAGCAGTACCTTTAGAAATTACATTTTTTGCCTTGTACTTATAAAAGAAAGATAATTCTCTATTTAAAGGGATGCTTAACCATTGGCAAAGAGAATTAGTTGAAAGGTGTGTGGTGTGAGATAAATTTTCTTTTGCAATCTTTTAAATGAGAGCTGTTAAATAACTTTCTCCCTATATTGAAGAAAGTCAAGAAAAGAGAAGAGAGGACTTAATCCTTAAGTATCTGCTTTTAACTAATTTTTAGTTTGGCTTTTGAAAGACAGTTTTATGTCACCTAGACAAAACATGCACCTATCTCTAAGTATCTAAAGATACCTGCCACCCTGCTCCCACTGCAATTTTACCTGAGCACATCTGTACAATGGTACTTAATATAAACAGCTGCCCACTTGCAGCCAGGTACCACCATATATATATGAATATACACATACATACATATTATATATGTATTTCCACTGCACCATGTTGTCTGCACTTACTTTGGCTGCATTTTAGGTGATTTGAATGGAATTTCATCCATAGGCTACAGAATCAAACAGTCTGGTGTAAGGCAGAAGGGAAGGGGCAAGGGATGTAGGGATGGTACATATAAGAAGAAATAAAAAATAAATAATCACTAATTAAATCGATGAACAAGATGAGAAGAGATATTTTCAAAGGGGAAAAAAAGAAGGTATTCTGAAAAGATTCACTGGTAAAACAGGTAAACAAAAATGCTTTGCCATGAAAATTAATCTTGGTATGTAATACATAGGGTGGAGTGGCAACAGTCAGGGAGTGTTCTATTACCTGGGCATAGGCTGGAGGGGTAACAAAGGAAACTAATGACTGCATTTTGCAACTTACTATTTAGCAAACTAAGACCTATGAGCAACCATACACAATGCTTTGCAGAAAGCAAACAAGACTAGCCAAGACTGACCCGAATCCTCACAGTGGGTTTGGGGGATAATTTTACAAGACCAAATTTGGCAGAACAACTCATAATGCTCTCGCATATGGGTGAAAACCTCTGTTCTCTTCTTTCCCAAGGCACTTCCTTTCGGTACCTTGTCCCAGAAATTAATTTTTAATTTGCTCTCTACCCAATCTGATGTTTTCCAGACTCCTTCATAAGCAATTATAAATGATTTTTTTGTAGAGGGAAAACTTGGAAAGTTTCCTGCTGTTTTAGCACGCCCAAGTGGTTCAGGGTCCAAGAAAAGAACTTGGCCAGTGCAAAGCTGGGGGAACATACTTTTCACCTTTGGTGGCAGTAAGCTTTCAAGTTGATTCAACTGCTCCCATTCACTAAATCACTTCAATTCCAAGGGTCTCTGCATCTCCAAGAGCTTGGTTTTCCACAGACCCTTTGCCACATTACAAGATCATGCATGGTACCAGAAAAGATGTTCAGGTTAAAATACAAAACCTCGCAGCAAAATAAGAAGCCTGTGTGAAGAGAGTGAAGTAACTATTGAGAGGGATTGCAAGGTCACACAAATACTTCCAAAGAGGCCCAGATCCAAGATTAGTACAATCTTTCTGTACAGTAATGGAACTAAGCTTGTAAGAAGAAAAAAAAAAGCCAAGCCAGACTACTGGAGAGTAAGGGATAACAGCACACTGACAAACAGTGCTCAGCTGAACCAAAACCACCGATGACAGCTCAGTATCTCTCCACATTCCCCGTTTGCCATGAAACATTTAAGCATGTCAGACTCAGTGAGGTTAGCTGATGACTCCAGTTGTTTCAGTTTGAGGCATTTCTGTGTTTTCCCTTAGGTAACTCATACTGACTGCCAGCAGAGGCTTGTTCCTTCCCAGGTGAGACACCTGTGCAAACTGAAATACAATTTCCTAACTCCACAAGGCCTACAGAGCTATCATTAGCAAACCAGGACTGCACATCTGTGAGCAAAGGTTGTAAGAAACATCTCTGAATTCCCAGTGTGGAAAGGCAGTGCAACTTTTTGCTTGAATGTGACTCGAGTGTGGGCATCTGCCTCTGACATGGCAAGTCCAGGCTCTCCTTTGAGGTAACGGGAAAAAAAAAAAAGGTGCTTTTAGAGTAGGACTCATCTAATCAGCAATTTTGTAGCAACATATTCAAAAACCAAAGCAAAAAAAGGAATTTTATTTTTTTAATAGCAACAAACTTACAATTCCAGGAGGTCCTGACTCAGCATTTGAGGTCTACAGATAAGAGACCACTCAAATTCTTCTATATGGCTATTTGACAGTCAGGATGGGGCGGTGTGTATTCTAAGTTCTACAGATGTATTTGTATTCAGTTCCTTGTACAGTTCTGTTATCCCCAGTTATTCCCTGATATATCGGTTTGTAAATGGACTGCCCCGGTCTCCCTCTTCCTTTGTCCCACTTGGTTTCCCCACAGTTGCAATCCCCTCCCACAGTTTTCCCGCCTTCGGGTTCCTCCACCCTCTTCCCTTATATATGCCCTGACCCCTCCCCTTCTTCCAGAACCTTCGATGTCAATCCAAGTTACTCGGTCCCTGATTGGCTTGAGTAGGAGGCCTCAGGCTTCCACTCAGGCCAATCATCCCTAAACCCCACCCCTTCCCTTCCCTGATTGGTCCCTTCCCCAACTCCACCCCCTGTTTGAGCCCCCTATTTAAACCCATGTTCAGAGCCAGCCTGGGCTCTTGTGGGTTGGTTTCCCTGAGGTACAAACCTCAATAAACAGCTCTTATTCAAGAGTTATCTTATTCAAGAGCCCCAAGAGTTATCTTTTGCTCTCTTTACCATGCTGTTAGTCTGCCCTTTCTCCTCCAGGGACACCAGCTAGGGTCAGGTGAACTGCCCTCAGTCAAGAAACCCCTTGCGGGGTCTGAGGCAGGGCGTACTGCCTCGTTGGCTGCCCCTGAGTCGCCGCGGGGCTCGAGTCCTCCTGTGAAGGGCCGTTTAGCCGCCTGGTGCCCGGACCTGCCCTGTGCCCCTCAGTGTGGCTGCTGGCTAGCCAGGGCTGTGGGATTTGGGTTTTGGAGTGCAGCCATCTGAGGAGGAGCAGCGGCATCAGGAGATCTTACTAATATGTGGTCTGTGGCTGTTATTCCTTTGCAATATAATTTTACTATCCTGGTTTGCATCACAAAACTTAATTCTTCCTTAAGTTCAGAAGAAACTTCCCAAATGGAAATTATACCACAAATGTTTTTTTAAAAAAAAGAAGTCCTCACTCTACTACTAATATCAAAAATCTATAGTTTTTCTTAATGCAGGCCTAGCAGGGGTTATGCAATAGCTGGAAACTCCCTGACAAAGTAATCTTTAGATTTCTGAAACTGGGATGGGGTACAGGGCTCTGTCCCTTCCCTCTGCAGCACATACTTGTTTTTTTGTTGAATGAAGGTCCCAAGTGCCACAACTATAGAAACCAGGATGTGGCCAAAATTAAGCATCGAAGCAACTTTGAATTTTTTTCAATTATTTGTTTCAACTACCTTGCTTCTTATACCTGCAAAAGTTTAATGCAAGTACACAAAAGCAGCTGTGTTCAAGAGCTGGGAATTCAATGGTTTCTGCTTCTCATTTTTTAAACCTCTGCTTCAAATAGGGTGGATGGGGTAGGATCGGTAATCAGGCTTGAAAGTCATCAGCATTTCACAGCACAAAGACCAATGCTATGAGACAAAATCTCTCAGTAACAAAATAAATGGTGAATACTTAGAAAACAAAATTTCCTTATTAGGGTGGCAGTAAAATTGAGGGAGTTGTCATCAGAGGAAAATGTAGCCCTGCAATTTCAGGATTAGAATATGAATTAGACCATTCTCTAGATGCCAAACTAATAGCTCCCAGGTCAAAGACAAAAAGGTCCTCTCTGTTCAAGATTTTTATGCTCTAAACAGTCTTAGCAGCATCTGCTTTCTGTTGTTTGACAAGGCTGGGTTCTGAAGACTCGTGTGTACTTAAGCTGAAAAACAGCAGGATGTAATACTTTCCATATTAATCATGAGGATTAGAGAGCCAGGCATGGTTAATAGATTTGGGAATGCACAAACACCAAGTTAGAGCTGCACTCAAAAATCACTAGACAATGGTTGGATCTGTATAGGAGGACTTTCTTTACACTAACCACTAGTAGATGTTAGTGAGTGTCATATCTCTGGCTCTGAGAATGAAGAAAAGATAATGAAAAAACAAAAAGGAAGCTAAGACTGAAAAATTGTAAGAAATCAGCCCTATCATCATGATTTTCTCTTAAGGCACACAGCCACACATGCATGCAGCCATTTATAATTGCTTTATCAACACGAGCTCTGCTGACCATTTAAAATCCAACCTGTGCCTTAAAACAGGTAGTGCATGTGCTAAGAAGACAAATATTCACTTGAGCAGGAAAACGTAAGACCAATTCAACAGAGCAGATCATACATTTTTAACCTCATAGCACGGCAGGAAAATGCTTTAAACCTGTAGCAAGTCAATAAGAAATCTTCCCTACTGGTAAGCACAATAGCAGCCATCCATTTCAATAGAAGTTTATCAGCAGTGAAACCTGACCGAGATAAATGACGAAGCTGTTGAGCCACAGCCTGCTTCTGCCTGCTGCAGGCTGCCAGATAAAACAGGAACAAAAGCTCCCTGCTGTACCCCCTACCAGTCTCCATTAACCCCTGCTGATGCTTTATTATTGTCTGGGGGCTGCAGAACAGCATAGCATGACTCAGTGGGTAAAAAATAAATAATAAATGCTCATATGTAGCACTAACAAACCAGAGACATAGCTTGCAAGAAACATTCAGTTTGGTAGCACTGCCAGAAAATAACAGTTCTGAGGAATTCCACATGGAAGGGGGGAAAAAAAAAGTAAAAATACACAAAGTATGTAAAATCTTCTATGAAAAACTAATTAAAGGCAACAGAGGCAAGTGCAAATTGTGTTTCTTCTGCTTTTAATCCTCTTTCCAGATATAAACAAATGCAAAGCAAAGCAGGGACCAGGCATATATTCTGATGTCTTCATGTCCAATTCTAAGTTTCACCTTTGTAATTTGTCACAAATATCTTTCTTTGTTGTACCTATGCCAGTGTCCTTTCTCCAAATGTAAGTTTGAAACATTTACTGAAGGCCAAAGCATCTTCTATCAAACTGATACAAAAAATGGATGGCAAGGACATAGGAAGTAAAACAACTCCCCTCAGGATTCATGCTTGTCATAGGAGAGAAGGCAGTGTGTGCAAACAGAAAGACTTGCAATGTCTGTAAATCATGGATTTAGATAGTGCTATTCACTGCAGCCTGAGGGAGAGGGGGAGCGAGCAAGTGGCAGCGTGGTTTGGAGAGTCTCAGTGGGAGCACTAAAGTGGGAAGTACCATTCCCACACCACAACAGCCTTATTTGGCACCCAGTGTGGGGTTCAAAGGGTTGAGACAACAATAGATCTGCCCAGAGCAGGTTGGAAACACATTTGATCCAAGCACTTGTAGCATCAGGTACAGAACCACTGGTCAGTGTTCCTTGGTCTGCTCTCGTGGGTGTGGTACCTAACCCTGGATGTATTCCCATACGTGCCCATCCTGGTGCAGGCTACTGAAGAACATCACAACAGGTGGATCGGGCTGTCAAGATGAAAGTGGATTTGGACTGGCAACACAACAGTGAATTATTTCTGGCTTGGTGGGCCCATGATGCTTCAGGTCATCAGGGAAGAGAGGTAACAAACAGATGGCCTTGCAATTAAGGGGGGGACTTAACCATGGAAACTATCTCACAGATTATCCATAACTGTGAAGTATCTGTGGTGATCAAGCAGGTAAAGCCCCTGTGGTGTGGGGGACAATGGTCAAAACATAAATATGGAGAGGCCTGGCAGATTGATTACATCACACTGCCGCAAACCCGCCAAGGCAAGCATTGCATGCTTACACTGGTGGGAACAACCACTGGAAGGCTGGAGACATATCCTGTGCCTCACGCCACTGCCTGGAACACTGTTCTGGGCCTTGAAAAGCAAGTCCTGTAGCAACATGGCACTCCAGAAAGAACTGAGTCAGACAATGGGACACCTGGGCCAGAGAGCACAGTATTCAGCGGGTATATCATATTCCCTACGTGCCCCAGCCTCTGGCAGAACTGAACAGCACAACGGACTGTTGAAAACCACACTGAAGGAACGGGTGGTGGGATCTTCAAACCACCATTGAGATCTACATTTAGTGAAGGCCACTTGGTTAGTTAACGCTAGAGGCTCTCCCAGTCGAGGTGGTCCTGCCCAATCAAAACATCCAAGTATGACAGAAGGGGGTAAAGTCCTTGTGTGCATATGAGGAATGTGTTAGGGAAGACAGGGTGAATTAGCCCTGTCTCAGGCAGAGGCAAACTCAATCATAGGATTGTTTTTCCTCAAGGACCTGGATGCACTTGGTGGGTAACACAAAGGGACATGGAACCACAATGTGTACCTCAGGGGGATTTGACTTTTGGGTGAGAACAGTCTGTAACACTGAATTGTGTAACGCTGGTTGCTGAATGACACTGCTACTGTGTGCTACAACTACCATGGACAATGAAGATGGACTGCTCCAGAGACACCAATCATGAGGTCCTCATGCAGCTTGCAACCACATTAAACCACACCAACCCTTGTGCCCTGGAAGACATCTAGGACAGGTAGAACCCACAGCCATGGACTGAATGGACTCAAAAGACATCTTGGAGGGACAGCCAGTGACTATGGAAATTATATCTGTGCTTGTGTGTAGAGATACATATATATACATTTATTTATATAGTTGGAAGGTTAAGTAAACGTGGAAGAGGGAATTGTCAGGTAATGTCTGTTTTGGAGGGGTTTCTGTGTGAATTCTTTCTTGTACCTTTAAGTGACTACTACTGTTGCTGTTACTGCTGGTTTTCTCTCATTCCTATTTCCAGTAAATTGTTCTTACCTCAACCCATGAAGTTACCTTTGTGCCTCTAATTCTCCTCTCCATCCTGCTGCAGACGGGAGAGGAAGGGGAAAGTCGGGGAGCGAGAGAGCGGCATGTGGTTTGGACAGTCTCAGTGGGGACACTGAATTGGGGTGTACCATTCCTAAGCCATGACAGGTGGGGATTAAAAAAAAAAATGTCTCTTGACTGGACATGCCCACTTCATCCTACAGAGCCTTTCCATGATTTTGTTAATTGCAGAAGCCACACTGAACACGTGTGGTGACCATTACCCAGGGTCATTGATTTCCAACTCACTTTTGCCCCTCTGAAGTGCAGTTAGCAAGCAGCAATATCACATTTAAGGAAGAATTTCCTAAATCTAATGCAACAAGCTAACAGAGTAAAGATTCCTCAAATGTTCAAGGAATAGAATGGACTCAAACGCAGGAAAAGAGATGCTCTTTGGGTTCAGTTCAAAGGTACACCCATCCCAGTATTCTTTCTCAGGATAATCAGAACTTGGACTTACAGGACAGCACAATAAAGCAAATGTATATTGAAACTTTCCAACAAGACTCTTCCTTCTAGAGCAATTTACACTTCAGTAATTAGTGGTTCAGAAGGCAATTCCATTCACCAGTAAAGAGCAGTGGAATTTCCTTCCACAGACTTACCCAATCTTCCCAGTAACGCACGTAAGATTTTAACATCTACAGCCATTTCCACAACTTACCACATGCTTGAAGAACCATCTGATTTTGTTCTGCACCCATCACCTCAGATTAGTTACAAAGGCCAATTTTTTCTGTCAAAAAAGGTGTGTGTGGCAGAAGTGCTGGCGACCTTACACGTAATTTTATAGCTCTTTGTCACATATGCCTAAAAGAACACCTTCTGCAACTTTAAAAAACCAAACCCACATCCTCAAGCAAAACTAAAATCCAAAACACCAAAGAAAAATTGTGGGAGAATTTCTTCTCTGTTGCTTTAAAGCTTTTAGCCAGACTGTTTCAAGACTGACTCTACATTGATAAGAGTTAACAAATGTTGACTTTTTATAAAAAGCAGCAGCAGTAATATCATAACTCTAACACTTGGAGACTTAGGAAAAAAATAACAAGTCATTCTGAAACCTTAGGATGATAAATCTTCTCTGATGCTCTGCAGAGACATTACATGACAAACTCATTCTTCTGGCTTACACTGATCTAAGAACAATGAAATGGGAATTGTCCCAAAAGACTTTATGCCAAATCAGATATCTTCTGTCCTGCCACAGACATTGTAATGTTGGCATCAACATTCTATGATGTGTTCTAACCAGTCTGACAGAAACACAGCAGTGAGCTCATGCCTGATCTAGATGAAAATTTCTACCACAGACTGACCCAGCACTGAATAGAATGATTATTAATGAATAAAGAATCTCAGTGTTCTGGCAAGCACGAGAATGAATAGTGCCTAACTTTCCTTTTGCAAAATACACTCAAGTCCAAGACAGTATCAGGGCTGAAGTGCTCAATCTGTTATAAATAAATCTCTAGGCATAGATAAGACTCTTTGTCCCCTCTTTTCTCAGAGTTGGTGTAATGTTAGGTGAATTATAGACTATAAATCTTGTTTTCAGGACAAAGAAAACTCCATTCCCTGAAGCTTTCCCAAGGACTGCTTGAAAACAACTCACCTTATAGGACTGGAGTTACTTTGGCTCTGAGGAAGAACAGTTATGTGACCTTGTAGTACATGACCATGACTTCAGCTTGCTACTGTGTGCCACGTAGCAGTGAAGCCTTCTGCTTCCAAGAGAAGCTTTTGGCAGTAAACTGTTCAAACACTAAACAATACTATTTTCTCAAAGACTGACAGATAATGTCAAATTTGTTCCATAAATGTTACTCGACAAAACAAATGCAAGTGTGGGAAAGAAGCAAAAGTGCCCTTTTTTTTTAATTGAAAGTTTCAATACGACATGTCGGAAAGAAAGGAAATCTACCCCTTGCTGAAACTCTAATAAAACAAGGGAGATGTAAAGTATAGAAGATTTCTGTGAGTACAAATAATTATATAATTATAATTACATTTAAAATATGTTTTACTAGCATTTAAGCTGAGAAGCCCAAAGAATGAGAGAAATTTTTTTAATCCACAAACATTAATCCCAGTAAAAGGCTTTTTCCCCTGATGACCTAAGAATTAACTTATTTAACAAATCCTTAGCATACATTCTCAGAAAGACTGCATGGATATAATTTCGATTTTACACACGGAAAAATGAAGGAACAACAGCAAGTAACTTGCCCAAAGACAGAGAAGGAATGGGGTTGTTTCTTAAAGCACAATTCAACCACTATCTCATTACCCTTTTGGGCTATATCAGAACATGAACACCTAGAAAAGTAGAGTAACTACATTCTACAACTCCATGGAATCAAAAGCAAAAATACAGTTACAAACCTCTATTTTGTCTGTTTTGGCATCTCCCCAGTATATCTTGCTTTCTGCATAATCCAGTGCTAGTCCATTTGGCCAGCCAAGCGAGGTGTTCACCAGCACAATTCTGTCTGAGCCATCTAATGCTGCCCTTTCAATCTTTGGGATTTCTCCCCAGTCAGTCCAGTACATGTACCTGCAAGGGAAACAAAGTCTTAAGAACTCTTATTAATCCAAACTTTCCATATCCACATGGCTTCTTCTGGACTACTCTTTCCCAAAACCACACAGCATGCGAAAAATTACATTTCTAAACCAAATATATTGGACAAGCTAGCACCCAGGTAAGGATGTCCAAACCATTCAGAAAAGACCATGTACACACACTGTGTCTTTAAACAAAACTCCTGTATCAGTCTGCTCAGCAAGACAACGTAACCAGTGCTATTAGCTAGAATAAACAAAGAGTTTCCAAAAACATTTTTTAAAAGACTAAAACATAAAGACACACAAGATGACTACCCAGGTGGTCCAAGTAGAGCAGCAGTCCTTGTGTCTCGGACCCTTAACTTTCAAAAAATCCCAGTATTTTCATTTTGAAGGCTTAGAAGTTTATCCTTGCATCCCATTATCTACATAAAAGACAACAGAGGTACCTTGTTTGCATGACTAATATTCTAAAAAATGCTCACAAGCAGCTCCTCACCCAGCCATGGGATCCAGCACAATAGCTCTGGGTTCTTCCAGGTCTTCTGATATCAAGATTTTTCTCATGGTCCCATTAAGTCTTGTAACTTCAATACGGTCTGTGCCAGTGTCTGTCCAGTAGAGGTTCCGGGCCACCCAGTCCACAGCGATGCCGTCAGGGTGCGCGATCTGCGCTGTAACGACAAACTGACTCCCCGAGCCGTCGATAAAAGAGCGGCGGATGGCCCTGACTTCATCATCAGTCCAATAGATGTATCCTTCCAGAGGGTCAAAGTCAATGGCAATGGCGTGCCGGATGTCCTCCAGCGGCAGGACAATGTCTGTGAAATCCGGGGTGTCCAAGGAAATCCGCCTCAGGTCTGTCCGGCGGGCCAGAAGCAGCAGGGCAGTGGCACCTGCATGAGCAAGAGAAACACAAGCATCTTACAAACACTGTGCAGTAAGGCTCCAAATAGCACACCCCGTTCTGTGCCACTTGGAACAAGCTGGACTAACTACCTTGATTTCACAGGACCTACAAAGTGCTGGGTACCGGCAGAGTTTCACTCAAAGGCTTCAAATAGGAGGTTATTCTTCTGCAGAACAAGTCAGACATGTTTACAGAGAAAATTCAGTGGTCATTTCCTTGTCCAGAATCTATCATGTTGGACACGTTTTCTATCCAAATCACTCCTCCAAAGGTACTGAAATACAGATGCAGTGACTATGCTGCTATTTGATGCAAATCAATAGAGGACCTGCAACCTCCTGAATGAAAAATCAATATATAAAAATTGACTGACTGACTGCGGATGTTGGAGGAGACAATCATGACAAACAAGCTGCATGTTTCAACAACATCTTAGAAGTGGAAAAAATGTAACACAGAACACCACTTTTGAGAAACTCTTATCAGAACAAGCAGATTTGGGAACAGACAACTGTGCAGTGACAGTGCAGAGCAGGAGGACTGTCAGCTTCTTCCACATTTCTTGGGAACAAGGTTATTGAAGACAATAAGATAAATAACAGCGTCTCATAAAGTAATTTTGAGCTGAAGCACACAACAGCCTTGCTGGTTTTTGGCCCACAAGTCAAAATCACAATAATAAGATCAGCTTGCACTGCAGAAGACGTTTCACACAGCAGCACAGCATGTTTAATGGTACCATCAGTGACAGTTGCACTTACTGTTTAATCTAATTAAATTTCATTTTCTATTCTGTGTCACTAGATTTCAATGTAATGAAGGACAGACAACCACCACACCCCATTTCAATTAAAGTGGCTAATCAGTTTGCAGTCTTAGGGAGATAAGAGCAGCTCCAGCCTCAAGGAAGCCTGAGCTAAGGGTGAAAAATGCAGGGAAAGTGAGGTGCAATGGCTCTCCTCAAAGAGTGAGAGGGAAAGGGTTTGACATGGACTGATGGGGGGCTTGGGGGAGGACCGGGAAGGTTTAAGAAAACAAATGCACGAACTTGTGGTGAAAATGAGCAATCACCAAGCCACATATCCATGTCTCCATCTTGATTTCAGAGAGGTATAAATACAGGCTAGAAAACTGAAAAAGCAATAACCAAAGTAAGTAGGTTGGTGATGAAAGAAAAACTTTGGTGTCTGATGCCAAATTTATTTTTAAAAAAAGACAGTAATTGATGTGGGTGCTAGTTGAAACCTCACTGCATGCCAAACTTTGGAGAGATGCCAAAGCAGCCATTGCTTCACTTACACCAAGTTTAATGTGTTAAAAACATCTAAGACACTTTCACAGTGCTGCAGGAAACAGCACCTTTCAACAACTGAAGCTGAGAATATTATTACAAGTGTTTCTGATTGGTAGTCCAGCATGGATTAAGATCAGCTTTGGGATCCTATGCTCTAAACCACCTTGTGTTCAGAAACATATGTACACACTACTCAATTGTTCTTCTAGTGAATAACTCTTAAGCATTAATTAATCAGGAAGGGGGAACCTGTAATTACATGCCTATATATTATCCAAAATACTGTAAAGCATGTGACACAGAAAATGAAAAACAGGCGTGTTAGTAAGATATTTTATAATTACAGAAGCAATCTTGACACAAGCAGTCTCTGTGCGCAGCTGTATTTGTTGCTACTAAGTATAACAAACAATTCAGTATAGAGATTCAAGCATACAGATGCATTATGGTCATAGAAAGTATTAGTACATAACTAAACCAAGCAATTTAGGTTCAAGTAAGGAAGCACTTTTTCTTACCAACTTCACGGTTGGTAAACTTACCTTTTAAACAAAGAGTGACAACTATATTAAAAACCCCAAACAACAATACTTTTTTTGGCCTTACCAGGTAAAACTAAGGTTGAGCAAATGCACTAACCTCAGAGTTCAAAACAGTTAAAAAGCCATATATTGTCTACCATACACAGAAAAAGTATAAGGCATAACTTAAGAATAATTTGGGTGCTCTAGCTGAAGTTGACAATCATTTTAAAGAACCAATGCCAAGTCTCCAGAAAGACTCAGTTGTGTATAACCATATACTTGCTGAAACTCACCCTTAAAATTGACCAATTGACCTTCCCATTCTTCTCAAAGACAACCCATTTCAACAGCTTCAGTATCCTTCTTTCAGGCTGCAACACTTGTTTAGTCAAAGAACCCACTGTGTCTGAGCTTTAATTCAGCACTGGGAAACAACTGTCTTTCAGCTAACCCATGTTGCACTTTGGAACCCCAAGCTAAGAATTTCATGGTATTTATCTGGGGGCTTGGCTAGCATTCCAATCCTGTCATCAAACACCACCCATCGCTCCTCTAATCAAGCACTAAAAAGTTTAAAGCTTACTTTAGAGCTATCACCCAACTGTTTGCAAATGAACACCTCAGTTGCTTCATTAGATCACCAGTAATTCTGTTCAGGAGAAAGAAACTGAGCAGCAGAGAAGCATCTCACCTCAAGGCAGCTGGAGGGAAAGATCATACTGAATACCTTCAAGCTTGTCTTGACAATAGCAAAAGTAACAAATGCAAGAGCTGGGTGTATTTATGGATTGATCCCATTACCACTTTGATAGCAGACAAGGGAAAAAAAAAAACAAGTGGTGTCAAAAAAGTGGCAAACACGAGCTGCACAAAGTTGACCTGGCTAGGCACAGCTCACTCATCACCCAGTCAGACTACTCAACCTACTCAAGGTTGTCAGGACACACTAAAATCTATGCATTTTGTTCATTTCTATTCCAAAGACTAGTTATGATGCAAAAGCTAAGGTGACAGCAGGACCTCCAAACTTCTTGACTCTTGCCTCTCTAAGAAGCAAGCCTCTCATGGACTGGACATAAAAGGATGAAGTGGCCTAGACAAACACACAGAAGACCTGGAGCACAGTTTACTACCCATGCTGCCATCTTCTCTCTTACCTCCTGGCAATCTTTACTGCACCCAACACAAGCATGCCTGCAGACACAAGGGCATCTTGAGCACAGCTGGGTTTGAGGGCACAGGCCACCAGGAATGCCAAGGTGTGTTCTACAGTGCACAGAGCTCCCACGCACACACTGGCAGGCAGAGGAAGCAGGAATACACCTGTCCTATATTTAAAGGCAGGTCCCTCCGTGTTGATCTCCCACACAATCTTACAACCCCACAAATTCCCACACCATTCAAACTGGGGACTAAAAAGATTCTTTCCAGCAGTGCCTCAAGTTCATGGGATATTTGAGATAGCAATTTTTTGAAAACCGAGTCCCTTACTTGTCTAAATACACATAAGCTTTACTCCAGACTCTTAGTTTTGAGAGCTTTAGCCTACTTTTATTAAGCACTTTGAAAGCTGGGATTACAAGCTCATGGATGGTGCTTTACATTAGTCCTGGAACTAATACCTTTCTCAAAAATTCACTATTAAAATTCTAAATAATTTAAATCTATGTGCTAGCTGAAGTCAAGGGAAGGGGGAGAAAAGGAGAAACAGAACAAGCATGCAGATCCATGCATGCTTTAAGTCTAACAGCACAGCTTTAAGCCTAATGCCCTTCTAACCTTTAAAATTAATTACGTCTTCTCTGTGATATACAGGCCTCAGTCATTTTTAAATTACTTTAAAACCATCAGTGGTTGCTGAGCTACACAGACACATGCTCAGGAATTCATACATAAGAAATGCTAGACATGTATAATGCATTTTCTGTATCTGAGAAGTCGAGATTATTTATACATCCCAAACAGAATCATTTCACATTTGGACCAAAAAATTTAGTTTCTAAATGTCTTTCCCAAGTTGTAAAGTCTCTGTTGTGAGAGAGTCCCTGATACAACAATACAAACAAGTTTTTTTCATCTAGACAACCTGAGAACTACACACACAAAAGAACATGCATCTGAAATTAATCATGTATTTTTTCTTTCCTTTAAAATGAATGAAAGAATGAGGGTATGAAATTAACATCCTGATCTATGCAGTCAAACTGGGATTCTGGCAATTCCTGACAAAGCAAATTACCCATTGGGCAGCCTAAATTGCAAAAGGAAGCGCAAAATTCTGGTTAGTGCCTCCAGGCCTACAAGGCAAATAGGATGGAAGCATTCATGAGCAAAAAAGATTCCTTTCCTGGAAGAGCACAGAATGTCCAAAGCAAGGCTGAAATCACAGTCTGAAGCAAGTTCTTCATGAGGAAACTCACACCTCCTTGCTCTGCTTAAGTCACCACTGGTTTTCTCAGTACAAACCACATGTCAGTATTGGCAGCAGCATATGTGGGACAAAGTAAAACTCCTTACAGGCAACGACAGAAGCTGAGCACATGGATGGAGAGATCTTTAAGCATTAATAAGAATGTAACTCCAATGACAAACTCATTTTTATAAGAAAATTTAGGTTTGTTTTACAGCTATCAAAAGATCATTTAAATGTAGCACTGTCAAACTCAAAAGAGCAGCGCACATAATACTGAAGAGAAATCCCAGTATGTTCTGCAGAAGAACAATAAATTACCAAAAATACAAAATGAGGAGGTAAAAACTCTCTGGTAGAAGTACCTGGGTTCTCAGAAAGGACTTTCCCTTTGGATCTTACTGATCAAGAAATATCTGGACATGAAAATCTTATTGTGCCCCTCTTTTGTTTGGGGGATAGAGAGTGACAATCTTTCACCTAGGCAATGGGGGAGCTAAAAACCTTGCTACAAGCCCACGTCTTGGTTACTTGGCTGTTCTGATTTGTATTATCAGTTATTAGAAAAATCAGTAATTTTATTCTAAGCCATCACCCTTTCCTGAAACACTATGGAGAATTGCTTGAAAATTGGTGGAGGGTATGTGTTACTGTATTCATAGATCTTATATGAAATAGTAAAACTCCTCTAAGGTGTGATTAAAAAAAACCCCACCTATAAAAAACGGAGAAACTAACACTGGGAGAAAGGCAAGGGAGGAAAGGATTTTCTATAAATCGAGATTATTCAGAAATTCTAGGTTGTCATGGAAACTGCTCAGGGAGGGTCAGCCAGCCTCACCTTTGGCTGCCAGGATCATCTGTCAATGCCAAAGCACTGCAAATACCACAAACACACACTCAAAATTCACCCGTCAAAATCTTCCCAGTCCAGGCCAGTACTCTGAACAACGCAGCATGAAATGAAGTTCTTTCCTCAAAGAGGCTCATTTCATAGTGAAACAATTCCGTTTAGGAACCAGTCTGATTCTAGTCTACTGCTAGAAGACAAAACCATCTTAGAGAAGAGAAACTCAGTCTCATTTTTCAACTTTCTTCATTTCTCAGTTGCCAGTCCCTCCTTCCTTCACCCACAGTCATGTATACATTCTAACTGCAAACAGAGATTTAAGTACTCAGTGTTTCAGCATTTCAGCATAGTAGCTATATACTGAAACTATTCAAGGTAAAAATGTGCAGTTCTACTTTAACAGCAGATATAGTAAGTAGGCAAATACAAGGGGGAAAAAAACCCAGCCCAATAAATTAGAACCAATCCCACACCACGCACACTTGAAAAAGAGAAATTACTTCCTAAAGGTCACTGAGGAGCCTAAGAAAGGAAGTCACCACACAAACTTGTACACATTTACATCTCAAACTTTGGTCTGTGCCTAGTCTGCCTCTGTACAATTGCCATGCTCTCCTCCCTTCCCTGAACTACTAATTGCAGCCTTCACAACTATGGGAAAAAATTCCAGTGAATCTCTGCTTTGAAGAGCTCTGGAAAGTCGTAGGTCACTCACAAAAGCCCTAGGCCTACCATCAGCACCTCTCTTCAGTGAGACAGGAACGGAAAAAAAATTACTTAATTTGGAGTATGCTTAGCTCTAAATGTCAAGCCTCTCACATGTGTGTTTCAGAAATTAGCTCTGCAAAGGACCATCAAAGTTAAGTGAAACCAATGGATCTGACGCATAATTTGAGTACATTGTTTCACTTGAGTTATGTGCTGTCTCCTTTCTAAGCCCAAGCTAAATAAACAGACTGAGTTTTGTCCCCCCCTCTTCCCTCCCATTTTTCTTCTTGAAAAGGAAGAGGCAGAGTGTTCTTGAAAGACACAATAGTAGAATGGTGGTTTAAAATGCAACATCATATTAACAGGCATAAGATAAATCTTCTTGTATAAATTTTTTTGCATACAATGGACAACATACTGTAGCAAATTGGTTAACAAAATTTCTGATGAAGTGAGGGCTTATATTTTGTAGGACAAATATATGTTATGCCTGACTAGGAACATATAATTTGGCTTCTCATGTTCAGAGAGTGGGAGAAAAGAGCAACAGTTATAAATTCTGAGACATAATAAGTGGCTAATAACTGATGCTTCTGAATATCTCCCCATGAGAAGTTAAAGTCCTTTTAATAAGGTTTTTGGGGTTTTTTTAATACCTTTGGTAATTTACTTTGATACACTACAAAGGTGCCATTCTGCACTTAGCACGGGCCAGTTAACCTGTCTGGTAGGCTACACTGCCCATGAGGACATGGAACCTGAGCAATGAAACAGGCACTTCTGTGATACAACGATGTGTTCCTTGGAATGCAGCACGTGGGGAGCAAGAAAAGCTACATCCCCTCTTGCCTGAAGTCCCCGTCCCTTTTCCTACCTGCAGTAAAACAAAGGGAAGCAATTTCTTTCTCTCGATCTCTCCAGGACTTGTTCCACCTTCTGTCCTTAGTCCTTCAGCCTCTGCTACCTTTCTGTGCTACCTGTGCTTGGCAAGTGACCAAAGCTTCATAGAATCACTGAATATCCTGAGCTGGAGGGGACTCATGAGGATTATCAAGTCCAACTCCTGGCCTGCACAGGACACCCCAAGAATCCCACCATGTGCCTGAGAGCATTGTCCAAATGCTCCTTGAGGGGGTTGTGACCACTTCCCTGGGGACCCTCCACCACTCCCTGTCCCCCACATGGAATTTCTGTGCAGCTTTGCTTTAGGAAACGTGCCTGTATTAAGTAGCAATTTGTCCAGGTAGCAGCTACCACAAAGGAGTTTATCTGTGCAGAGCAAGTATTTTTGAAAAAGGACATGGATTTGTGTCATATTCTGACTACATATGACCAACCCAGAGCAGTATTATCAAAGCTTATTCCTTATACTGATGAAAATGGAAGAAAACCAGCTTGTTTGTGTAGTGGTAAATTCTTACAAACAATCCTACCAGGCTAAGCTAGGAGCTGTTTTTCACATAAAAGCAGCAATTTATTTTAACAAGGTTCACACAGAAACTCAAAAATAATCAGCAGAGAGCATGAAATAGCATGAAATTAAAGAAAATGCTGAACAGTAGCTGACAAGTCTAGAAGAATTTTTAAAATATAAGACTCCATTTTAAAAAAATATTTCTGTATATATTTTATTTAGCCTATTTACACTAAGATGTATTGTTTCTTTCTCCATTTACCTCTGTCATAGAGAGATGATCTGCATAAAAGATGGTTATTTATGATCTAGCTAATTATCTCCCAGTGTTAATTTTGATCCTCTTAATGTACTACAGCAACCACAGCACAACATTACAAGACCTATACTTACAAAATGTAACAATTTAAAAATCAGACATTAGCCCACAGTAAGACACTAAAAGCAGTTCTGGGTGAGTGCTTGCAGCTGTAAATCTTGTAAGTCTTGAGTTTTAAAGGCTGAAATATTTTCAACAGCCCTAAAAACATGGCGTTATTTTCAGTTCTTCTCTGCACATGTAGGTGTCTAACTTTATGTATGTAAACTGAAAAGAGATCCCAGGTGTATGTGTGTATCATACACGGACATCAGATTTAAAGAAAAAAAAAAAAGAAAAAATGGGTTTGTTGTGCAACCCTGTTAACCAAACACTAATTCATGATCAATAATGTCAGAAACATTTTAGAAACAACACAGAAGGTAGGTATCTTTTTCTCTAAGAAAAGGGAACAACAGAGCCCCCAACAAACCTGCAGGGAGTTAGTGACAGAGAATTGCACCTTAAATTTTGTAACTTTGGCTATGAGCATCTTTATCTTTTTAAATGTAGAGTGCATTTTCCCATCACTTTTACCTGTACTGCAAAGGCATGCATGATTTCAGACTTTGCCACCCCTAACATGCATTATACAGTGAAGCTGGAAGAATCCCCTTCCCTCCAAAAGCTACTTTGTGCTTAATTTAAAGGATTTTTTTAAAAACAAAGCCTACCATCTTTGCAGGTCTTTCCATTTTCGAGAAGTTTCACACCAGTGGGACATGCACACTGATAAGAGGGCTTGGTAGGAGACATCAAACACAAGTGGGAGCAGCCACCATTATTAATTCCACATGGGTTTGTAGCTGTTAAACATAAATCACACAGATTAATACTTCTGATAATGAATGACCTCATCTCATGTGTTAAGACACATAACGGCATTTGAGTGGTAGAATCACTGCAGTGGCAGCAACACAGATTAAAGGAGGAAATGATAAACACAGAACAAGTTAAAATTACTTCCAAGTGTTGAGTAGTGGTGTATTTATGGTACCAAAACGCACAGATGTTGAATGTTTCCTTTCTTGGGAGAGCAGCACTCAGCTCTAAACAAGAACCTTGTTTCAGCTCTGCTCTTCTCATTTTTACAAACTTTCAGCATACTGCTGCTGAATGTATAGTAGGTGGTATGGCAAACACAGTAAATTAACACAATGGTTAAGACAGTGGTTATTACACAGAGCTAGTCCTGCTCAATACCATCTGCCAAATTAACACTACTTTCCACTCAGGAACTACTACTTCAAAAAAAATAATAGTATCATGTTGCCTGAAGTTGTGGCACAGGAAACACAAAAGAATATGACAACAGGATAAATGTGTCAAGCTGAAAAAAGTAAGAGATGGGTTTTTTTCTTGCATTTAAAAAGCCCCAAGAAACAATGTAGAGAATATTTGGTTTCTCTTTGGGTCTTTTCCCAATCTCTGCATTGGAAAAATTGCATCATGACGTGGGTGAAGCCACCCACCAAACAGAAAGACTAATTAAGATTTTTACAACTCAGTTCCAACTTGCAGTTAAAAAAAGAAAGCAAGACAGCTTACCATTTGGCTGCCTCTTTTGGCTGAAAGCATGGATATCCATGGGAGAGAAGATGTTGGAATGTATCTCACGCAGGTCCTCCCCAGAGTACTTGCTGCAGGCCAAGATTGAATGTGTGTTCCAGTCAGTCCAGTACAACATGTCCCCAAACAGCGTCAAAGCAAAAGGATGTGGAAGGGAGCCTTTAACCACTGCTTGCCTAATAGAGTACAGGGGAGAGAATGAATGCTTAAACACAATTATGCTGCAGTTTTGCTTGAACACAGCTTCTGTGAAAAGAAGTTTTACACTGGAAGTACTGTTGATGAGAACTTTCTATTTATTTGGGGGAACAAATATTCTGCCCCCACTTTGGGGAACGATATGAAGGCACAATGCAGGAGTCCTATTTTCAGGCTGCCTGCTGATGCTGAGATGCCTGAGAGATGCCAACTGAAATCCTTTCTTAGGTCTGTGACTCCTCGTTATCACCCCTTGAACACTCAGAGAAAAAAAAAATCTATGCCCTGGGGGGAATGACAGCTGATTTTATGCAATGTCCACCAATTTCAGCCTCAGCAGATTTCAAACTGAGACAAACTGCTCAATTAGCTGTCCATCCATCTCTTCCAGTTTTGCTCTTCTGAACCATTAGAAAAATACTCCAATGGAAAATAGTTCCACTGTAAAGAAATACTTAAAGTTACTTCTCATGATTCATTATGATGATAAGCATTAAGCTATTGTTTTCATGATAAGCAGCATCATTAAACAGTTCTAGTGATCTTCTGCCATGGTAATGGTATCATTTCTGAGCAAACTGGGTCACTGCCTCTCTCTAGGTTCATAAACAAAATTAAAGAGCATACCCATATATTTTATGCATATATATACAAATCCATGCTCATTAGCAATCACAAAAATGTAGTACAAACATTACTGAACACAGTTTTTCCAGGTTCTTGTGATGTGGAAGCTAATTATCTGTACCCAAGTTCCTCAGAAATGGAATTAAGTAGCCCAATTCTTATGGTTATTCTATTCAGAATCAGAGAAAAATTTAGGATGGAGAGGACCAACACCCTGCTTAAAGCAGGGCCACACAAATTCCATTTGCATAAGAACAACTTCCCATCTCCTTTCTTTACTGCATGAGAGGACATGTATTCCCACAAATGCAAGCTCCTGCTGAACAGCAGGGATTGCCATCCACTTCACAGACAGAAAGCATCAGGGATTGACATACAGCCCTGCCATTACTTCAGAAGAAGGCACATTATGAATACCAGCCTCCTGAGTTTTTTCTTGCAGGGAACAGAGTATTTATCTACATATTTACTGAGAAAACACCTCCACACAACACGCATCACTTCTGCAAATAAATCTAGGTGTAATGGTTTAACAGACAACAAAAATACTTTATTTTCCAAATATTTTCTGTTAAAGTATAGCAGAAAAGTATATTAAAGCAAGAAACTTGATGATGTCTTCTGCCAATGACTGAGCACAAAGAGATTACAGTCATTACTGCTCTTTCACCTTAGTTTCTGGAAAAAGATGAAGTATCTTTAAAAAAAACAAAAAAACCCCCAGCTTCAATTTTTTTTATGCTTATGAGAAAAAGGCAGACATTCCCTTGCTTGTCACTCCAGTGTTCTAATTCTACACCAAACAAAATTTCTACTTCTTGGTATTTCGCACTCAAAAGTAGGACATAGTATCTTTTCTTTCTTATCTATGTCTGGAGTCAGGTATATATTTGCTTCTAATTAAATGCATCTAACAAAAGAGTATTATAATACAATGTACTGAAACCTACCAGTGAGACATTGAAGCCAGAATGACTCAACACACTCCTGTTCCATACCAACTCTAAAGGCATTCTAATTCTGTAAACAATTTTATCAACCTCACCCTCAAACCCTAAAGCTCTTCAGATTTGAATAATTTTAGTTTAGAGTAGGCTTGGAGAGTAAGTCTTTATGACAAATTTATGACATTTGTCATATGAAAAAGAAGCAAGGGAAGTGCAAAGCTCTCACTATAACCAAACCTGCACCACAGACAGCATTCCTAGGCACAAGAGAAGACACACAAAGTATTCTATCTTACTTAAAAAAACCCATCCAAACAGACAGAAAAAAAACCAACAGAGGAATTTTACATGTGATTAGTGCCCACCAGTGCTAGTGGGAATAAATCTTTGAGTACAATAGCCAGTGTTAGACATGCCTAACTTTCAGACAACTATCTATTCATATGACAACACATCAGGTGAACTGTGGTCCTTATTTAAACCAGCTTTATTTGGGAGAGATTCAGGAGCCCTTCATTTGACTGTATCATCAGTCACAGCCTTGAAGCAATTACTCTTCAACTTGTATTATTTTTCTGAGTAGATATAAGGTTGCAACACATGAAGATGGTTTTGGGTCCAAACACAGCAGTGTGTGTTTCTTGCATCCCATTAAGATGAGTATTACCAGTAACATGTACTCTGTATTCTTTGTTTCTAGCAAGCCATAACAAGGTGATAGCTCACTTTCAATCAGCAAAACCAGCAGGGATTTTTCCTCCTTCCAACTTCCTCCACAGGCCACACTTGGAGGCTTGCTGAACAGCAGCCACACAATGTGTGCCAGCATGGAAGCAGTGGCTGGAGTTGTGCCCAATGTGTCTCCACAGCCTAATGAGGAGTGAGAAAAAAGGGTCAGAGAGCCCAGCTATTAAAAACCAGGAAAAGGAAGAAGACAGAGCAAGAAATGACCTTCTGATGGCTGCTGGGAAGCAGTTCTGCTCCAGCATGACCTACACCAGGAACTGCAGAGCTCTGTTTTGGCGAGAAGTAGAGGGGTCCCAAGCTCTGCCTAGACTGATTATTTATTAAATACATCCAGGTGGATGGTGGGGACCAGAACATCACCTGTGGTACTCAACTGCTGCACAGAGCTGGTGGGAGCAGGTATTTCACAAGCTCAGGGTTGGGGAGCAGACAAGTGTCCACATTTCTGGCCTCCTTTTTAAAGCCACTGATCCGTGTACCAGGTAAAGCACTGCAAGTGTAATTGCACTGATGGGACCTAACAGAACTTTGGTGGCAACTACATTATCAGCCCAGGCTTGATTGGAACAAGCACTACATCTTATTACCCTTCACCAAGTTCTTTGGTTCCTTCAAACTGCTGTACTTGTATCATTAGTCTTGTTTCAAAAAGAGACACCGAAGGTGATGAGAGAGTCAGAGATGAGGATAAGGAGTAATGTTACTCAGTCAGGAGACATCTCTAGGGCTTCAGCTGCATGAAAACTGGCTGTGTATTAGGTGGTACTAAACACACACTAACTTTAATAATCTTTCCTGCACCAGGCATACAATCACACAAATTTGCCTCAAAAATCTTGATGGCAATTGACACTTAAAATGTCACCATCTCTGTTCAGTTGTCTGGGAAAGAAATGCAGCAGGGAACAGCAGAGAAGAAAAGTGGGAAGAAAAAGAGAGAAAGAAAACAAGCACTTTCCACAGAAAAGCCTTTATGTTGTATATTGTGATTTCCTAAATACAGCTATTTATCATCATACCAATCAGAGATGCAATTACAATAAAAACTTGCTATGGTAAAGAGTTCTCTACTGCCTGAAGAAAATTTAGATGCAATTTAATTACATTCGCTTTTGTTCTACTCTTATTCTGTTAGAGTCCTGTGAAATAGTTTGTGAAGATAAAGGAAACAAGTAATAAACAAGTTAAAGGAGGAATTACAAAATGGACTTTTCAACTCCGAAATAGAATACATCCATGAAATTTCACAGACAGCCTATCCAGTTTTATACTAAGAATGACAAAAAAGCTCCTGCTTCAGGGTAATATGTATTTCAGACAAAGACCGAACGCACTTGAAATAAAAATTTACAGCAGAATGACCAAAAAAATATTAACTTTAAATTCATATCCTTTATCTCAACCAGGATTTCATCAGTCTGACTTCATTCCTTTTTCAACTAACACTAATTCAAAGCTAGATTATAGCTAAGAAATGTAATAATTCAGATTGCCAAAAGAAAACCAATAACAATCAAGATAATTTAAATTTAAAATACCATAAGAATTACTATTTTCCCTCCTACAATTTTAACAGATGTTTTGTATCCAAGTATAACAGCATTTCTCCATAAAAATAAATAAGCAAACACTTTCCATTAACCAAATCCCTTCTATTCTGGCTGCATTACAGTTCTCTAATTCCAAGAACTGATCAGAACACCTGCAGAAAACCTGGGATACTTTAGATGTCCTGGCCTGTGTGTCTCTAAACCATTAACATTCCACCTTCACAGTAGCAAAACTCCTTTTAGGTGACCCCTGAGGCTGCCTGTGTTCAGTCTCCAGGGCAGGATGCAAGAATTTCCACATTTGAGTTTCACTCAATTTTTCCATTGTCACTGTGGGGGATTCCATACCTATTACCATCTCTTAGAATATCAGAAAGGGGAAAAAAAAAAAATCTGCTTTAAGTGCTCATCACGTTAAAGAAAGCATATAACAGGCTTGCATGAAGCAAATTACAATGACTCAAACAAAGTCTATCTACAGATTGCTTAATGCTTTGAGCATTTATGAAATTGCAAGAATTACACATCTTCAACGTGTGACAACTGGAAATTTTATCAAGTGGCCAAAGCACTGACAGTATGAATCCTGCACACCACAGGATGCCACAAGGAGGGCAGGGAGCTCTGGTTCCCTCAGAAGCTCCCAAGATTTCCTCTCCTGCCAACCTAACAAAAACATTTGCAAAGCAAACTCAGAAAACTAACCTGGATCTTTATCATGAATATTTGTTCAAATATTCCTATCAGAAGACAAGCCTGCTGCTTCTAATTACCTGAGAAAGTAAGCAGGAAACATGACTTGTGGGATATAATGCTCTCTTTTAAGACCAAAGTGTTCTGTCTTTTGCCATTTCTTTGAGCCACGATTGCCATGTGTTTTCAGAAAGGATATGTAACAAATAACAGGTCTAGCAATGACATTTCAAATCCCATCTCCAATGAAATTCTGGGAAAGTCAATCAGAAATCACACCATGGCTGAGCAATGAAGTCGTTACGTGGGTCATTTTTCAGGCAAACAGCATTAATTAGCACAGGTACTGTGGGTGGAAGGCCTCTGGCAGCAGGGGAGGAGATGAAGGACTTCAGGAGAAGTGGATCCACTAACTATAATTGAAGCTGCTCTTCCTTTGCTTTCAGTAGTGTTCCTGAACTAATTTTTTATTTGCCATCTCAGGTCTTAGAATTATTGAGGAGCTGCTCTGGTGATAGCCCTGGGCTAATCATTCTGTGCTACACGTGGTTTTCCAAACTGTAGCAATCTGCAGAGAGGCCCCTGACCTACTGACTATATACACAATGTATGGCACACCCAGTCAGCTGCTGATGTTGTTGAAGCTACACTTTTCCAGCATTTTCTTTCAGAAGCATCATGGGGAGGAACCAAAAAATTCACCCTAACCCTGTGTGCAAATAATCTTATTAATTCTGTTTATGCAGGATTTTCTAGCAATTTTAATTAGGGCATTGTTTGGCCTCTGCACTGGCCTCTAGATACCTGAAACAGGCTTCTCACCACTGACTGGTTCCCCTTCAGTGCTTGAAGGTGTTAAGCAATTTTGTGTCACAGAAATACACAGAAAGATATAAACAGAACACAGTATTTTATACCTTGTACAAAATGTTGTGTATTGTACATGTTATAGGCAAATAATGAAAAAAACTCTTTTAAATGCAGTGACACAGTATTTTTAGTGTTTCAACAAAACTGCAACTCATCATCTGGCAGACAGACATGAGTTGATGCTTGAAAATAGAAACTAGAAAAATCAATGCTCAAGTGCAAACTTAAGACATTCACCTCCTTGCAAGAGCTTCCCAGCTTTCTGACAATTGCTAAAAGTATGTTTTCTTACAGTGGCCTCAAAAACCATCTCATTAGCACAAACACTTCCTGGGGGACCTTGTAAGTGCACTTCCCTTCAGCCAGTAATGTGTTAATTTATTAATTAGAACTGCTGCTGCAGGGTAAAGAAAGAGGAAATTAATTCAAGAACTGCCTTAGCAGGCAAACCTATCTTGGGTACTCTACTCACAGGAGAGCTGTCTATAATTCAGTTTTGTTTAATTACTCCCACAAAAAGCAACTGCTCACTCTGATAAGAGCAGGGCAAGAGTTGCAAAAAACAAAACCATCTCTTCTACGGAACAATTTTATTTTTTAATTATTGCATTCTGACATGAAAAACTGTTCATTTCTTTCTCGCCCTGGCAAACCAAGGGCACCAGTTACCAACTTCTGTGCTCTTCCTCTCTATTCTAATGAGCCCACCACTGGAGCACCTAGGACCAGCTGATCCCAGGGCTAGCAGGTAATCACTGATACCTCATCAGTGTACAATTTGCTGTCACGCTGCTTACTAGTTTTGATGGTTCACTGTGACTCCAAAGGTCCTATCTGAAGAGGTGACAAAAAAACCCACCAAAAGCCAATAATCAAGGCTTACTTTGTTTTCTGTCTCTGGATATTCCTCCCACCTGCCTACTGTCCCCTTCCACTACCCAGACCCCTGCAAGCAACAAGTAAAGCATTTGTGCCCATCATGTGGTGGGTGAACAATTGGCTCAGGGGTTGGGGACAAAGGGTTATGGTGAATGGGGTGACATCAGAGTGGCACCTGTCACTAGTGGGGTTCCACAGGGCTCCATCCTCAGCCCAGTTCTCTTCAACATTTTCATAAATGACGTGGATGCAGGACTCAAAGGGATACTAAGTTTGCAGACTATACTAAATTTGGAGGAGCTGTTGGCTCCCTTGAAGGCAGGGACATCCAGCAGAGAGACCTGAACAAATCAGAGGGCTGGGCAATCACCAACTATATGAAATTCACAAGGGAAAGTGCTGGATTCTGCACCTGGGATGGGGCAACCCTGGATGTACAGACAGACTGGGAATGAAAGGCTGGAGAGCAGTGCTGCAGAAGGGCACCTGGAGGTCCTGGTTGATGGCCAGTTGGCCACGAGCCAGCAGTGCCCTGGCAGCCAGGAGGGCCAACCATGTCCGGGGGGGGCATCACCAAAGCATCGCCAGCTGGGCCAGGGAGGGGATTGTCCCAATCTGCTCTGACCTGAGGCGGCCTCACCTTGAGTCCTGGGGATAATTTTGGATACTAAAATACAAAAAAGACATGAAGTTATCTGAGAGCAGCCAAAGGAGGACTGTAAAGAAGGTCAAAGGTCTAGAGGAGAAGCCACATGAGCAGCAGCTTGGATCACTTGGCTTGGTGAGCCTGGAGAAGAGGAAATTGAGGGGAGACCTCACAGCAGCGGCCTCACCTTGAGTCCTGGGGATAATTTTGGATACTAAAATACAAAAAAGACATGAAGTTATCTGAGAGCATCCAAAGGAGGACTGTAAAGATGGTCAAAGGTCTAGAGGAGAAGCCACATGAGCAGCAGCTTGGATCACTTGGCTTGTTGAGCCTGGAGAAGAGGAAATTGAGGGGAGACCTCACAGCAGTGCAGCTTCCTCAGGAGGGGCAGCACTGATCTCTGCTCTCTGCTCACCAGTGACAGGACCCGAGGGAGTGGCTGGAGCTGCATCAGAGGAGGCTTAGGCTGAATATGAGGAAAATGTTTGTCCCTCAGAAGGTGGTTGGGCACTGGACAGGCTCCCCAGGGAAGTGGTCACAGTACCAAGGCTGCCAGAGCTCCAGGAATGTTTGGATAATGCTCTCAGACACATGGTGTGATTCTTGGGGCTGTCCTGTGCAGGGCTGAGTTGGACTTTGATGATCCTTCCAACTCAGGATATTCTGTGATTCATATCAAAGTCCTTCTCTGAGATATAAATCTTAAAAGTTTTACTTCTTGTGTAGTGTCAGGTGTAGAGACATGATACTCAGACCACAGAAATAAAAAGATGAAAAATTTTGGGATTTCTTACAGATTTAGAAATACATCAAGAATTTCTAGACAAGAACTCCATCCAAATTTTAGATCTCTGAGGTCTCAACCTCAATACTTTAATACTGTCAGTGACACCAATTAAAATCTTCTCCTATTTATACTGTATTCTCTTTCACCTTCCAAACCACAAAAGCAGTTTTCTTTGAACTGTCTGAAATTCTTTTTCAATATAAAGATATTAGTTCCTGCTAAATATTTCTCACTTCTCCCAAAGCAATTAAATCTCATGCCTCCCTACTTTACTTGAAGCTTTTACAATAATTTATCTGCTATAGACTCTTTCCCCCATCCTGTCATGCAACATTATCACAAAAAAGATTCTTATTTTTATTTTCTGTAAGTTTTCCTTAACAAATGGATAGCTGTGAAGACATAAGCAACCCTAAATCCCCTGTATTTGACCCACCTGCCAAGAGGAACAGCTTGAAATAAGGAACACTTCATTGATCTGTCTCTCAGAAAAATCTGGTGGGTTTTTTTGTTTGTTNTTGGTTGGTTTTTTTTTTTTCAGGAGGTTGAAGATGACTAGGACGTAAGATTGAAGGCTTTGTGGGTTTTGGGTAGTTTGGTGGGGTGATTTTTCCCACGTAAAAGGAAGATCTAAAAGGAATTAGAAATGGTCTTGTCTGTTTTAGCATTAGAAAATCAGTTATTGAAAGAGATGAACAAAATAATTAAGAAACAAATTACAAAATTACAGCTGTAATATATCTTACTGAGGAAGCTGAATTTTGAAAGAGAGTATTTAACAAAAAAAGAATCTGTAGATAGCCCCAGAAGATCTTTTTTCTTAAGACAGGCAGAGGCTAAAAGGTCACAGAAAAAAACACATAAAACTCCATTGTACTACAGCCTAACTTCTGCAGTTTTCCTTTTTTCCCCTCCTGATGATCCAATTGCAAAGAATAAAAAAATAAACCAAAAATGCCTAGATACAGATGTTGACTACATCCTGAATTTTCAGAACTTTCTCCCATGCCTAGGGAAAAACAGGTGCTGTTAGAACTGGTTTGTGCTGCTGAGTGCTTAAGGGAAGCCATATGTGCTTTCCTTCCTAAAGGCAACTTCCCTTTCTCCCCCTGAAACAGTAACATATCAGCATCCTGCCATAAAATATTTCTGATACTGAAATGTATCAACTTAAAAAATAAAACAAACAACTTAAAGCATTTGACTACTTTGCTTTTTTACGGCTACATAAGAAAGAATCAGTAGATGTAAAAATCTAAATCACTTGTCTATACAGGTCTTTATTACAGGTTTAACTAATTCCAGATTAATTTACTTTGGAATGAGCTAACTACAGGGACCCAGGTGACTTCACTTCTGTGTCATGAGACATCTGTTTGACACACCTTTCTGCAGACAGACAAGGTTGGTCAGCCCCTCACATCAAGAAAGATCAGCACTTTCACAGCCTCATCTCTCAGATTAATCAATGGCAGACCAGGGAATAAACACCACTAAAATAAACCCACAATACCAAACCCAAGTATATTTACACTACTGTGCAACAGATCACTAGTAAGAGAAAAACTGCAAATAAATCAGTAATTAATAGTAAAGAAGAAAAAAAAGCAAGTAAAGAAGACTGAGAAAGCAGAAGTGACAGCAGGAAACAGTGAAGTAGCTCTGGAGCAAGAAGGACTGGAGACACTAGACCAAACAGGTTAAAAAAATCAATAGAAAGTAATAAAAACTGCTCAAGTTACTGCTGTATATTCTATTACCTGAAAACTTATGTGACAGTCTTCTTTTTTAAAGAAAATATCACTATGAAATATTTCTCTCCTTTTTGGTACTAAGTTTTCTTTCTTGTGAAACAAACACCAAACAAAGGGCTATTCCAAAACAGATATACACACCTCCAAGTTTTGAATTAACAAAACTAGTTATAATATTTATATCCAGAGACACACATCTAAAACTGCATCCAAACCATTACCTCCTATGAACAAACACCATTTCAAAAATACTGCATGAACTTTGGATCTCTTAAAAGGCAGAATTTACGACGAAAGTGATAGAACCTTTCAAACCAGTGTTAAAAAGAAATTGTGAAGTTCAAAATAAATACCACAGAAAGACAGCAGACATGCTTCATGCACGCTGCCTATGTCCCTACTCACCAGTCCACACAAAACAACTCTCTTATCAATATAATTGATTTCTTTATGTCAAATTAACATTTGTAGTGAAAGATGGGGCAAGTCCCTTAGAGGCCAGAACAAAGATCATGCCAAGACAAACTAGATGAAGGAACACAAAAATTTGCAAAGAACAACCTCACAAAAAATCATCTCTCTGTATGATACCTTGGGCACAAAATAACTGCCATTCATTTGTGTGTGCAAACAATACTTCTCAAAGCCTAATGAAGAGAGTAATTTCCCAAACTAGGGATAAATGTATATATACAAAGTACCCTTAAGGAAGATGTAGCCATGACTGAACCAAAAAAAATTACATTGCTATAAAACCACTGGAGGAAATCAGTCATTTTAACATACTTCTCTTATAAGGACTATTTTCCACTCATTTCCCAGACCCCAGAGTTAATGAAACTGAAATACTAGTATATGATGATCAATTTTTGCCAATTATTTTCTGCATCTCTCAAACCCACAGCAACACTGCACAGAAGACCTCTTGAAAAGGGACAATTTTGCTATATAGTCTTACACAATTAGGAACAGGATTCAAGGATTTCCTTATGGAACTGGCTCTAAGCAAAGTCTTTGGTAGCACTACAGGATACCCTGAAGAGGAGCACACATTCCACTTTTCAGTGCTGGAAAGGAGAGGATGTGGAAGGATAAAAGTTTCTGACATCATCACTTTGCCTAAAATTTTGTGAGGGCTAACATGACAGTTCACTGCAACACAGCTTAAAAAATGTTGCTTTAGCAATATTGTAAGAAAAACACCACATTACCACATAAACCAAAAACTCCTTACCTATGACTTCCATCCAGATTTGATTTGTGGATGAAATTCAGTTTAGCATCTGCCCAATAAAGTTTCTGTTCCTCATAATCCAACGTCAGTCCATTTGGCCAATATATGTCTGTGTTAACTATGATGGAGCGGCTCGAACCATCCATCCCAGCACGTTCAATTTTTGGCACTTCTCCCCAGTCTGTCCAATACATAAACCTGAAGTATTTGAAAAGACAAGAGACAGAAAAAGAAAGCAATCATGTAAAAAAATCTACAACTGGAACAGTGAGTACAGCTCTCTAAAAACAAAGGCACTCTCTTGAGCAGAGACAATGTCTGTGGAGCTTTGTTCTACTGGGTAAGGTGCACACATCCTGTGAAACACAACAAAGTCACTTTACAAAAAGCTGAAGAAAAACAACTTAAGACAAGTATTATGTCAGGTTATACTTCCATACATTTCTTTCTTTCCTCAGGTCAAGTGAGAAAGTTGGAGATACCCAAGAGCTCTTGACAAGCATCTCAGAATTCAACATTGAACGGCAAAGACAGGTATTCCAGATTATCATAAAAGTACAACAGCTTCTTTAACATGGGTCAGAGTTTTGGCAGGGGAACACAAAAAGAAGGTGTGCAGACTTAGAGCAGACATAGTTGCATGTGATGCAGTGAAGTGGATTTGATGGAAGACCAACTCATGTCCTTTTTTTCCTACAGAAATTCTGAGACAGGCAGCTAAGTCACCATGTTTAGAAGCACAGTTTGCACATAGTAACTGGGCAAAACACTCTGCAAAATCTTCTAAGGCCGAACAAACAAGTTGTAAAACATGTAACATATACCAATGTTTAAACATTATTTAACAAACAGTGGGGAGAGGGAAGCTACCCATCTGCTTTTAAGACTGAGGTGAAGGGAAAGGAAATCACATTATTATGACTGGAGATTAGTGGGGGGTAAGAATATTTGTCCTTTTTCTGCAGGTGGTAGAAGATGGAATTACTTTTGTGGGTTGTTAACAGAATGCATAACTAAACAGAAGTAACACACAATATAACCAGATCAGACAGTGTGTCCATGGTGCTTGCTGTGTTGCTGCAGCTGGAACAGACCACTGTCCTAAATTGCTTCTCATCACTTCATGACATCTACCAGCACACCTCTGCTTGTATCTGTGCTCCCTAAACCTGGCTCAGTCCAAACAGTCCAGATTAGCAAAGACCTGAAGCCTTTAAACCAACTCAGATGATCCCACAACCACAACACTCTATGGTGCCCACATGTGAAGAGGCCTGGCCACCCATCCTCTAAAGCAAAACAAATGTGCAACACATTTAAGAAACATTTGCAGATGAAGTTATTCTTGGCAAAGATTTCTTCTTTTTTTTTTTTATTTTAAAGAGTCAGGAAATTCTATGTCGTATCTTCCCCCTTAATTCATGTCTACAGCATGTTTGTTTTAATGTGCAGACATCGGACAGAAATGTGCATCTGTGGACAGAAATGCAGCTGATTAACACAAATATTGCCCTATTTGATCCCAAGTGAGTCATTCTTCACCGAGCAACACACTTATCTTAAACACAGAGCACAAAAATATCTGAACAGAACACGTGAGATTTCTCTAGGCACAAACAAGTGCCTCAGATAAAATGGTTTTTCATCAAGAAGTAGGACAAACCCCAAATAATTTCCAGATAAGGTAGCACAGTAGCAAGCCACCTGGTCAAGCTATGCCATAAGAAAATGCATACTTGAAAAAAGAAGTGCTAAAAAAAGTCAGGCAACATTTCACCAGTGAGCATGCAAGAAATAAGAGAGAAAAAGAGAGATTTACTTTTAACTTCTTTAAGACAGCCCTTCTTTGCCCCAGCTGTCAAGTCCTAAACTTCCAAATCAAGGTTAATACATTGCAAGGCTCTGGCCACCCTGCTAGACTGATTCTCTCAGGCTGAAAGAGCTCATTAATCACTGCACAGCCTCATCTTCTCCCCCGTCTCACTCTCCCCTCTCATGCAGGCTTCAATTACTCCAGCAAAAACAGGTAATGGGAGTTTGGTAACAAAGCAAAGGCTTCCCACACTTCACAAAACCAGCCCTGTTTCATTTGTCAGAGAAGCACACATACACACACAGAACTAGCTTTAAGGTTCTGTAATATCTCCAATCAGCTCTAGTGACCCCTGTGCAGTTTCTCCCACAGTTTGGGGTTTGCCCACTATACAAGGTTTGTTTTCCCCCACCTTACTCCAAGCCTACTTGTTTTAATGTTTCCATTAAAAATGTTTGGAACCAGCCACGCTCCAGCTGATGATGACAGCCATATAGACGAGGTAAGGGCCATTCTGCCTCCTCCCTATTCTCTTCAAACACATTCAGTTATTTCAACTTAAAAAAAAAAAGCCACCACCAAAGCCCACAGGATAGAGCAAAATATCAAGAGAAAAGTAGTGTCTTGTGCTAAATTATGGGATGAAAATACCAGCAGAAGATAAGTGTTCCATTTGTCTCTCTTCTCATCTAGTTATGCCTTGTTATAAAATTTAAATCCAGGAATCAAGATTTTAATTCAAGCCCAGAAGAGGAGAAAAATCATTCAAATTCTATACCACCCTTTGAATTGTGAGGGGAAAACTTCTGTGTATGAAGCATGTTTTCTGTACAGTGGCACAGACACCCAACTGGGCTCCATGCTGGGCCATCCCAAATCTGTGAAGATCCACAGGGCAATGCACAGACATGCTGTGCTGTTACTGACTCCAGCAAGCACACTGGCACATCTAACAAGAGTTCCAGACTTGGTAGGGAGGCCTTTACTTTAGTAACAAATCAAACCATATAGAGCCAAATCTCCCTTCAACCTAACCAGAAATACCACCAGAGGTCAGATTTTACCAGCAGTCTCTGGAAATGGTTGTGAGCTGTTATAAAAATCTAAAAGAATAACAACAATGACAAAGTGTATTTCTATTTATCTGTGCTTGCAGTTTTTAATATTAGAGAGTCATGCCCTCCTCCAAGGAGGTAAAACACATCAAGTATTTGACATACACTTAGAGAAGAGAAGAATGTTCTTAGACTGAAGTAAAACAAAAATAAAACTGGTTGGTATTTTGTTTGACTGTGGTTGAACATTGGTTTATCTTAAAAGGTTATACCATCATTAAAGATTATGAACAAATATAGAAAGAGTTTCAATGTTTTTTTCTATAAGCTTTTTTTCTATGCATC
Source organism: Calyptomena viridis (assembly GCA_013390005.1). NCBI lineage: Eukaryota > Metazoa > Chordata > Aves > Passeriformes > Eurylaimidae > Calyptomena > Calyptomena viridis. Next base: position 45,154 of record WEIV01011227.1, on the reverse strand, counting down.
TTTAAATCTAGCATTTTTCAATTTTTGCATTTCAGTGCATAAGGTGAATCCAGGCAATAAAACTTCCTCTTTAAAAGGCATCAGAAATCACTAAATTCTGTACAGTCATAACTTCACAGTTTTAATTTGCTTCAAATAGGTTTTGCCATAGCAAAACAAACAGGATGAAACAGCATTTCATGGTTCCATTCTTCAGGATGAACAAATATAACAAATAACAGAGCTTCTTTTCCAAAAAGCCCTTCTTTTCCACAAAGCTCATAAAGTCTAAGCATGCTGCTGGCAGAATATCCCACATCCACAGAAAAAGCTTGCAGAGTACAAATGCCAAGATTAAACATTCTAATTTAGCAGTGATTTCCACAGGAGATAAATTTATCACCAGCACCCATCAGCTTTGCCCCTTTCTGATCCACAGTGTTCCCCCCAGCACTGCAGACCCTTTCAGCCCTGCTGTCCTGCACGGAACCAGGCTGCTGCTGGGAGTGTCACTGAAGCACCAGCCTGCAGTGAGATGCATTCAGCTGGTTCACCCTTTGAGCAGAGATACCCCACACAACACTTGGCTCATTTTAAGGCAGTTAATTGGGCCACCCCTACAGGACAGGCAAACGTTTACCTTCCCAAACCTTATTCAGCTGCTTAATTGGGACACCTAATTATTTGGTGAGGTCCTTCACAGCGAATGCCCCAGCTTTGCAATTATTCTCATTTCGGACCCTAAGAACCTCTGAGCTGCCAGACTTCAGAGCCTGCAAAGATTTCAGAAGTACAGCAAGTCCTGTGGAGCTCACCAGCTCTGCAGTAGTCCTTGTGAAACACAGCCTGCTCTGGCTCCTGCACTAACAGGACTGGTACCCATCTAACCAAAAAATACACAGTTAAGTGAAAGGCACTGGAGTAGTTTGGGGAAATTACACACAATAAATACGTGTTTCGCTATAGAAAATAGCTCTTGTTTTGAGAAGAAAAGTTCATGGCTCTTCAGGAGTTTACACAAAGACATTTGAATCAAGTGACTCTTCAAGTATCCTGAACAGAGACTTTTTGAGGACAGTTCACAGAGGGATGAAAACCCCAATCCAGAAGCACATAGCAGTATTGAATGATACAGAAAACAGATTTTCAGATAAGAGGACTAAAAGTACCACAGAAAGGTTTTAGTGCAGAGTTTCTCAACTGATTGCAAAAGTCAGAAAGTATTTTCAGTCCTCCAAGAGAAGCAAAATTAAATACAGAAATAATTCTTCATAAAAGGGAGGAAAAAATATCCCTTGGGGATATAATTAAGATAAACATGAGAGAAAAGATGTTCTTAGCTAGCTGAGAACTAGAACTCCACGGGTGCTTGCATCTCAGCTATTCAATTTCACAGCCCAGACTATCAGTGCTCGGAGCATCAAAACTAGAGACAAGTCTGTCCAGCAACTTTTAACACAATGACCTGTAACAGGGAGACCTCAATATGCCATCAGGGCTAACAAAGCAGGACGCTTGTGCAGGAACAGAGGTCATTATCAACAAATTACTGCAGCCTCCGGGACTGATTTATCAGGGATGCCAAAACACTCGACTGACAGGTGGAAGAAATCAATGTGTAAAATTCCACGTGTGTCCACGTGTAAGTCTACTACATACACCAGGAAAAGGTCTACTGGAATATGTATTTTATAAAGCATATTTTCCCCACTATACTCTGTAATGGTTCCCTCAAGATGAAGATGCTCTCCTGGAGATAGTACTTCCATACAAATGACTGCATTTATCCTAGGACATCAGGCAGTATACTGATGAGGCAAACCCCATCTGTAACCAGTATAATATATGAGGATTTCCACTTTAGAGCTGGCTTTAGTTTCCTATTCACACTTTATCCAGCAGGAGAAACAAAATTGTCACCAGACCTTACCTTTCCTTGGAATCAATTTCGAAAATAAGGGATAAATGCCAACATTCCTCTTTTGGAAAGAAGAATGCCTGTGACAAAGTGATCGGAAGGTGATGCTCTGTCTCTAGCTCAGAATTAATAACAAAGTGTAAAACCAGAATGATATTTTGGAGATGGCTTTCAGAAGCCCTGAAAAGAATATCTTACCAAAACCACTGAAAGTCACTCAGAAGAAATCAACACTGAAGCACAAACCTCCATGATATTCTCAGTTCACAACCAGAAAGAAACAACTCAGTATTCAAGCTCTTTATGATGCCCTCTGTTTTCAGGCATTCTAGTTTAAAGAATATACTGGGCAAGTATAATAAACACAGATGAGAGATTGTTCTTCATTTTCCCCCAGACATTTCTGAGAATCTATAGGAAATAAGGTTTGACTTAGTCGTCAAACACACATTGATGCACTGCAGTCACATGCATATGGTTGTCTTTTTGGCCACAGATCCCAAGGAAAATGAGAAAGAGGTTCACCAAAAATGAGAAGCAGCTATTTTTTTGCTGAATGGTCACAAAGGCAGAATTTTAATGGTTTGAGCAGGTGGAAAGGTCTCTTGCTCCTTGAACTTGTAAATTAACCTTTCCTATCTCCAGGCACAAAAATTCTAAAATGCCTACTGCTGTTAGGAAACAAAAGCCACTTCCTGGTTTCTCCTAGAGCAAGCAAGGAATAAAGCTTGTCAAAACTTAGTAGCATGTAAAAAACACTATTTGAAACAAAAATCTTCTCAGTTTAAGCCAAAAAAATAGAGAGAGACATAACTGCCTTTTCTGTTACCAATTAACACCATCCCTAAACCCTTGCTGATTGCAAGACAGAAGCAAGATGGAAATGTGCTTCAGAAGACCTCAGCCAGCCCTTTGCACAGGAATCCCTCCAGATATAATACACCAGACCCTGCCAGGTTCAGACTGCCTTTTAGTGGCAGGTAAGCCAACAGAAAACTAAAACATAACTTGATGTAACAGGAGATAGACAAAACAAGAAAAGAAAATTTCTTGCCTTCCAACCTACCCCGTTATAACAAGGAAACATAGGAAAGCAAACCAGCTGGCAATCCTGACAGACTTCCAAAAAATGAATACAGAGACAAACAAATCCAATAATTGTGCCACAGCCTCTCAGGAGGCCAGGAAAGAAGCTGAGCCAGGCAGGAATGTGTGCTGGGCTGAGGAGTCTCTCAGAGGTCTGCTCTGGTAGTGCCTCGAGCTGTAGCTGCTCAGCATTGCCCTGGAGGAGCCCATGTACACAGAAACACACTTTTCAAATAGTTCTTTAAGATCCTATTAAAAGGTGCAGATCTACACACTGTGAAGTGAAAGAAAATTATGAAAGATAATACAAAAGAATATTTAGCTACTTTACACATGGGGGAAGGCAGTGTGAAAATGGTGGGATCACAGTTTATCATCCTTCTCAGGTAAAATTTACCTTCTTTGTACAATGAAAAAAATCTGTTTCTTTACAGGGACTTGCACTAACAATAGAAACATTTGCACTGTAAATATTCAGTTTATAAATGTGAATTTAGATTTCTGTAATTTCATGGAGCCTTGGGTTGAAACTAGACAAATCAGCTGCTACCATAATTTTTCACTCCCTGCTTTGACACATAAGGATCAGTCATAAACAAACTTCTTTTTTATATTTCAATCAAAACCTGGGAAAATTATTCTCCATTTCTCCCTATACATCCTGAATGAAGGAAGTAGGGAAAGATTTTTCCCTATACTTGTATCTTAAATTAAAAACCTTAGAAACACACACACACTTCTCCATAGTGTCACACATGCCAGTTGTGTCACCCAGTGAATGAGGGTGAGACACAAATCTGCCACTGGGCATTCTGGGCTGTTTGTCACCAACAAAAATCCAGGCATCCCACTGCACATCCCTGTGCAACGTTTGGAGTTAAGAACTGCATCCCAGGTGCTACACAGATACATCAACTACACTATGGAATGGACTGGTACAACCATCCAGTGACCCTTAATACAGACTCAGCTTACAAAGGTCACAGTTTTTATCCAAGACACACTCACCCACCTTTATTCTCTGTTTTAATGGATGTTTACTCCAAGCTGGGGCCCATCAGTCCCCTGATGCATTTCACCATCCCATCAAGTTATGTGCTAAAACATGGGAAGGCAGAATGGAACAGCCAGGAGCAAGAGGAGAAAAGATTAGCTGAAAAAGCTGTCAGAGAGATGACCTGTCTTCCATCAAATGAAACTGAGGAACAATAATGTTCAGTATCAGGAGATCTGTCTGCAATTTTTCTCATGATATTTTTTTTATCATTCCAAGTTTTTCATCAGTAAAATATCCCCTTGTTATTCAGACCCTCTATCAGTACATTACTACCAACTGGATCGTTTTTATGTTCTTGATTCCTACCTACCTCCTCCAAGAAATCCTGAGGAATTTTAATGTTCTGCCAAACCAAGCTGACTTTTACCCATTATATCACATTTCAGCACTCTGTTAATTCTGTTTTCATAGTTTTCATTCTGTTGTTTGGTATGTAAATCAGCCTTACTTATATGTATTCATCATTCCTTAGGCTTTTTTTTTCTTCATTAAATTAATTCATGTCATCTAGGAGTTCAGTCCAGTTCCTGTCCTTGTGATTTGTTTCTCACTTTGTTGATACAGAAACCAATCTCAGTAAGGAATATGCAGGCAAGCAATTCATTCATTTCAGCTTTCCTGAAACAGCCTTATTTACCCTGGCTGGTTTTTTTCTTCTATACTTTGATCATCCACTAGACTCACCAAATCACTTATTCTCCCGTAAGAAATCATCACACACAGATTAGTCTTTTCACACTACAAAATTACAGAAAATAAGGCCTTATTTTTAACCCCAAAACTACATGATATTCATTACAAAACAAACAAAAAAAAGTAGGAGGGGAGGGGGGAGAGAGAAGTATTTTCCTATAGAGGATAAAAAGAGTAGAAATAAAGGGACACAGTGTAATGCATAATGAGATTGGTTACACTACACTGCAGATTTGGTTAGAGACCTAATTGTGGAGATACAAACCTAGGTAGGCTTGGCTTTTATTGAGAAGAAAGAATGTTTCCACAGAGCATTTAGAAAGGCCTACTAAATGCAGTTTGAATACTGGCCAAAGTATTCAACTCAGATGAAACAAATACCCCTTCATTTTTATACTGAAAACATTGTCAAATAACTGAGATGCCTGAGACTTCACTCAAGCTTTTCCTAGGTCAGATTTTACTATAAAGGAAGTAAAGCTGCTTTTACTTTTCCATTTCTAGTGCAAATAGTTAAATATTAAGTACTCGGATTCAATTTTTATGCAGAAAGTGGCCATGTATTCTATGGCAACTACATTTCTAGCCTTTATGCAGCTGGAATTCTGAAGTTAAAAATCAATTAAAGCAGCATTAAACCCAAGTCTTTAGCATTTCTCCCTACAAGCTTCTTTTGCAGGTCATTCACCTGCTCTTCTAGTAAGAGCCACCTTAAGCATATATATACATTGCATATAAAGCACTTCCAGCACAGACACACATCAAAACGAGGGAAAAAAAATCCAAATCTTTGCCCAGGCACAGGCCTCACTCACAAGCTGTTTTCTAACAAGGCACAAAGAAAATGCCCAGCAAATATTACACTAAGGGAAGAAACCTCAAGTATGTGTCCAATCACTCAAGTATAAAACCCACTCAGGTTTAAAACTTTTATCTCAAGCCTGAATTGCTCACCAGAAAAGAAGTGCTGATTATTTACCATTACACTAAATGACATTATAAAGTTTTTACAAAATACAGGCTGTTTACAAACAAGCAGAGAAGTGTTTTTCCCTGTTTTCCCTACAGGAGGGAAAAAAAAAAAAAAAAAGATATCACATTTTATACAGTTTACAAGATAAAAGGACAAGTTTTGAAACTCAACTGCTGCTTGGGAGGGAGAATGGGAAAGGGGTACTAGAGAAATGATACAATGATACGCTGAAACATTTTGGAAAAGGGAAATCTACATTTATTTATCAATTTATTCAAAATATGGGGCATACATAAGCAGCCTCTAGAAATTGCACGTGTTATTTAAAATCAGAAATTTTGAAAGTCAGCAAAAACCTCAGTTTTCTTAGTGTTCAACTTTGACATTGACAGAAGCAGACAATAAGATTCTGGCAATATTTTGCTTGTTTAAATAACATTTCTCTTCTGCCCAATAAATACCTATAAAACTGATCCATCTGTTTGCAGCTTGCTTTTGTCAGAGATCCTACACTTCAAGGCTGCCACTTTCCCCCCTCTCTTCTCCATCAGTGCAGAAGGTGGAGAATTGAGGCAATGACACAGAAGGGCCCAACTACCTCACACCTCGTGGCTGGCTACGTTTCTCTGCACTAATAAAAGAACTTCAGGTGCTCTCTGAAGAGCATCTGTCTTTTTCTTCCCTTGTATCTCACACACAGAACCTCCAAGCATCTCAAGCCTGTTGCCTGCACAGACAGAAAAGACTGGTATCCCTCAGTTCAAAAGACCTCATCCATCCCAGGTTTTGTGAACCAGGGAATGGAAGATCTACTCGCTCTCAACAATCCAAGGGGATCAAGGCAGTGCCAGTAGGACTCACATACTCTGGTGAAAAAGACATGTTGGTGATAAATAAATAAAACAGGAGGAAAAAATGTAGAGATGTGCAGAAAACCCCAAACCAGTGCTGCCACCAAAGAAGCCCACCCAGCTCAATTCAATTATCTTGTTTTCAAAATCAGACATTTTACTTTGGGTTTACCTCTGATTCAACAAAACCAGCCAAATTCCACTTCCACGTGGCACAGTTCAGAAGAACGAAACACTAAAGTGTATTAAGCAGGGAGAAACCAAGCAAACAAAAATATCTGTCTAGTTCAAAGCTTTTTCTATAAAACCACTCAAATTATTTCTTCTGTAGTAAAACTCATGCAACTATTTTAACAAAACAATTGTTGTTTGCATATAACTTGCAAAACGAGCTGTCACATTAAACGAAACACTACATATAAAGTAAATTATACACTAATACATGTAAAACAAGCCTAAGAACATGGTAAAAATGAACAGACATCTCAAAACCAAACATCTTTTTTATATCTAAATATATTATGAATTTACAGTGCAGTACTTTAAAGACTCACTGTTAGGTATGAAAGGTCCTTCTACTATACAACTGTGTTATATTAGAAAGCTAGCAATCCTTCTTATTCAGCTACAATGTGCTTCCCAGTTTTCCATGTAGGAATAGAAAAGAGCAACTTTAAACATTTGACTTAATCTGATGTAATATCTGTTGTTGTGTTTTCACTCACTACAGTTAATCTGTCAAAAACTGCAGAACAAAAGGCACAGAGAAAATAAAGAGTTGGCAACATTAAACTTAGGCACAGCAAAAACCAACACGCACAGATGGGGAAAATTTCTTCCTGTTTTGAACCAGTGGGAGAAATCTGCTTGCAGATACTGAGGAGTGAAGAAGGAGCTCAGGCACTAACTCTGTATGAATAGGTTGAAAGAGGGGAGTTCTAATGGTGCCTCTTCTACTGCAAATCCTACATGTCCTATACTTTTAAACTTTTAAAGAGAAAAAAAAAAAAAAGAAACTCACCAAGTTACACATTGTTCAAAAATAAAAATAGTGCCTGGTACATTTGTGGGTTTAGCAATTTTGCAGGTACTCAGCACAACGATGGGTCATTCATCTCGTAAGAACAATACACACATCATAATCTGCCCTTCAGAACAGCCTGCTGGAGATACCACCACTACTGGTCATTACCAAAGGGGAAGGGGAACAGCCACTCTCCCACATTCAGCAGGATTTAAGCCAGCAGAACACATGAAAAGGCATTTCCGCCTGTATGTGGATACTTAGTGTTGCAAATTGATTTTTAGTTTTGACTTTGCTCTAGGGCCAAACTTCCTGCTTCATTTAAGAGGAATCTAACATATCCAGCTGACTTGAGAATAATATTTGGAAGAATAACTTAAAACGTAACAACTAGAAGGAAAACTGAAAAGTCCAAACCCAGAATGCTTAAAGCCTGCAATGCACAAGGCCACAAAACAATAAGTGATGCATGATATACATCTCTATCACATCCTGAAGCTGCCAGTACTTCTGAATTATGCCATTATAAATATGTACAAAATTGGACAGCAGACTGTATGTAAATGTTTATGTGAATCACTCCATACAAGTAAATTTACTTTTCAAGTGGAAACCATTGTACTAGAATATATAAAGGACCCATCCCACCATCAGGTAATTGTCTACGTTCTTACCCATGGCCAAAAGGTGAGTCAAAATAAAAGTTGAGGCCACAGAAAAAATAAAACCAAAACAAGGTAACAAGGGAAGGGAGAAATCCCAGAGAAAGGGCACACAAAAAGTTTAGATCATTTCTCATAGTGGTGCCAGCCTTAGGTAAGCTTCTTAGGTAAGAACTGAATACAAACCTTGAGTGCAGTTACTGACACTTTAGAAGACTGCACTAAATACAAAAGGTGCAAGGGAGCAAAACCACAGAAGAGCTCGTGTTTCCATGGAATATGGAAACGGTACCCATAGCAGAGAAAGTGTTCCAACTGACTGGAAGCCCTAATTTTCAAGGAGAACCCCAGAAACTACAGGCCTGTCAGTGTCACCTCAGTGACTAGTAAAATTATGGAGATTGTTCTGGAAGGTATTGAAAACCACCTGAAGGACAACTCAGGTGTCAGTCACAGCCAGCACGGTTTCACGAGACGAAAGTCCTGCTGATCAACCCCGAGTTCCTTTCATGACGAGGTGACACCTGGCGGATCAAGGGAAGGCAGCGGACGTGACCTCCCTGGATTTCAGTAAAGCTTTCCATACTGTCTCTCACAGGTTCCTTCTGGACAAAATGTCCAGCCCACAGCTGGATAAACACAGTATGGGTGGGTGAACAGCTGCCTCACGGGTTGAGCACAGAGGGTGACGGTGCCAGTGACCAGACTGGTGGCCTGTTACTAGTGGGGCTCCACAGGGCTCCACCGTGGGCCCTGAGAAGACTGAGGGAAGACCCTGCAGCTTCCTCAGGAGGGACAGGCTGCTCTCTGTTCACCAGTGACAGGAGCTGAGGGAGTGGCATGGAACCTGCCCCGACTAGGGAAGCTTAGGCTGCATGTTGGGAGAAGGTTCTTTCCCCAGAGGGTGGTTGGGCACTGAACAGGCTCCCCAGCTGACAGAGCTCAAGAAGCATTTGATGATACTCTCAGGCACATGGTGAGATTGTTGGAGTGTCCTGTGCAGAGCCAAGAGTTGGACCTTGATGACCCTTGTGGGTCAGTGAAACTTGGGATATTCTATAATTCCATGATGATCTTGTTTAAGAATTAAGACCAACATTAATCTGAGTGTCCAGATACAGATGAGGCTGAATCTTGAATATATAGTGCAGAATAACACTTTAATCTTGCCAGAATTACCTAAATAATTTATGAGAAGTCAGGAGCAAAAGCAGAAATCTACAGATTTGGTAGCAAACTCAAAAAGTAAAAAAAATCTTGATATTGCTGCACTTCAACAGCAAGCTACAGCTAAGCAGAAGCAAAAACAACTTAGTGATTAGTACTTAAATTCACGCCAAAATTTCATTTTTAATAGCTTACCAATATGTAAACTTGTGTCACATTCTGATCTGTAATCTTTATGCTACACAAGATCAACTACTCTCCAAAGTACAACTGTGAATTTCCAGGGGTAGGAATGCAACAGAAGAGGTATTGGTGTCAGCTGCTACACTACTCTCTGATCACTGACATACAGCAATGGGTTTCAGCCCTTTTTCCACTACAGGAATTGCTTTAGTGGGATGACTGAAATGATAGAAATTGTCTGTCAAATTTCTTGTCCCTCAAATCACACTTTAATTACTATTGTTCCCCTACTGTTCCCACTGTATCCCTGCTATACCCAAAACCAGATGTTTTAGCACTTGGTGTAACTGTTCCTCTCCACTATTAACTACAGATTCAGTTATTTCTCAAGTTGACTGAACACTGCACCTATTTGCCATCAATCTAAGTCCACCAAGCAACCATAATTCACCTTAATAAACTTGGAAGCAGGACAGCATTAGTATTTATTGAAGAGGACAAAGCACTGCTACTCCAAAACCCTAAGAATCAGTGTCACAATCTTAAGAGTGAAAAGACAGCTGGGGCCAAAAGAGAGCTTCATTAATAGTGGCAGCATGACTGCAGAGAGCTGGGACTTGTGTCCGAGTCATGCATTTCCATCCCACTGTAAAATACAATTAATCCATCTATGTTCTGGGTTTTCCATTAAACTTACTGCATTTCCATGAAAAATGTAACACGCTCAAAACAACCCAACCCCTCAAAGTTCTGCACCAGTCAGCATGTGTAGCAAAACATCAGAAAAGTAAAATCCCATATTATGTGTGCATACATATGGATATTCTTTTCCTCAAGAGTTTCTGTACACCAGGGATTAACTCAAATCACAGATGCAACAATTTCTGAAAACTGACTGCATACACTTCCAAAAAATTCGTGTTTTGCTCTAAATTTAATTTATTCCTTTCATATCAAGTCCCCTTTAGTCTGTCCATTCTTTGGCCTGCTTCAGATAATTCTTTTGTTATAAGTCATGAACAGTAATCCCTTCATGGTTGTTATCCAATTTCACTAAAGGCTTTAATCTGCTTTATTGACAATTACTCTTTAACTACTGAATTGTAATAAGATGGATCTCTAGGTCTGTAACTGACAAAAAAAACCCCACCAACAAAAAACCAAACCCACAGCCCACTGAGGACAAAAATATGTTTGGAAAATAACTAAATGAAGCAATTCAAAGAGGAGCTGATACCCCCCAGACTTTCTAATGCTTAGACTGTGCAGGTAGAAAAGCCCAGGGTTTGTTCAGGATCCCTCCTCGGAGACACACAGCTCCAGGGTTTAGCTGTTTAGTTATTGCACCAAGACTAAATTATTCTAAGGCTTGAAACATCTGAGACTCTGCTCTGGGAAACTCAGGGTCAAGCCAGTAAGGAAACATCTGGTCTGACTGTGTGAGTGTGGGGTGTGTAACTGCAGAGGAGCTCCAGTCCCAGCTCAGGTGGTGTGAGAGTGACCACCAGAGTGGCTCCTGGATGCTCAGACAGGGAAGTTTCCTTAACACCTGCCAGTGACAGCTTGATAGAATCAGACCAATTGTATAAGCTAGACTAGAAAGATATATTCTGTTACTTGATAATAGAAACTAATGCATATTTACCTTAACCTTACTAATTAAAATCCAAGCAAATAGGCACTGCAGCTTTTTCACAGCATGGGGAAAGAAAATGGACTTATTGACAGCAGCAGGACTAGCCTTAGCTCCTGAAAGCTTCTAATCAACTCCCTTCCCACACCACTAACAATGCCAATCCCTAAGTCACAACTCAGAAACTTGAAGGAGTGAGGGCACTGAGATATTTTTCCACCTCAAGTCTGTCTCATGTCTTCAGGATCAACTGAAAGAGACGACATAACTGCTGGAGAAAGCTTTTCCAGTGCAGCAAGAATTCATTCTGCAAACAAGTAATTTTCTAGGATAGTACTCAATACCATGCTCTGCACTCAGGGAAGCTAAGAAGCTGAAGTTCCAAGTAATATGTAAAATTACAGGGTTGTACACACCAATGACTTTATAATTCCCTTAAGATTTTCAGCATAGAAATCTTCTCTACTCAGAACCCTTCAGTGCTCCTGTACACTGGGCTGCAACACCTAAAAGATTGTTTGAATTTGCTTTGGAAATGAAATATAACCATGAGAATTCCTACTAAAAGGGAGAGGGGGAAGTATATGGCTTCAATTTGCTTCACAGATAACATATTTTAATGGAGGCGAAACACAAAGAATCTTTCCATCATCACAATTTTATCAGGAATTGTGCTTGAATGACCACAGGAGTCTAAGATATATGCAAGTCAGTCTTGTCTTACTGAACCAATGTTTACTCTCCACTGTGATAATCAAAGAACCACAGAATGGGTCAGGTTGGAAGAGACCACAGTGGGTCATCTGGTCTCACCTCCCTGCTCCAGCAGGGTCATACCAGAGGACATGGCAAAGGATTGTCCAGATGGTTCTGGAATATCTCAGGTGAGGGAGACTCCACGCCCTCTCTGGGCAATCTGTTCCAGTGCTCAGTCACTGCACAGCAAAGAAGTTCTTCCTCATGTTCAGGTGGAATGACCTGTCCATTAATTTCTGCTCACTGCCTCTTGTCCTGTTGTTTGGCACTCCCTGCTCCATCTTCTGCCCCTCCCTGCAGACACTGACACACATGGATGAGGTCCTCTCTTGATGTCTCTTTTCAAGGCTGAACAGCCCCAGCTCCCTCAGCCTTTCCTCCTCAGAGAGATGCTCCAGTCCATTAACCATCCTTGTTGCCCCCTGCTGGACCCACTCCAGTAATGCCATGTCTCTCCTGTCCTGAGGAGCCCAGAACTGGACACAGCACTCCAGATGTGCCTCACCAGGGCTGAGTAGAAGGGCAGAATCAACCTCCCTCGACCTGCTAGAAAGTCTGTTTCTAATGCATCCCAGGACACCATTATCCTTCTTGGCCCTCAGGTCACACTGCTGGCTCATGGACAGCTTGTTGTCCACCAGGACTACTCACCTTCTTATCCTCCATGTGGGTAGAGATGGCCTCCAGAATGAGGCACTCCAGCACCTTTCCAGGGATGGAGGGGAGGCTTGGAACTACTTCAGGAGTAGTTCCCTGGGTCAGGCCCAAAATAGCCTGTCACATCACCCACACCAAGGGGAAAGCCACCCTTCTCCAGTGACTGTAAAAGGGAGTTGAGGTGGCTGGCTCAACTCAGGCAGTTGGGTACCCAAGAATGGCAAAGGAGTATCTCCCTTCGAAGATAATTTTCTGGCTAACTTTCAAACAGAAAGGCATAAATCCTCTTTGTTTCTTGGGATCCACGATATTTGTAAGAAATGCGGCTTGCTCAGTTTGTCAAGAACTGAGCTCTCACTTAAACCCTAACAAGGGAGGTTACTAGGTAGTTTTCTTGTTCTTTTCAGAAGCAAAGAGCCACCAATCCAAACTCATGTCAATGAGGTAGTTATATGTGGGACTAAGAGAAGTCACTAACTTCTGTATTTAAGCAGGGACATCATCTCCTCCTCTGTAGGTAGCTCCTCCTAGAGAGATATGAAACTTCTGTCAAAGCAAAGGCTAGGGGTTTTTTTCAAAACAAAGAACAAGAAAATTTTTCTTAGATCATTTAAATAAAGTTTGCACACAGACTGTGGCAACTAACATAATACCAAAGATCCACGTGTTGCTTTTTCTATTATGCATCTCTGCAATGAACTAGCAACTGATGTTGACTAAAGGCAAAACCTTTGAAAACAGACCAAAAAAGACACATAGCAATGCAATTTTCACTGTGAACACTGGAATAAAGAAAACTTGGTCTTCTAGGAAGAGACACATCAAGATTCCTTGAAGTTTAATGAAAATAAAGGCACCAAATGAAGCACATCCAGCAGCTACAGCATTTGGAGCAGGTCTGTCCCATGTGGGTGCCCTGTTACACATCTCCACAATGCCACTGGGCTGGGAGGTCACCAGGAGGGGAAACTGGGGCCCAGCCTGACCGACACTGAGCAGCAAGTTGCAAAGATCAAACTGGGACTTGTGACTTAGGCCTCAGATACCTACAGTATTCACACACACATCACATATCAGCTACTAACAGTGCTTTTCCCTGTTTTTAGACTGTTGTCAGCTCCTAGATCTGTCAATTTTTTGTATGTGTGTGCTCAATGTTAGCTTAATATAAAGCAATTTCATACCCTCAATGTAAAGAGCTGTGAACATTGCTTTTCTCAGCTACACAAACCTCAGATGCATAAATCTGTAACCTCAGAGGAGCTAATTAAGAGACCAGCAAAGTTGTGCAGCAGCTCTTTCCTTTGCACTCTTACGTCTGACCCAAAGTCAGGAGTGAAAATTACCATCCATCACCAGCTAACACTACTAACAAGTTTTGGCTTTTAATCACATTGGCAGAGGTGGCAAGAGACACCAAACATTCATGCATAAAATATGTGGAAAGCCAGACACGATAAAACTTCTTGCACAGACAAACAGTAGCTCTTGTAGTACCACCGACAGCAATGGTCACAGCTCGTGTGGTTCAACCCTCCACTGGAAGCACCAATCTGTGCTTGCACTGGTTTTGAGCCAAGCCAAAGTATCTTAAGACAAAAGTATCAGAGGAACCAGGTATGAGCTGGCACTAATTATGCCACCTCACCAAAATCCAATCCCCACACTACTAAGCAGCTCAAGCATTTAGGTAACAGCTGTCTAGACAAGACTGGAGTAGTAGATGAGGCCCACGAGCTATTTATTTTGTTAGTACAATGCTGCTGCTTTTTTTCTCTTCTTCCAAACCTGCAGAAGCAAGAATGCATCCTGTGCTAGAACGTGATGGAATCAGAATATCTACCAAATTACAAAAATATACAGTTAAGCAACTGTATATATTTCCTCTCTTGCATCTGCTCATAGATTTAAAGACAATATAACTTTCAAACAAACCGCTTCATATTGAGACAAAAGGCGAATAAATCACAGGATGAATTAGAAGGCTGCTGTTGCATTAACAACATTGCTTTTGACAAGTAATAAAGAAAAATGCTTCTGCATTTCATAATGTAGACTTTGATAAGCCATCATGAAAATCAGACCTTTAAGTAGTGGTGACATAGGACTTGATAAGTCCTAGAGTCTGTAATAACCTCTGTAATAACCTCAGAGAAAAACCACCAGTGAGCAAAAATTAGAAAACTGACATGACAGCTTAGCAACTATTAAAAAAATTATTGCCTATGAAAACAGTTAACAGACAATTATCATTCCTGTATGTTAACCAGAATCTACAACTAAGGCATACGGGTCAACCAGCACAGGAAGTAAAACTTCTGACAAGTGGAAAAGGCTCCATCTCTCTTCAGCTGCTCTGTTTGTGTCCTGAAAAAACAAAACAACCCTACATTTTTATCACAGTCTTGCCTTCCGGAGTCTGCAAGACAGGTACTAAAATCCTGGTGATCCTGACAAGCCTTAATTGTACCTTCCATCCACATACAAACCCAGTGTAGTACAAATCATAGTGCCAAAATGTGGAAGAGCTGACAAAGAAATGAGAACTGAGGATGTGTAAAGGGCAGCATGTTTTTTTAGCAGTAAGTGTTTTACTCTCATCTAAGTTTTGTTCTGATAAATAAAACAAAACCAAAGTTTACAAACTATCACTGAAGTGTAACAGCATATGACAACCACATTTGAAAGTGAAACATCTCTGTGGATAGAAACACCTAAGAACATTGAGATCACAAACTACCATAGCTGAAAATCCTCAACCATTTAACCAGTATACAGTGGAATGACTGCAACAGAGAAGGAAGCTCAAGGCTCCAACCATGTGGCCCAGGATGACAGCCTGACAAAGCTGTCAAAACAAATATTTCCACCAAAAATGTCAGTTTTGATGAATCTGCACTTCTACAAAAATCAGCTCTCTGAGAATTCCACACCAACTTCAACTGAAATTCCTTTTATGAAAACATTAGCTCTCACTCCACCATTTAATGTTGTTTATATAGTTGCAGAGAACTGGGCTGTGTTCACAAACCAGCTACATAACATCAAATGTCTTGAAAAAGGAAGTTAAGGCAGGAATAGTGATTTGTTCAAAATTTCTCATCAAAGCAAACACCAAAACCACAATGAACCACACAAGGAAGAACAGAAACAGAATCCTCAGTTATGCATCCCTTGAAAAATGTTGCAGTAAGCAGTGTATTTGCTCAGTGATGCACAAATCACTCATTCCACCCAAAACTCTTATCTTTTTAGACATATTACACCACTAAACACATGATGATTTGATAAAGTTACATACCTGTAACTATTGCCACTTCATGGCATAAAGTCTTCAACTGAATCTGTACCTTCCTTATCTAAAGAATTAAGTTCTGAAGCTCAGGTGATGCAACACAACCATATAGTTATTAGTCTCTACACACTGACTTTTATAAAACAGCTGCTGACATTTTAAGAATGACCATGCTGTCTGGATGTGTATCATGTATATCTGGATGTGTATCATGTATATCTGGATGTGTATCATGGCCCATCATTGTACCAAGAGTTGCACAAAACCCTTCCCTTTGAGTGTGCCAGACTATGCAAGTGGTTTGACAGTGTTTAAATTAAATAGCATCTCATGCTCAACTAAAACATTTAGTTGCTAGATTTCCTGACTTCATTCCTCAGGTTACATTTAGACCTTTGCTATACCAAAAAATGTCAGATGATAAACCATCAATTACATGCTCCCCTAAGCAATTGTCTATTTAAGGTTTTGTGCAATGTTGTGATTTTTTTTAAGTTATCATATACAAGATTAAAGAGAGAGGATAAATATTCCCCTTACAAGCAAGGCCACACATATTCCACAACAACCACTTTTCTGCAGCATACAGAGTCTTCTGCAGAGTAAGTATCTGCTCTCCACGGTCTAGTTCAGAAAACACCCACAGCTCTGTAACACAACCCAGACACATCTACAACTTGAACAGACCCTGCACAACCAGTCCCTGCTGCCACTTACCCTCAGAGGTCTCTGTCCCCAGTGCCTGGGAAGTTTTCTGAGTACTATGAGGTGACAAAACCAAAACACTTGGCTGCAATAGTTTTTGCCATGTCCAAGGATCAGACACAAAAGACCAAAATGAAAGGAGAGACATTTTTTATTCCTTGAAGTTGCTATTTTCAAACTGCCCTGGCTTCAAACTAAGCCTGGGGACACCAGCATTTTGCACAGGCTCCCTATAACCTACACAACCCAGACCTGGCCACCCTACATGCGAAGCTGCTCAGTCCCAGAGAGTGACAAAGTCACTGGAGCAGTTCTGTACCCCAGGTGCTCCTACAACCACTACCCATCAACTCACAAACCAAGGGCATGTGACAACAGATGCCTCCAAGAGGACTCTGGTTCCAGCCTAGCAGCCACCATTCCCATGGCTTGGTGTACACATTATTCACACAATCATTCCACAAATCAACCCTAAGTGTTGTACGTAGGTGTTTTAAAACAAGTGCCTAATTAAGTCTCTATGAACAGCACTCCCAGTTCAGTACATTTATCCCACTCACAGTCACCTTGGAAACTGTCACAGATTGGGGAAAACAATTTTATTACTGAATACACATGATGTTAGCATTGAAACGCCAATTCAATCAAATGGTACTTTTCTTCTGTCAAGGACACAAGTTTGTCTGTGGGAATATTTAGCTTACTCCTGCTGACACATTTTACCCATTCTTGTGCTTCTGAAGAGATAAATAGAAAAACTGCTTCTCTAAACAAATTCATTCAATGCACTCTGAAACATGTCAAGAGTGACACAGACAAAACACTACAATGCAGATTAAAGGCTGAAAGAGCAGAACAACTCTTAAAAAGCGATTGTCAACACACAAAAAAAAGTTTGCTTCCTTTAATGATATGTGAAACCAACTCTATTTCTGATAAGAGGAACAGTAGTGAAACATTTTGGTTGCAAAGAAGTGGTAGAAAGGAGAAAAAACAGAGCTTGGTGTTCATGTGTATTGTGAAAAACACTTGATAAAGTCACATTGTCTTCACTACTGGGTTGTTGGGTTTTTATTTAAGTGAAAACCTACTATCTTACCACTCCACCTTCATACCTTCCCACTTCAACAGTTCAGGGAGTGATAGACACGAACTTAAATTCAGTGAAACCTGTGAAAAAGAGACCAAGACTAAAATAAAACTGAATTCTGAAAGAACCCATAGAACTCTTTCACTACTGAACTGCAGTTATCCTTGATGAAGGGCAACTTTATGCCCCAAACCAGAAGGCTGTCCATGCCCACTACTGTCTCTAAATTAATCACCAGCTGACCCCAGCAAATTTCAGTATTTAAAAACAACTTCAAACACCTTGAATCCTAAAGAGGGTAACAAATCTATCCATGAAGAAAGGACTTGGATAAATTAGACACTTAAGTTCTGAAATAAAACTGGGCATGGCCATTCCTGTCAACAGTTCCTACTGCTGCAACACTGAATAAGGTGTTGTAATCAAATTAACTATACAACAGGGCATGTGAGGCATAACTCAGCCTACAAATGTCTAGGTGGAGACTGCACCAGACCATAAATTACCACTTTATTAACTTACATGATTTCTTGTCAGGCATAGAAACACAAATACCTTAGAATGGTGTTGTCTTTGGTTATGCAAACCAAGGTAATTCTAGGTGAAATAAAACTATTTAAGGTCAAAAGGTTTGTTATATACATAGTGTGCCTACAACTTTTCTGTTGAGACTCTGTATATATCAATTCTTCATATCATTCTAGGATTTTGGCACATTAAAATTTTATTTTTTTTAAAAGACTGAAAACTCCACAGTTGGCAACACAAAGAAAACACCAAACTATCTCTGAATTACTACACAGCTCTCAACAGTCTTGAGAAAATAGATGCCAGCTACTATGGAATTCCAGAGGGACAGGCTGAAATGAAGAAACAAGTCATGTAATGTCTTCAAAGTCTGTCATGAAAAGGCTAATTGTTCCCATAGATTTTTCTTATTATTTCTAAAAAAAGGACCCAGAACTTTCCTGTCAAAACATTAGTCAAACATTCACAACATATGTTTGACAAGCTGTGTCTTACATTCATGTGAACTTCTTCACTGTGCTCACACTAAAGGAAACTTATCTAGAAGCAACAGAAAATCATAAAACCAGCAAGTTTCAAGGTTCACGAGAACAATATATTTGCCAGGAAGATACATGAGCAAAAGAAAGACACAGCCACTCCTTTTGCTAAAATGAATTTTAAAACTATCAAGCATAAAATTAACTAGATACTTATTCTCACTACCTAGCTTGGGCATTTTTCAAATTCTCAGCTAAACTCAATTTTATTAACCAAATTTGGCATATACTTACACAGGGGAGAGCAGTCATCACTTGCACTGTTTTAAAAGTGCTTTTTTCTTCCTTTATTTAACAGAAAAAATACATAGATTAAGCTTATTCATATCTTTTACCATCTCAAGGGGAAAACCATGAAGTTAATATTCAGCAGTTCCTGAAAAGAAGTTTTATATAGTATCTAGGTCCTGCACTAAGAAAACAATCATTTAAGTCTGGACACTGGAATGCCACAAACTCTCTTTGTGCAAAACCACAGTTCTCTGCCTCAGCAGCATATTCAACACAGCTATGGCAAAATAACTATTAATACTGTGATTTTATCTGTCCAAGCTTCATGGTCTACCACAACAAGCCAGCCTGAAAAATCAGACAGTTCACAAGACAGATCCTAAGAAGCATCTTAAAAATACTGTGGAAAAAAGAACTTCAGAAGGAAAAGCACTTAAAAGCCACAACCCCTAGTGCTTGTATTATATATATTCCCTCCTAAAGTTGATGGTAAAGCACACTTTGAAAATTAAAAGTTGGAAAAGTGGATGGTGTATGTCATGGGGGCAAATGGAGGAAAGAGAAGAATGGCACAATTAGATGAACTTGATAAATATGTTTCATAAAAAAGTCTCATCTACCTCCACTCCAAAATGCAAATATTTGCTTCTATCTTTTTTTTAATGCAGAAACTTCACCAAGTACAACTATTTTCAGAACACTACTGACTCTTCCATTAGCATGATTTTTTTTTTTTAAGTATATTCACTTCATAAATTTAGTTTATAGCTAAATCTGGCTCTGTAGATTCCTTCACTGCACAAAACTATTGGTTTTTTCTTACTTGAGCAGGCAATTTTGAAATCAGGAATGACAATCCCCAGACAAATTCAGTCTTGGAAATCAACAACAGAAGAATCATGTCAAATCCTTTATGAACTTAAGATTAGACAGGTAGCACTCAAGTCAAGGTTTAAGTATCAAGTAACTACCATAGATGACCTTCTACTTGATTTCAGGATTGTTCTCATCAAGCCTGTTTAGTTTTATAGGGTCACTTTGTTTCCTTTTGTTTTTTCTTTCCTTAAATATAGAACTTCTGCTGGTCTACAAAGAGCTGTCAGGCAGCATTTTCCAATACAACAAATGTTAGTTCTGATCTTCATAAACTTACTTTTAGAGCATCTTAGGAAGCTTCTCTCTAGTCCATCTTTTCCAAACACATTATAGCTACTCCAGTCCCTCAGCTCCAGGACCATCAACTGCTAAGTAATTAAAACATTCAAGCCCAAAGGCTATACAGAGTCTCTGAAAGACCTACACCCAAACCCAAGTTTTTCTGGAACTCTTCAGTTTTTAATGGGTCTGCTTCTGTAACAGATTCCTGACACTTTTTATGGCTAGATCATTTGGTGTATATACTGTTAATATTAAAACACTGGTGAACTCTCCAGAGAAAATATTCATACACACACCTCATAAGTCAACAGCCACAGGTACACACATGTGGGATAACACCATCTTTACAGAGTCACATCTCATTATTCAAAGGTTTGGCTGAGGTTATATATTTCTAGGGTGTCACATGGCAACTTGGCTAAGTGAGCTTTTAATACGTTATAAGGAGGATGAAGGGAACAGGCAATATCGCTTTGGGAAGTTTTACAAACCTTGCAGGTGGGTGGGGTAAGAGTCCCAAACTATGCAAATCCACAATATATCTCATAGAATCATCCAGGTTGGAGAAGACCTTTAGGATGTGCGGTGTAATTTGGAGAGTCACAGAAAGCAACTAACACTTTCACAGCCACAAATGAGAAATTCATGTGTGTGAATAAGATTTCAACTTTAGATTACTAGCATTGTTTGCAGAGGAGCAGGCTTCAAAAGCAAGAGAGTGACAAAGAACTTAAACAGGAGCCAGAGCTCAAGAATCTGAATCTTCCCACCCTGTTGCACAGGTGTCCGTTTGGCATCTGTAATCCTATTCCCACTGAAGAAAATGGGAAGAGACCCTGTACAGCCCCTGGATGACCATAAAGTCTATCAAAGGCTCACTAGTTTTTGAGTTTTCTCCCAGTCACTGTCTGGCTCTATTTCAGGTATGATCTACCGGGCATTTAAAAACTGATGCATAGAAATCTTCTATATTATGACTTGGATTTTCCTTTTTTAACTTTCATTAGCAAATTATCTGTATGAGACCAGTTGATAGCATCCATTTTAGATGAAGGGGATACAAAGAAGACAGAACTTGCAACAGTAGGGCCACATTGCAATATAGGTTTATAGGGAATCTGCCCCAGACAGGGAAACTTGGGACTGGGAGAAAAAGATCCCACTTATATGTCATGGTTATCAGTAAGACTGCCCTTTGGCTGCTTCCTAAACAGTGGGCAAAATGCTCTGGCAACATAAGCTGATGAGAGACCACCAATTTTCACAACACTAAAACAAATATATTTATACAAAGAACTCAGTCTTTCAAGTCTTATTTGCCTCAGTTTAGAAACTCCGCTTTCCAAGTCTGATTTCTGCCTTGAAATAGAAGAATGTTTTTATGGAAGGAGACAATGCTTCTCTAGTTAAGTAACAAATTTCTGTCCAACCTCAAGAACACATTGTACTTTCATGCTTTCGTAGTAGCCACCATTTAAATCCAAATTTGGTTTGTAGTTATAAAACATTGATTAGGACTATATAATTTATTTAATGCCAAAGCTTTTAGTGGTTATGAGCAGCAATCAGATCTCTGCTAAAACAAATCTCTGGTTATGGTATTGACATGTTGGCCAAGCCATCCTATGCCTGCCAGCTCATTGAGGAGGGCTGGCTTGGACACCCCATCCAGCCACCCTTCTCCTCAGCGCAGGGACTACTTTTACATTTGTACAGAGAGAGGGCAACAGAAAAGCTCAGTGAGAACCTCCAGCTGTCACTTCTGCCTCTGGGAGGTCTTGAACTGTACAAACATCCTGGTAATAAGCACATTATTACTGTTTAAAACAGCATGTCATCTTATTGTGACGCAACAAGAAATTGTTTAATCGGGAAAGCGCAGTAAAATTACTGCACAACCTGGACTTTGTACAGTTAACAGAAGAGCTCTGTGGAATCTTGTGGTCAGGTGAAGCACTAGTTTCCCAACATATGCAGGGACAATAAAACCAGCCAAGTCTGGATTGTTATAACTGCTCAAACTCCAACACATTTTGTGTGCTCACAGTAAGAAATGGGCAGGTTGTGTTTTACCCATCGTACAGCATTCTGCCAGGATGTTCTTACAGTGCCAGACCTACCAGAACCCACTCTTTTATAAACCACATGTATTTCCTGAGTAATTCCCACACACCCCCTCATCTTAACTTTTACCCAGGCTAACCAGGCTTATATCCAGACCTAAACTTGTACTTCAAAGAAGGAATTTTTTTTTTAATATACACAAGAAAAACCCATGCTGAAAATAACAGAAATATCAAAACAGCATCTTTTTTTTTCAGGAGTAAGTTTGCCAGAGTTTAACCTGAAAGTCAGACCATGATACAAGGCACAGTTTTATTCTAGGACAAACATATGTGTTTTTAGTAAAAGACTCTTCTACTCAAGATTTGAAGATCTCTACATGCATCACTACAATACACAGCAAAAAAGTACACAAGCTTAATTTGCAAGACAGTTTTCTTGAATTTTAAGGGAATTTTTAAACAATCTGCTAGAGCAGAGATCATACTTATCCTTTAAATAAGAAAAATAAATTCCACATCTAACAGATTTACTTAGAAAAAAGCTCTTCCACTTAAGAGTGCTCTTAGTTGCATCGTTTGCCATCTTTACTATTTCTTGCTTGAAGTGACAGAGAAAACTTAATACAGCTAATACTTTATGCTGAAACATGGAATTAAGATGTAAAAGTGAGAAACGACACGGTTCCCATGAGAAATGAAAATGAGAAATGAAAATGTAAAGTATGTGTTAAACAACCCTGGGGAAAGAAAGGAGGCGGGGCAGGAGGGTGGAAGAGAGAGGCCCAGAATGCTGACTTTCTGTTTTTGGGAAAGTGTTATTGGAAGGATTCTAATGAAACCATTAAGGTCCAGAAAACGAGTTACTGTTCTTTATATTTCTACTCTTCAGTCCAAGGGGAAAAAAGGTTTCCATATTTAGGGGCATTTGGAGTTTGCTGTCTGTGTTCAGTTTTTTGGCTGGGGAGTTTTTTGGGAGGAGGGAAAGAGGTGTTTTGGCAGTTTGTTTGGGGGTTAGGTTTTAAGGTAGAACACAATTAGACTGTTTCAAATATAAGATATAATTAACTAGACACAGACACCACAAACACACATTATGTATACATTCTCACCCACACATATGCATTTAAAGCACACAATTTAAAATCCAGAGCATTACTGGAACAGCATCCCTGGCCCATCTGCAGTGACTCTGCTTTCACTGACAGGACTCAGGATTTTTCTATGCCTTTCTTTCATTACAAAACACCCACAATTGGACCAGATGTTTTAAAAGCAATCTGGAAGGGGGCATCCCCTAACAAAGAAACAGACTGAGAAGAAACTCACAACTTAGGCTACAGTAACACAACAAAGAGTTAAAAGGAGTAATTTCTTTCTCCAAGTGTCAAGCAGAAATCCAAAGCACTAACTTTTGCTTTGCTCAGCTTATTTCCAGGTTTGAAATGGTCAGACAGCACTGGTTCAGATATGGGCTCAACTGACAAACCCTGCACTCTGTAAATTGAACCAATCTCCTCCTGTCCTGGGCTCACCACACAAGTTCTCAAAAGGCTTATTTAGATATTTTATTAGGCCACCTCAACATCTCTCCCAGGTATGTCCTCCTTTCTCAATAGCTGCCCTGTAAAAGCTGCATTTGCTCAGCATTCTCTGTACAACTTATTATCCTGTGACATTTTACTTGACCATTCTACAAAGACAGTACTGAAATACACTCATTCTGCACAGGCATAGTCTTATTTTTTCCAGAAACACAGCCAAATAATGATGGTTCTTCTATAGACATTTTTCTTTGTTAATCATGCCTTAATTACATACACAAGTGCTATGATTTTCATTTTTTAAACAAACTTAATCCAGAGTTTACCTAAAGAATACTATCAGTCTGTTTCAAATCATGCTAGTAAGGGAATTTATCAGCTTTCTTCAAGAAATGAGCCATAAATCAATCTATCTTTTTCTCAACAATATAAATCCAATGCTTAACTTCCTCCAGAGCAACAAAGGCAACTTTCTGCTCCATTTTCTACAACACAGACCAGACCTTTGGTTTAAAGTTTGGACCAAACATTACACTCTAAATTGGACACATTTTGGGAACTCCCCAAAACACTGCTGGAGGACACACCCAATAATCCACCATCAACCAACCTCACCTTGATTTTAAATGAAGAAAAGGTAAGATTTGTTCCTGCAGCACTCCTCCTTTCACCTGTGCACTCTGAACAAGCAGACTCATCACTGACAAGGCCAGGCACTACCTGGCAGATGTTCCTCTCACCCACTGGGACTCGGGCTGGGTCTACATTGCTACAAATGCCTTTGGTGGGGCAAGAACCATGAGCAGAATTTCATCTGGTGTCAAAGCGTGTTTGTAACACTGAAGCTTATCTAGAAAGGGGAGAACATGTTTGTAGGATGTACAAGGAAAGTTTAAACCACACCGCAATGGTCTGTAATCACTGAAGGCTAATTTTGCCAAAAAATGTCTTCAGGTGCAAATCTGCTTTAACACATTGTCTGCAAGGTTCATCATCGTGTCTGAAAAAGTCCCCTCTATAATATCCTTTCTCCAAATAGTAAAGAGATCACAAACAAAACTTGTCCCTAAGATGAAGTATAAAAATAATTTCTTGTGATTATTAAGCTTAGTCAGCTGCAATGTTTTTAGTGAGCAACCCCGAGCTCCCTCCTACAAGTCTTAATAGCTGTCATGGGTTCTGAAGTAATGATTTCCTGACAAATGCTGCCAAGTTAATGTAAGTTACATTTGGGGGAGAGGAGGGCTATTTGTAAGGTTTTTTTTACTCTGGCCCCTTCCCCAGAAATCGCACAGACATTCCTTTAAAGCCTTTCTGCTTCCTTAACAAGCAATGCTACTTTGGACTTCTCAAGCAAGAACACAAAATGAACAACATATCAGATTATAAGTCTTGCTGTAAATTAATATGGTCCCTTTGAGTTACTGTTAATAGTTATTAAAAGTTGTTTTAGGAATATTTTAATCTTTATAAGTGTGTGAACAAATATTTTTTAATTAACATCATGCTTAATGTAAGTCTAAAATAATGATTTTTATTTTTTTACATACAACAGTCTTCATAGTCTAGACTTGGATGCTAAGTTATAATTGCAGGGACTGAAAATGCAAATACAGAAGTATGCCCAAGGACTCATCACCAGAGGTTATTCATGCAGACCAGAAATTACTACCTCAGTTTAAATACTTAGTTCTAACTTATTAAATAAACACTGCATGCAAATATCTGAAGTATGAATCGATATTTTAGAGCAAGCTGCATAAAGTTCTTGTCACCCTTATTACTGCAACACTGAGATATGTGTTACAGGACAGATCAAATCATCCCCTTGAAAGTTACCTTAAATTGTCAACTGATATCATTTCACATACCACAGTCACATCTTACTGCAACAAGTCTGAAACTGAAGTCAAAGTGAAAAAAAGCCAATTAACTTAGTGTTCTGACAAACTCTACAGTGCTTCAAGATGGTACTAATTCTCAGGACAGTTGGCAGAAGGGAAAACTCAGCTCTCGGCTGATTTGGTCCACAGTCTTGTTTTCTAGCCTAAGAACTGAATGAAGGAGATGGGGTTGAAGGATGATTTTCAAACTTGCCTAAGCTAAAAGCAGCTACAACTTATTATACGAGTCTATAAAAAAATGTTTGTCCCGCACAAATCAATTCTGTGCACTATAGTTTGATTTCTAACAAGCCAAACCCCTCCCATCTCTTTTCACAAAGGAAAAACTAGGTAAAACACCTGCAAAATAAAGGAAATATATTAGTAAGTATGTTCCTTTGAGTTCCTGGCAACCTCTGGCAGCAGGGTGAGGACAGGCAGACAGTGGCAGTAACATCTAAAACCAGCACAGCGAGATTTACAGGAGAGGTCACCTCTCCAAGTTCTCACTCTGTTTTAAATGTGTGGGTTACTGGTTACCTTCCTTCACCTCTTCCTTCACATGAGGAGAAAAGAGATGACGAGAAAGAAACTAACATTAGGAGCTGTGCAGTAAAATGAAAGTTCTACAATTCCAGCATTTGTCCAACACTGAATTGGCCTAGCATTGGACTGGAAACCAGCATCATATGAACCATACGTGACAAATCTCAAACAAACTTCACAAAATTTTGGGACAAACTTTGAAAATCAACTGACTGTCAATGAGATTAAAACAACAAAACCAAAGAAAAACCAAACAAATGAATCCCTAGAGTTAAAATTCAATGATACTACAATAAGTGCACAATGTCTGAGCTTGTTTCCAGTCGTCATAAAGATCTTCATAGGAGCAAGTCTCAAACACCTTCCACTTCAGAAGCAGAGGGAGTTCCAGCAGTGCTGGGACAGCAGATGGCAAGGACATTTCAGATGCCATGCTGGCCTCTTGCAGGATGCAGTGCTGCTTTGCATGCTGTTGGGTCTTGAATGATGCAATATAATCCTGGCCTAGGCAATCTTTGCTGCTTTGTAGTCTCCCATGCCTGCAGATTCAGGTCACCCCACAGTCCCTGTGCTAGGATCACCCAGCTTCCAGCAGTATCACTGCTGCATTTTACATCTTCCAAGAGTTACATGCAGCCCAAGAGGCAAGGGAGGCCACTCCTGAGGCAGTTTCATCAAGACAACCTGTGCAATACTGTTGCAATCTTTTGTGTTACTAATTATCTTTAAGTAACCAAAAAAATACCTTGTGGTTGTTTTAATATCCTAGCTGTTACCAGAATCTAGGGATGTATTTGCAAGCAACGACATCGACATCTGATCAACAGAGCCTCCTTAGGTGTAGAAAGATTAAATACACCTTATAAATCTCTGTGCCAATCTCACAGCAGTCTGCAGATTTTGTATCAGTTTAACACTTGCCTACATGTCACCTATAAAACCTCAAAATTAACTCCTTAGGACACAGCAAAGGATGAACTGAGTGCACTAATCTGCCACCTGTGAAATGTTAGTATCAGCAGAGGAACAGCAGACAGATTTTCAGTCAGAAGCAATCTGCTCAGGGGAGAGATGGCATAAAGCAAGAAAAGAAATGAAGCAAAGCCTTCAGTTATTTTGGGAATTCACATCTAAAGTGCCCTTTTATACAGTATTAACTTGCACGTAAACTAAAACCCCTTCACCATACAAGTGAATTTACACAGAAATTCTAAATTTTTTTCCTTTTTAAAGTGTTTTTCCTAAAAGCAAAGGTACTGTATCTGTTATTAGAAGTGTCCTTCTCACTTTCCTTATACTCCTGTATAACATCTACTACTCAGAAAAGTACTACCAGTTCCCACGAATCTTTTGTGACAACATGCAGATGTAAGTCCTGTACTACAGTTGCTTTTGTGCTTGACATGCTCAGACACAAGTTTCCAAATTTCAAAGAAACAAAAGAAGTAGGTCCATAAAGAAAGTGTTCATTCCCTGCAAAGGTTTTGTGTGAAAAGAGTAATTCTGTTGGGGGAGGGTTGCCCAAAGATCTTCCCTAACATGCAGAGTACTTCATCCAGAAATCAACTTCAGCTGCCATAAAAAGTGTTGTGGCTCTTTGTACTCTAATTCCATTCATTAACTGAAAACCTTTACAACCCAAAAGTTTTACAAGAGCTTAACAATTAAGGTAACTCTATATAGTCACTTGATTTAAAACATGTCCTGAAAAGCAAGCAATTAGTCACCACTTTTAGAAGGCACTTCAAATTCCCTTTGTGGTGAACAATACACCCAGAAGTGAGAAAAGCCAGTTCATTTTGATAGTGCTCCTTATGAAGAAAGCTGGTCAAGTTGTCTAAAGGGTAATTTTCGGAGAATTGTAACTATGAAGTCTTTTCCATGAAGACAAAAGGGTTGTACAAATTAAAAACAAACAAAAAATAATTAAAAAACCAGCAGTACAGATGTACAATACTGCACTTTCAAGCAGCATTTCCTCGAGAATCTGGATATGCCTTTTTTTTTTTCCCATCTTGAGTGCTGAAGCAGAAAAACCTCTTTTCCACTTGCTCAACCTTCATGTGAGCTGTTCTTAAATCTGGTGTTCTCCCACACTTGGTGATCTAACATCTGGGTCTTCTCCTGGCAAAAAGTCAACATGACAGTGTTGGTGTTATTCCTTATGCTGATCTTATTAAGAAGAGTCTCATGTTTAACACCAGTCAGGAATAAACAGTTTCTGAAGGGATGGCTAGGACCAAGCAGCCTTCCTGAAACTGCCCTGAAACCTGCCAGCTCACTTCAAAAGAAGGCTGAACAAATACCTCCTTGCCTTCATCTTCATCCGAAGTCCCTTCTCTCTCCTGGTACATGCACAGTATTTTATTAACAAAACAACTAAAACTGAAAAAACTGAAGCAACTTGTAAGTATATGAATGTGAACAATGAGAAGCTCAAGCCTGTAGGAGATGTCTGGTTAAGAAGAATCCAGACATTTTAATGCCTTTCTAGATGAAACTACAAGAGTGAAAATCAGACTTGGCTGCTGTGTCTTGGCTACCAACTAAGAAACATTTTCCATTAGTAAATCTGTTCATTTCTCATTATTGGTGACAGACATGGGAAGTGAGTCTAACTTCTACTCCAGTATCTCAGTTACATGTAGAACCTCACACACAGTTACCTGGTGGTTTTGGCAATGGTAGCAAAGGCTACTCAAAGCAGTTCTTCAGTTGCCTCAACTATTTCTGTACCTGCTCTAGAAGAGCCCAATCACATTCCCCAAACTACCACAACAGCACTGAGGAGAGACTTTCAAACAACAAGCTCTGAACATCCCACAGCACAGAGATTGCTACAAGGACCAGAACAGGGGTGAAACATTTCAGTTTTACTACAGGAGACACTGACAAGAAAATGCATTATTCATGACTGCCTATTTGTGCTAGCTTATGCTGTTCTTAATATTTCATTTCCAAGTAGACATTCTCATGTTTTCAGCAAGTTATTCCTAACTAACAAGAATCTCAGTCTCTCTGGTTACAAGCCCAATCAAAACCACCCTGATCATGTTTTTCCTTCCTTTTTCTCTCAGTTTTGGGATAGTGGGTGGAAGGACAATTAGCATTACACTTTTCATGCACTCTTAAATGGTTTTATAATCTAATAAAATAAAACTAACACTATCATTGGCTCCAATTTACAAGTTGCAAAGAAAGAGAAGCATAAATCCATCCTTTTGCTATTTCCAAAGCTTGAAATATATGTAACAGAAAAACATCTTTTATGTTTATAAATTGTCAAAGGACTACTGAAACTGTGGAAGAAAATAGTCAATATATGGTATTTCTGTGAAGTTCAGGAAAGAAATCATGAGGAATAGAGCCAAACACAAATTATAATGCAAAGGAATGGCAAGCAGCTAAAGACAATGCTTATATTTACAAAAATACAAGGCACTGATTCCTCTCCCTAGAAGAAAGTTGGCTTAAAAAAAAAGTATGTGAAATAACAGTACAATAAATTCTTTTTCTTGTTCTGGGGGGGAAAGATAGTATAAGTAAGTTATTTCCTACATATAAAAAAAAAATTGTCAAAAGGTTACACAGCATTAGTCTTCCACTTTGGGAGAGCCAAACACTTTATCACAGGTGGTTACCCCATTAATGCAACATCACCAAAACCACCACTGAATTCTGCATTTTTGACAAACACTACTTTGTCCCATGAACAGAGTGAAAAGATTATACTGTAAGCCACAGCCAGGGACTCTAATGAGAACACCAGTTCTAGAATGGGCTAAGCCAAAACACAGGATGTTTTAAAACAGAAGTTCCCTCAAGGGTGGGGAGAGAAGCCTTTCTGTAAATTTTCTGGTTAAACACCAAAACACATCTCAAATTGTTATTAATGCAATATATTGATTTCTCTCATTCTCATAGCATGAGTATCAATAATAGTTAAAGCTCAAAAAAATTTCACTCCTTGACACATCAGAGAGGCACAAACCTGTCTGTCCACACGCAGCTGATGGGCCTTGGAGCAAAGCAGATTGTATTAGGTTTAACAGAAATGGAGAAGTTCTAATACAAATCACCTGCACTACTGCCAAAAAAAGTTTCCAGTGTTTTTTCAAAAGTCTGACGATTCCTGGTTGTTCACAAACCATTACAAATGCAATTTCAGAAGTGTGAATTGTTTGCAAACCACAGTAACAGAGAGAAGCAAATAACGCAAACTGACTTAGGATAACTTTGATAACAGCACCAGCACATATTTAAAATCATTTGACAAACAAGAAACAGTAGAAACTTTGATATTTGTAACTACTTTGCTTTAACCAAGACTTACCCTCTTCCAGGATCTAAGGCAATTGCTCTGGGTTGATCCAATTCTTGCCAAAACAAAACTTTTCTCAGTGATCCATCTAAATTAGAAACCTCAATCCGATTTGTTTCCGAATCTGTCCAGTACAACTTCTCTCCCAGCCAGTCACACGCCAGCCCGTCAGGTGACAGAAGTCCAGAAACGACCACGTTTTGTACACTCCCAGATCTATTGAATTCTGTTCGTTTAATGGCTTCTTCACTCACATCACTCCAGTAAATCAAGCCCTTTACGAACACAAAGTCCACTGCTGCTGCGTCCTCCAGGCCGCCCACGATGACAGTGGCGTTCTCCTTCCCATGGGAGGCGTCCACCAGTCGCAGGTCGCGGCGGTTCGCGTACAGCAACAGCGGGGCAGCTTCACATGCGAGACATAAGGGGGGACACAGACACAGGCGTTAGCGTCACTCAGAGACAACGGAACTTGCACTGTCATGGGCAATCAGGCCATTAGTAGCTACTAATTCAAGAGGGTTTTTTTTAATTAAGAAATGGTGGGTGGGGAGATGTTTTGAAGTTTGACTAAAAAGTGCCAACTCAAAGCTTTCCAACTTGGTTACAAGTCAAGATCGTGTCTTCCTAACGGGCAGATCACTATTCTGGGTTGTGCATTATTAAAATAGCATTAAAGAAGAAGGGAGAGAACAAAGAAAATAAGGGTTTGAAGTGCCCACATGACACTGTTCTGTGGAGAAGGACACTTAAATAAGAATCAGAAAGACAAGAGTAAAGCAGTTTTTTAAGCACTCACCTAAGCAAGGATTATTTTTCTTTAGAGAATTTAGTTATATATACATCACTTCTATAAAAGCATAATTCATGTCAAGCTATCAAAGCCACCTGCATGTTCACACTCCCTGAAATTATATAGCTCTGACATTTTACGTATAGTACATAAAAATACAAAATTCATTGCACAGCATGAGACAGATGTTGGTTTAGAGTGTTGAAGGTGGTATGAGGAGGTAGGGAGAAAAATAACTCTACAGGAATGGACAAGACTAAGTTCTTCCAAACTCAGCTCCAGCACTCCTGTTTAGTTGTCTAACACAAAGCCTTTATTTTATGGGCTTTATTTGCTTACTCTGTCAGTTTTCACAATCTGTATATTTTTCATAACATCTAAGATGACTAATGTAAATGAAAACAGACAGTTTCTTAAATGTAATAAGCCTGCTTAATTGTCCTTAACCACAAACTATATATAGCATTATGCAAATTCCAGCCTCATTCCTACTTCAACAAAAGGTAAAGAAAAATACTACATTTGTATACGAAAATCACACCATTTAAATCCACTATCAGAAAATATTTCAACCTTTCCCTTCATTTACTGAAACTGTAGTAACAGAACTGTATAGAGGCATTTAGACACACAATATGAGTGGCACATAATACTCCACCTGTCACACAAATTTCACTAGGATCTTGCAGATTTATTCATCAGCACAGGCGGGCACTTTAAACTTGCAGCAGGATGTATATCCCAACCAAAAGGTTGACATTTATAGAGCCAAAGATGTGCATGGTTCAATGTCAAGGCCACACTGACAGACAAGATGCAGTTCCTCACATGACAAACTTGCACTGAAATTAGAAATACTAACACAGACTCCAATAAATTCAAAAGCTGGTTTCCAAGATCAGACTACTCCCCTCACTACCACAAAACAATTGCCCAAAGACATTGTCACATATGAATTGGGAGAGCCTGAGAGAACTAAAAAGTTCCATTATCTACCTCCAATTAAACAAGCTCTGCTACATGTTTTGGGGTAGTGGGGGAGTGAAGGATTTGTGGGTTTTGCTGTTTTCTTAAAAAATCCTAGATTGCTCAGACTGTCATCCAAAATTTAGAAACACTGAATACAAATTGATTTATGATGATCTTTAGATAGAAGGAGGGAAGAGTGAAATTTTGTTGGTTTTAATAATACCAAATTTGTATTCCCCTCTCCAGAAAGCAATTTTTTATTTTGCAAAAACCCATTCAATTTAGAGATTCTTTCCATGGAGAAGAGGTAGACTTCATTAAATAAGAAGTAGAATCTTTATATTAAGAAGGTTTATTATTACCTTACTTTGCCATCCCCTTCCCTTCCTTGCATAACTTCCCACCCCCTAAGATTTAAAACTAATTACAGTAGATTTTCTTGAAGTGCAGGTTGTTTACGCTTTTTCAAAAAAAAATATTCAATAGACTGCAATGTGTAAAAAATTCTAATGCAATAAACCCTCTACTTTTTAAAGCCTGCATACAATTGTGACCTGAAAAATCCAGTTAACAGCCAGCTCAATGTCATCTAGTGCACCATAGGAAAGTGTGCAGCCAAGTGCCAGAGCTTTCTCTGGTCAGACAGCAAGCCCAGCGTTTGAAAACAAGTAAATCCACACACAAATGAGTACAACCTCCATTATTCTGTGCAACACGGAGCACCCCTGCACACAGCATGCACTGAATTGGAACACCAGGCATGTCAAGTGTAATCAGCAAGGCCTGAAGGCACTGCTGAGTAATTCATTCCTCGCTGGAGCTCAGAGCTGGCGGAGGAAGGACTGGAGAGTATCTCCTTTCCATCAATGACACAAGTTACGTGAATGCCGACTCAGAAGAAACACAGGTGCACCAAGGATGTGTAGCTTCATGCAGATGGATTCAAAGCCACAACTTGGAACACATTCCCCAGGGCTGGCAGATGAGGATATTAAGCTTTCCAACTTGTTGCGACATTCAAGAATGAAGCCTGCATCATCAAAATAATAAAAACCAGGTTTGTTCCCCCACTGCCTCCAACCCTTCCCAGAAAACACAAAGGCTTCAATGTCCTATAAAACCCAGTTACTGAAGTTGGCAGCAGCATTAGGACTGAGTATCATCTTTGCATGTACTTCACTCAGACAGCAGTGCCAAAAGGAAAATTGTGCCAGAAGATCCCATGCTGTCCCAACTTTGAAAGAAGCACAGGAGACACTGAAAAGATGGCTTTATTGAATAATTAAGTTATGAACTATAATAATAACCAAAGGGAAGAAGTCCAAAAGAAACTCTTTTCAAAGCTAGGCAGCTATTTTGCAGTTTAAGGTATCGTGGGGCAAAAAGATACAACTCTTTTTTTTTCAAGAAGCTGAACTCATATGTTTTTATTTCTCTTTCTATAGACATCATAAAAACATATCTTGTAACTGCAACAAACTATAATACATTGAAGAGAAGTACACATTTTTAAAAAAAAAGCATCCATCTTGGAAGTCAAAAACTGAAACAGTAGTGACTATTACTGTATCCTCTATAACCTGAAAGGTCTACATGCAGTTCACTCTTCTAATTAAGGTACCCAATACAGAGTAAAAGCCACACTACTGAAAGTTCTAATCCCCAAGATACTTAAGTCTGGTTTCCCTTACACTTGTTTACTTTAGTCTGGCTTTGTACATCTGACACAGGCATAAAAACACTTCTGCCCAGAGGATGCAGAGTGATTAACCAACATAAAACAATCACTTCAGCAGCTAAAAATGTTTGGTTTTTTTTAAAATTTTTTTTTGGTGTTTAAGTAACAACTTGAAGCTGTCAGAATTTGTCATGCTTTCCCTTAACTGGTCCAGTGGCCTTTTCCACAAATTCCCACTTTCTCCTTTCCACCTTCAACGATCCAGGACAGCTCTGGGTGCCTCTCCTTCACTGGCATGGAGTTTAGTCTGGTTAATGCAATTAGCATATACTAATTTTGCCCAAACCCAGCAATTGTGTTCTACCCTGTCACTAAGTTAAGGGCCCCTCCCCAGGCTGATTAAAATCATTACGTCAGTGAAAGGTTTGACTGTTAGTAAGTTGAATCAACTCAAGAAATGGTCCAGCAAACTCCAAAACTAACATGAGGAGAGCAGCAGGGAGCTGGAAGGGGGAGCAGCTCTCACCCTTCCACTGGCAGCCTGTGAGATCTGCTCAAGATGTGACTGCAGCCATATCCTTTCTCCTCGCCTTCCCTTTCAGCTCTTGGTTCCTGATCTCTTTTGTGTTGGCACTACACTCTTCCCACACCATTCATTCCCATGCAGGGAGCCAAACCAGCAGAACACTACCAAGCTCTCCCCACCACCTGGCAAAAAGTAGTTTTTAGCCAGCTATCATCCAAAACCAGTTCACAACAAAAATCAAATATACATAAGCAACAGTACACCAGGGAAAGGAATTAGCTTTGATTAATTAGTTGAACCAACTGTTTGTGAACCTCCAGTTAAGGAACAGGACTCATTAGACCAGAGGGGCCACCATAAGTTCTGGCAACCTGTCACAGAATCACAGTGTGGCCCAGCTCAGATTGTGGAAACCACTGACACTGTGCAAAGAAATATCCACATAGTAGTTCACTGATAAGAAACTCATGGATTGCCACAATGGAAGATGATGTCATTGGGCTGGGAAGAGAATATTCTGCCTATCTTTTAAAAGTCCTGCTGAAGAACTATGAGCATCTAAAAGTGAAGAGGTACTGCCAAGAGGAAGGCAAATACAGAGAAAAGAGGAGACACAGTGACGAGATGTACAAAGCAAATACACGCTGACCTGGATGAGGCACAGTAAGAAAGAAGGATTCCAGATGCCTTGACAAAATGATATGCACCCACATCCAGGCCACAAGAGAAGGAAAAGCAGAGAAATAGGTATGGACAACCAGCAAAGAACACTAATTGCAACCTCCTTAAAACCATTCAAAACACGAAACTCCTTGTGTGTAATATGATAATCGTCCCCAAGATGTCCCACAGAGAACCAACACAAAAACATACCGAAAAATCTCTGGAGTGACACATGGATTCTGGAACTGTCAGGTGTGAGGACTCCCCCTTCACACCCCAGGTTTCAAATTTCTTCATCATTGCTCATGCTTATAAAATCTGTGTATGTGTTATCTACGAGTGTTTGAGCTTTGCTGTTCAGTTTGGAGAAGCGAGAATGAGAAGTCTGAGGTACCACTGGGAATAAAGCCTGTGAGACTTGTATCAAATAAGAAGAGAGGCAATTTGAAAATCAAACTTTTCCCAAAAGCAGGGAGCCAGCCTCAAGAAACTTATGCAGAGATGGCTTACATTTTCAAGCAAACGATAAAATCACTAGGAAGTCCATAAGAGTTTTCAGTACAGCAAGTGACAGGCCAAAATTTTGCACTAAGTTCTTTGTCACAGCACTTTGATTTTTTTCCACACAACACACAATTTCATACTTTTTCTTGATAAAACTAATGATTTACCAGAGGGCCCCATTCCACTGTCACTATGAATAGAGAGCACTCTTCACTCTAAACCTCCTTGTTCTCACAAATACACTTGCAGAATACAGCAGTTAACCAGGATTTCAGTAAACAAGCATGAGGAAGCCCAAATTTGGCAGAAAGGACCTTTTCTCCTTCTTTCAGCTAATCATAAGTATATTCTCCATGCTAAAGACATCCAAGGGCTGTTCAGATGGTACCTCAAAAGGTCATAGGAGCAGTTAGGCTTGTCAGTGAAGGAGATGAATAACCATAAAAGTGCAAAAACAAAGACACCAAGCCACAACAAGCTTTACTGCTAGTTTTGCAGGCCTTTGGCCAGATAGTAGCTATAGAGACCAAGACATCCTGCAGGACTAGCTGGTACAAGCTGGTACTAGCTGGCACTAAGTCATCCTTTAGCCTGCTGAACAAATTGTCTTACTAAAGAGATACAGGGATGGGGCAAGAGAATGAGGAGAGAGAAAAAAAAGACTACAGGGAAGGATAGATATACCAGCTCCAGGCATAAAAAGTCCACAGACCTGTCAGATTATAGCAAAAGCACACATGACTGAAGCACACCATGAAGTGCTGGCCTATCACAGGCAAAAACTTTCTGAATGGCAGGCATCACCTGCCAAATTATCCTGCTGACAACAGAGCCTTACAGCAGGACCACCACAGCATGTCTCTAATCAGTGTTAGGTAGCACACTCACACTGATCTTTTGTCCACCTTTCTGTAACACTGACTCCCCATTCTGAAGTACTTTCCATTGCACTCTCATGGGGATAAAACACAGCACTTTAGCAGCTGCCATTTCCCTGCTTTATATGCTGAATCTATCCTGCTGACAACAGGATGGACACAGAGCTATGCTCCCTGGTCAGGCATCTGCTTGCAGCTGCACTGCCATATAACACTGCCACCTTCTTCCATTACCATTCTGTTTACAAAGCAGCAACAAAATAAAGGTGACCTGGCACTTCCAGGGCCAGCAGCAGACTCTGGAAAGCAGGAAGGTTCCTTAGGGATGTGTAATCAAGTAATATCCTGATCCATGTCAACATCTGCAGAACTTAAACATTATACTTCCCATTTCCTCAGGTGTCCTCCTATTCTTCCTTCAACACTCTTCCAGTTCCTCACATAGCTGTCAGAATAGCACACTGTGCTGCAGATGAAGTCACACCAATTCCACACACACTGGCAATAATTCGACTGGTAACACCCATGGTTAAATTGACACAATCTGTTTAATGAAAAAGTTAGTTAGCAAGCATCTTTGCACATGCAGAAAATGAAATCTTCTTTGACTGCACCACACCAATTAGAGCCCCACATCTGAATAGAGATGCTATTTTGCAAACTAAACCTGAAGCAGTACGATGACAGCCAAGACGACAGGATCACACTGAAACAAAACACCATCCTTCACAGCTTATGGCATCATCATTTCCTACAGTAAGAAAACAAACCAAAAGCCTCTACCAAATTCCTCAGGAAGGCGTTGAAAGTGACTGCTCAGTGCCCCTCCAGTGAATTAGAGCACTGAGACACAGCAGTGATGCTGGGACAGCAGTAGCCCAGGAAGGCTAAAGGCTGCAAGACACACCTTGCACACCCTGTCAAGCTGAGATGGGAATGCTCCAAAGTTTGTTGCTACTGTGGAGCAACTGCAGTTCATTGTGTGTTGCAGTCTGGACAGCACATATGTTTGGGGGTACACAAGCAGTCAAGAATGGCCTAGGAGTGTTTACTCTGAGCTCACTTACCTCCATAGCTGGAGGATTCTAGTTATCCTGGCAGGCAGCACGTGGGAATAGCCCCAGCCAAGGAATCTCGCCCCTTGCTAGCAGTTCCACAGCAACCAAAAAACCCACACCCTGAACAGTAGCACACTGCTTTACCTCCAAACAAACAAGGCCTTCCTCCACATTGACAACTCATAGGCACTGAGCTACTCTTAGATGACTTTTTCAACTATTTATCCAAAATGGCACATCAGTCTAAAAGATACTTGGAAAACATTTCTTGACGTCTGTAACTTTGTCTTGCCAGGTAAAAACCAAATCAAAACCTCAACTTATTTATTCCATTTGGTGGTTGAGCGTTTTCGTTAGTTTACATTTTTGAAGCATTACCAGGAAGCTGCTGTCAAGCATGAACACAGAATTTAACACAAAAAAACCCAACTGCAGGACAGAATGACCCATAAAACAGAAAAAGTTGCCATCACTGATGAGGACACCACAAAAGTGACCACCTTCAGCTGGGACATAATGGTGGGACTGACTGAGGTAGGGAGAGGGAGGAGCAGCAGCAGAAGACTTACCACACTCATCCTCACCTTTCTACAGTTCTTCAAGAACCAACATATCAGCTGCAATGATCACATGCAATGATCTCTTTTTCAGCTCACACTTGGATAAGATGATCTTTGTCAGTTCATCCAGCATAACAAGTTTGCAGAATAGAAAAAGCCACATCTCCTATTACAACACTTTTTCCTGTCCAAGTTCACAGATTTTGTTTCTCATGTTCTTCAGGACATGGCAGAATCAACAATTTTGC
The DNA here is from genome assembly GCA_013390005.1 of Calyptomena viridis. Classification (NCBI taxonomy): domain Eukaryota; kingdom Metazoa; phylum Chordata; class Aves; order Passeriformes; family Eurylaimidae; genus Calyptomena; species Calyptomena viridis. The sequence goes on along the minus strand of WEIV01011227.1, from coordinate 6,735 downwards.
AAAAATATGAAGAATTCACCCTGAACTAGAAGATAGTATTGTAAGAAAGTGAAAGAAAATACTCACAGTCCAAGTTTAAAACAACTTCCCATCAGCCAAAAGAAAAAAGTTCTCAAACCAAAACTATATTTCGAACATTCAAATTCTTAAGAATATAGTAATACACTAAGTAACAGTTTAATGGAATAGTTAGGGACTGTTTTTATTGGGTAAGGAAAGATTTAATTTTGAAAATTATTGGATATTTAATTTTTATTTTGTAAATCAAGCTGTACCTTCATGAATTATTTTTATATTTTTAACATTCAAAACCACTCACAATCCAGCACTATGAATGTCAAACCTTTAACGGGCTTACCTTAGATGTAGTGACACACGGGAAGAAAAAAAAAAACCAGAAACCACCCCATAAAACAATACAAACACACATATGCAGGATCCCTTGAAAAAGGTGAACAATCTTGTCTTTTTCATATTGAATGGGGCTAATTTCTGGTAATCCAAAAGAAAAACTAACAAACATATAGACACAAACCCACTCAACCTGGAATAATCTTATTTATTTTACCATTACCTACAGGGTAAAGGGTAACTGCTGAGCCTCAGTTAAGTTTCTAAGTTCCTAGAACATCACTGCATTTTCTAAATGGACATAATAAGAGTCACTACAAGGTCTACAAATTCCTACTCTTCTACTATTCTTAATACGTCTTCTCCATTAATCCATGTATAGACAGGAACATTTTGGATATACAAAGTGTTAATTGACACTAATACTTTGAGTATAAGCAAGAGTTTTCTTCCCTGCTTTGACAGAACAATTAAGGGAACAAAGTTTGAAATTCTATGACACCTTTCATTTCTGGTACCTTCCACATACCCTTAAGTCTCCAGAATTCCAGAAAACACATCAGTCACTTTCTAGAAGCCTGAACTGTCTGACAATGAACAGAGAAAAATCTTTATTATTGAGGAGTTTTGGAGGAATAAATAAAAATCCCCAGCAAACTACATACAAACTGTGTTTTTCCTCTGGGAACAGATTGGGAAGGGAGGAATAAGGAAAAAAATATCAAGGAGAATATTACATTTCAGTATCATAGAGAAGGAAAACAATTTTTGATTAAGCAAAATTATATAGCTGGTTGATTAAAATTTTGTTAAATTTAAATTTTGTTAATTTTTTTGTGAAAATTTCCTTTCAAATCTGCCATCAAGAGTTCACACATGGCCTTCATAACAGAATTAAACTATAATCCCATTTTTGCCACACGGATTATATCACAAGGGAGTAATTCTATTTAGGTAATGTGATCCTGTAACAAGACACTAAAAAAATCTGTATGAATGTTGCCATTTTTCCAGGTCTGTTTATATGAAAAACATTTCCTTATTGTTCTCTCTGTATAAATACTGAAGCTCAAAAAGCATTCCATCTCTTAAACTGATATGCTTCTTTCTCCAAATAGTTCATAACATTTTGCAAAGGAAACAAAATATTACTAACTAAACCATTGCTTCTTTTAACCTAGTCTTTGGCTGGTTAGTTTCTTACAAGTATATTATGAATAAGGTATTACAGAAAAAGGCTTTAACAGTATTCCCATTCTATTTATAAACTGGTATGTTTGACTTAATTTCAAAATTGCTGGGGAACTGTGCCAATTTCATTGAACTGAAAGGTCTGTAGCAAGACAATCATGAGGAGACAAAAAAAAATCCCTATTTTCATAAGCATTTCACAGGAGAAAAACCCAACAAGCTCATTTGTACTTGCAAATGCAAGCACTGTGTTCTGACCAAGTTTGTCCATGTGGAGCAAATAGCAAGCCCGTTAGTATTGTGAACCTCCTGACATCAATATTTATAAACTACAAGAATATCTGGAGAGCTTAATGAAGGCTCTCCAGGTCAGCTTGCCTGCCAAATATATAAATTGGAAAGGGTTCTTCAGTGTTTAGGGTGTCAACACCCAGCATTTATATACCACCTATTAGACATCCAAAGCTTTCCCCCTGCAAGCCTTGGACAGTTACCACAAAAGAATGACACAGCTTCTTTGTTTAGAGCACTGTGTATTCTGTAACTCCGCAAGCAGTACATACTCTGTAAGTTTAAAAACTAAAGGTTATTAGGAGAGAAGGTATTTCATTGCACAGCAATTACTCTTTACAAGAGTCATCACTGAAAGTGGTCAGCACAGAAGTGGAAGTGCTCATCCCAAACCTCACGTGCACACACCAACAGCCACCTTGGGAGAACCACAGCATTTAGGTTCAGGGGCTCCCTTTAGGTGAGTAATGCCAACCAGAAATGTGAACAGATCATCTCTGAAGTCTGCAAGGCAGCTGCACCCCCCCATACCTTTCTGAGCAACTTATACCATTTACTGGTAAAAGTCCATCTGGGGGAAATTCCTTATCAAGGTAATTCTGCTTCACTGGCAACAACCACCTTCAAAGTACAAAGATTTCTTCTTTGTGCCACCAAAGAAGTGGTGGCAGCCACATACAGTCAACAACCCAAATCTCTCAGGTGAGTGGCCTGAAAGGTGAGGGCTCCCCAGCAGGACAAGTGGAAGAGGAGCTGAGCACAGTCCCCCACCCAGCAGAACCACCAGCTCAGCCAGAAGCAGGAGCATGCAACAAAGCTTTAGTTACAACTGCATTTCTGGTGCCACTCAACAGTAACACACACCCAAAACAACCCAAGTATTTAGCATTTCATAGGAAACTAATGAGGTTAAATATGCTGGGGACAAAGAATACAGTATTTAAGTCTGCAAATTAGGTGCCAGAGGAGAGGAATGGTGACAGATCAGAAAGTGAGACCTGTTTCTCCCCATCTTCTTCCGCTAGCCCACTCCTTCAGAAGGAAGAAAAAATATCTTTGCTTTACTTGATTTGAACAAAAAAGTAAATCCCATATCACACGCAGTGCAGCAGATATTTTTAGAGCATTTTTGAGATGCAACATCATCGTAAAGGTGGATTACAGATGTCCAAAGGAATTATATTTCTCCAGTTCCCAAAGACAGAGCTTAAAAGGTTCCTATATGATTCTGACCTATCTTCCTGAAAAGAAAAATACAAAAACCCAAAACAAAACCAAACAAAAAAACTTGGCACACATACTACAGCTTCTAGCCAAATTCCTTACCCAGAACTCAGGGAATGTAGATTGAATCAATTCACTATGGAAAAATGAAACATGAATACAGTTCATGCCCCTGGAACCAGTATTGCTGTGACACAGGAACAAAGCTTTCCACCTGATTATCCTCATATAACTCCCACTGAGAGACACAACAAGTCCTTTACCTGCATACACCCCTGACCAGATACACAGTTACACCCTGTACCAAGAACTTCCCTGTATCTTCAATGCACCTTGCCAAAAATGCTACCTGACCTCCAAGACATAGAACATTTGATGGCATTTTTTGCTAAGCCCTGATTTTTCAGTTTTATATAAAAGCTAAAGCAATCTGATAAGTGAGCTATATCACAAAGATGCAACTTCAAGAACTATTAAAATAATGGTGGATTTTGCAACACTAAACATTACTGCATTAACACTGAACATGAGATGGATCACACAAATCTGAGACTGTTGTATGAAGAGATGAAAGAGGAAAACACATTGCAAATCATGGTAGACAAAGGCACATTGATTTCTGAGGCACCATACAATGAAGAAACATGACTAGGAAATGGTTGATTCAAGCTCAGGTAAAGAAATAGACCATGATTATTAAAAAAAATATTTTCAGGTTGCATTATCATAGTTTAAGTATTGCACAGTCCTAGGTGAAGAGACCCTTCACCTGAAGGCACAAACAGCTCTAGCTGGAACCAACCTGAATGCTTCACAAGTCAAATCCTATTCCTTGCCCCTTTCTCTGACTTCTGATAGAAAAATATGTCACCAGTCACAGCTTAGCAAATCTTGAACATTAGGCTCTTCTAAACAACATGTAAATGAATCTGTCTAAAAAAAATGAAAAAAAAAGCAAAGACTTTTTCATGAAATCCAAGAAACTACAGATCCAAACCAATTAAAACAATAATTGTATTAAAACAATAATAATGAATTAATACTAACCCTCTTCTGAATGCATAAGAGTGAAGCATAGTTTTAAAATGCCCATTACCAAAGAGGCCTTTTCATTTCTTCACCAACTGACCTTAAGCACAGACAAAAACCATTCATAAGATTCCTATTCAAACAAGAGCTTTATGCATGATCAGGGTTTAAAACCAAAATGAAACAGCAATTGAATGCTGACTGGAGGTCTGTTTCAGGAAGAAAAGCAAGCCATGCATACTGGTGGAGGAAGAACTCTCTCTTTTTAAAAAAGTTGAAACCACAGTTTCACAGTTATCTGTAGCACCCTGAGAGATGTGATGACACTGTTTTTGCCTCTTTGCAGTTGTCAATTATCTAACAATTATCTGTCTGATTGGTTTTACAGGTACCCTCAGGGAGCAGCTTCAAGAAGCACTGCTGATGGTCAGAGAGGTGGAAGCCCAATCCCCTAAATCAAACAGGGGTGACCTCTGTCTTCCACCAAAAAACCCCAACCCCAAACCAGAGAACCCTCACAACAAGCTGTCATGGCAGCAACCCCCTGTCTCTTAGAGATCCCAACACTTGCCCCAAAAACATCAGTAGGATCTGTGTACTACAGTCCTGGGATGACTTCTGAAACACAGGTGCCTTGTCCTGTGCAATTGTTTCCAGCCAGTAACGGCCTCATACTCCTTTGAGTCCTTATGCATTTCCAGGGTACCAATTTTACCCCTTCCCAGACTGCTAAACAAGTCTACTTCAGTTTCCTCAGAGAAATGGTCACAGTTCAGTTGTGTAAACCTCCATCCATTCACCTTTTTTATGAGAACAGGGAGGCTACTTCTGGAAGCAGAGAGAATGCTGCAACCCACAAAAACACACCATTACATTTTCTGAGTTTCTGTCTCCAGCACTGCTGGCTTGGCATCTTCCACAGCACTGAATTCACAAACCAAATACTGAGCTTCATAACTTCACCTCTACTCGCATGCATAAGCTTATTTATACTCATGCTGGCATTGCCTCTGCCTCATTAAGGAACTGCTGACACCTCTTCTGAACTCCACACATCTTATTCAAACCAATTCTACTTGCGTAGATGCTGTTTATTAGGGAGGATGTATGCATTAAAATTTCATTTTTGTTTCTTCATGGTTCAGCTGTTCCTGCTGTTTATCTCTATCTAAAGTAACAATTAGCCAGTAGGAAAATTCCAATCAGTCACAAACAGAAGATTATGACTTCAGGTAGGTGATCAAACAGCAGGGAACCACGAACACAGAAGAAACAAAAATGCTGTTCATACACAAATGTCCTTGGCAATAGAGATGAGAGACAAGAAAATAAATGACAGTCATATGATTTATAAACTGAATGCTTCTTTAAAGTGTCCTATTAAGCATCAAGTATACAAAAATTTGCAAAAGCACGTCACTATTTCTGGATTAATTTGAAGAAATGAAAGGAACAATATTACATGACATCACATACAACAGCTATTTTTGTGCTGTCATTTGAACTAAGCTGAACATTAAATTAAAGTCAAACATATGGTATATTAAGAATAGAAATGATTATTACTTATTAAACTAATGAAGAAACAGTTTCTCCCTATACTCCAGGCTCAACTTAATTTTTGAAAATTGGGGCTTAACTGCTACAACAGAAGTATGAATTGTTACACACACCATTTAAATAAGTGTATTTGTATCTCTGCAAACAGGATACAATATGGCAAACAGATGCACAGAGTAAAAAAAACCGGCTATGGATGAGATGAAAATCTTTGTTTTCCAGAGTACTTAGCAACTAGAGACAGTGCAGTTACTTCAACCTACACCACCTTTAGTCTAACCTTAATCGAAACACTCCAGTGTGGAATTTTCTAAATCAAAGTGTGGCTGATTAGCTGTCAGCAATTAAACGAGTAAACAGCAAAATGGTGTATGCAAACATCCCAGGAGATTTCTTCCCAGAAAGACTGAACGCAGAGAAATAAGTTTCTGTAGTTGGGTTTACAGCATTTAAAAAAAAAAAAATAAATTCTGTTTTCTTTCAGATTGTGCCCTGCAAGACAAGAAATTTTGTCGGAGCCGGGAATCAAAATTATCAGCTACTTTAAGTGACATCTCCTCGAAAGAACTGCAGAAGGAAAGTTGCGTGAACACCCGTGGTGGTTCACCAGCGAAACACAAACTTCCCTAAAGTGCCAGTGCAGAGCCAGCCCAGCTGAGAGGAGCATCCGCTGCTCCCCTCGCCCACTTCGCGGCGAGCGGGGGGTCGGTACAGCCGCAGCTCCCGGCACCTTCCAGCCCCCCGCGTCCAACACGCGAGACCCCGCGCTCCCCCCGCACCCGGCAGGACGGAACCCCGGGGGGAGAGCGGGAGCAGCGCGGTGATGGGAACAGCGGTACCAGCCCGACACCGGCGGGGCCGAGCTCTGCCCCAGAGCCGCTGCGGATGCGGAGAGAGATGGGGGCGTGCGCTGCTCTGGGGGGGCTCTCTTAAGGAAAAAAAAAAAAAAAAAAAAAAAGGAAAAAAAAACTTGAAAACAACAATGGGGCGGCTAGGGAGACGGCCGGTGGCCACGGGCAGGGAGGGCTGCTCCCGGCGCGGCTCGGGAAGTTGCTGAGGAGCCGGGGAGGAGGCGGCGGCCGGGAGGGA
>WEIV01011226.1:42091-61753 GCA_013390005.1 Calyptomena viridis | reverse complement strand
GGAGCCGTAAGAATTGAACTCTCGAGGAGTCAAGCTATTAAGGGAAAAGAAGAATGCAAACTGTGTTGGTTTTGGACTAAAGCACTCTCTGCTTTAAAAAAAGAAAGTAATGAACTGGTGTTTCTTAGTCAGGTATGTACATAGTTCCAAGCTTAGCAATTAGCTAATATTCTACTTTTGAGATGTTTTGAAGGAAAGCAAAGATAATTTTAAAGAGCTACAGTTTGGTCACAAAAAGCAGCTTCCATAGTATTCTAAATCTTTGCCCTGAAGAGCAGCATCCATAGTGATGCAAGGATATAATCCTTGTGAAGTCAGAAGACGCAGCACAATTCTTTTCTTAATAGCTGGCTACTGAAAATTCTCCTTGTTGTTCATATCATTATAGTATCTAGAACAGAGGCAGAGCACTGTGCTAAATATCTAAAAGGCAGCAAGAACCCCTGATGAAAGTTAGAACTACAGAAGAAAAAGCTGATTGCGAACATGAGAATAAGGGGACGCTGCAGACCAACCAGTAAACAAAAAATGTGTCAGAATATAACAGAAAATTAGGCTGTTTGCATTGGGCTACATCCAAACAGCAGCTATGACATAAAATATCTGTTTTGTAATGTGTGCAGGACTATTTAGATTTCAAAGTGACCAACAGGAGACAGTCAGAGAGTCCAGAGCAGTTAGTTTTCAGTATATCACACTGTTTTAATCCATTTTCTCTCTGAAATTATTAGGTCTAGTGGGTTGATTATTTTTACGTCAGTACTGTTCCTCAAAATACCAGCAAAATTGTAAGAAGCTCTAAAAGAATAAAAGCATTATATTTTCTATGAAGACTGAATAGGTAAACTTGGTAAGTCCTAGTCTTGCCTTAAGTTGAATCCCAAGTATTAAACTGAAAGACTGGCCACAGAAAAAAAGACCAACATTTTACAGGAATTTGTACTCCAACCACGGAAGATCTGCCAGTTTCTGCAGCTACACTGAACCCAAAACTTCTGGATCTTCTGTAGCTCCTAAGAGCCTTGATCTATGAAATAGTTGCACATACTAGAAGAAGTTAATATAAAACCAATTTTTGGCACTAAGGACCATGGTCCTTTTGCTTTGATAGGGAGACAAATTCCGATTCCCTTATTTATGAATAAACTTACTACAAAAATTAGCTATCTTCTTCTTTTGTCTCCATAAAAATGTCATCAGCTCTACAGTGCTAACAAATGTGCACACTCTATTCAAGTTCTTACACCTGGTGAGAGCTGTTGAAGCAGCAGAAAGGGAAATATTTTTCTTTCTTAATTTGTATGTTCTCTGGGCAGCTGTCAAGGTATACAAGAGTATGTGAACAGACAGAAGGTCTGTGTGCTTGTAACATGGCATAGTAGGTTTGTTTCCTCTTCCCAATCTATAACAAGAACAAGAAGTAGTGCTTACCCTCTGCTGGTCAAATAACGGGCTGCGGGACTATTTCTTGCTATGTTCCCAGCTGGTGATATGTGGTCAGTTGTCACAGAATCCCCAAAACTCAATAGGACATAAGCACCTTCTATTGTTTTCGGGGCCTGAAGGGCCAAAGTCTAAGCCATCATAAATAACAAAATAATTATTATATGAATAGTAATTCCTTTATCTTTTTTAAAAAGCGCAAATTGTGAAATAAAGTCTCCCTTCTTATACAAGTTAGGACAAAGAAAAAAATAAATCCTATTAAAAATGCTTCTGTTTTTGAACAAAATATGATGCCGTCTATCAGCAGGTTCATACATGAAGAAAATAGATGAGACAGGAAAGTTAGCTGAGGCTTCCTATGACACATGCATGAAAATCCAGGATTCCTAGACATCTGCATGCATTAAAATCTACATTTTCTTTTTAGCACTGAAATAGCAATCTGAACTATTTGCTACAAAATACAAACAAGCAGGATTGTGCATTTAATTTCCTGGGTTTTTTCTTCACTTGCTTTGTGACTCTTTTAAAAAGTATTTCAACTTAAAAGGAAGAGGGTACTTTTCAAAAGCCCTGAATTGCCAGATAATCCTTACAATTTTCAGATTCTTTCATGCCTTTGTGTTAAAATGAACACAATATTACAATTTTAACACTTAAGAATCAAAGCCTCAATAGGCTATGATGGATGCTCCCAGCCCCCTGATGTGTCTTTAATATTAGTCCACCTTTTAGTCCACCTTTAATATTAGTCAAGGTTTTGACTAATTTTGACTGTTTTGGCTTGATTCAAAGGGAAAGCATGTACGTACCAGCCCATCAAAGAAAGGAGGAGACTTGATATAAGTAGACTTGGGATTCCAAGTATATAGTTTATCTGAAGGAGCATCTAAGGCATTCCAAGATTTGTTAACCGTCTGAAAAACAAAATCCTCCCATTGACTTCTAAGTTTCCAGAAAAACATAATTACTTCAGAATCCAGATAAAATCACAAATTTGACTTCAACAAAAGCCTTCTGTATTTCTTCAAGCACTTTGGAAAATGCATTTACATTATGTTTGTGGGGGTTTTTTAATGATTCTATTCATTAACAGAGTTAGGAAAATCCTCATTTCATTACAGAACAAGTGATGTTCATCTTGGTTTCTGACAATAACCTGTATTATGTACACAGATAACACTTTGTCATTCTTTAGTGTACTTATGTGTAATCTTAGGAAGTTTCCCTAACATATAAAGCTTAAGAATATTTTAGTTTAACACTTGAAAAAGACTTACAGAAAGACATTACCAAGTACAACAGCTTTTTTGGCTCTTGTGAATCCTATTAGTCAATGCAAATTAAATTCCAGCAGATGAAAATTTCGGCTGATTTTCTGTGAGCTTAAAAAAATCAAACATCGGTGAAGCTGGAGTATCTCACTTTCTAATACCAGCCTGGGATGACTGTTTAAAACACATCATCTACATGTTACATTAAAAAAAGTCATAAAGAGCAATTTTCAGAACATGACTGTCCATAAGAATCTATTCATTATCGAGAAGACTTTTTTTAAGAAAAACTCATTTAAATATTTGTTAGAACAGGAGCAACAGCAATAAAAGAAAAAAATTCCTTTCATTATCAGGACCATCTTATTTAACATCTTTAGAATAGATGTTATATATATATCAATTATATGGTATATATTAATATGTTTAGTATACAATATTTATTATATATAATTATATAACAAATTATCAAACTACTGCCCCGAGGATTAATTCACCTCTATTTTTTGGTAGACCTCCTTGAACATCCCAGGAATGACAAACTGACGCTCAACAGTCTGAATCTCGTTTCTTGTTGGCCAGATATCTTTCAGGAAAATCTTCTTCCCCGAAGCATTTATTCCTGTAGAAAATGGTATCAACGTGTTTGTTTCATAAATTTTCCAGTAAGAATAAAAATTTATCTTTATGTCCTGTAGCTATGTGTTCCTTTTAACCCTCATTAGATACACTTTATTTCATCTACAAGGTTCCAACAGAAAAGTGTGTCATAAACTTGATAATGGCTGTACATAAGCCTTATTTTGTGACTTCCAATGGTGTTCCACAATAATTTATAGAATCATTTATGTACGAAAGGATCTTTGAATTAAAGTCTATTACATCAGGTTGCTTATTGTCTTGGGGTGACTTTATGATATATCCTGTATCGTCTATGCTAGGAAAAAAATGAATCTTGGGCCTTTCTGTGTCTGTAAAACTGAGCCCGAGAGCAGAGAGGAAAAAAAAAATAGTCAAAGAAAACTTTTTTGAAGCAGTCTAGTGTTTCAAGGACACTGCTTCTGTTCTGTTGTTCTTTGGCGGAGAGGGGGAAGGAAGGAGTCTCAGCTTGGTTTTTTCCAGGCAGCTCTCAGCTCAATCTTTTTTTGGAGAGGACAAAGAGTGGAACTTCTGTGTTTTCCTGAGACTTTGGTTTCTCCTCTTCTGGACTTGTTCGGCACACTAAAACATTGAAACCTCACTGGGAGACCCTTTCACCGGCCTGGCCTGGGGTGGGGGGAGGGGGGGGCCCACATCAGCCCAGTGGCAAGGGAGAAGGAGATTGTACCGACAAAAGGACTCTGGATCTTCCAGGTTCTCTCTTTCCACCGTGAGAGACTTCATTATTTATTGTTTAGTAGTATTATTATTTTCTTGTGTGTTTGTTAAATAAAGTGTTCTTTCACTTTCCTTCGAGGAAATATTTCTTTTCTTGAACCAGGTGGGAGAAGGGGAGCTGAGGCCTGCTTTTTATCAGAGAGTATTTATCCCTCTGAACATATTTGTCCCAAACCAGGACTCTTATGAAAAACTATTACCTAGACATAACTAAAAACATGCCCCGGTGGAATTAGAATATTACTAAGGCTTGGCTTCCCGCTTTCTCCATCTTACAGAGTCCTTGTTGCTCTGTTTCTTAACAACTGCATGTTTTGTCTCCCAGAGGTACTCAGTACTTTGAAGCAATTCACTAGGAAAAATGTTTCTGAAGAGCTTAATTCCAAACAGTTCAGTTTTTAAACTGTCAAAAGAAGCATCCTGACTTACCTAAAGGCTCTTTCTCTAAGTCAATCCGGATGGTCCCTGCAATTGCATAGGCTATTACCAGTGGTGGGGAGGCCAGGTAGTTAGCACGGGTGTTGGGATGGACACGCCCTTCGAAATTCCTATTGCCAGACAACACTCCCACGGCGACGAGGTCTCCCTGTAGGAGAGAGTTTGAGACAAAGATAGCCAGGGTGCTTGCAAAATCCACACACACAGCAAGTCTGCAGAGCATCACTGCACTGCAACAGCAATAACTGGACAGTCATAGATCTGTCTCCTTCCAGACAATCCCAAAACACTTCCCACAGAAAAGAGAATATAGACTGAATTTACTTCACACAGAGCTGAGAAGAGTCAGCATACAATATAACACAGCTCAGAACAGCACACAGCAGAGAACTGCTTGCCTAAATAAGCTGCAGAGGAAATACTGCATACCTGTGTAATGGCTTCAACAACAGACTCAGGCAGGGGTCCACTATTGCCAATACATGTCATACAGCCATAACCCACCACATCAAACCTAGACAGAGCACAAAAATCATTAGTAAACAAAAAGATATTTTGAAGAAAGATATTTAATGCTTTAGCAGTTTGTTATGGTTACTTTCAGAAGATATTCTGCTTTAACAAATTAATTGCTGCTGAAAATAGCATTTTTGAGGATGTACTCTATTTTTATCATTGCAGTAACTGTCCATGCACACAGAATGGGAAATGTGTTACCTAGCAAGAGGAACAACAATATAGTGCCATTTATATACTTCAAAACAATTAGTCTTGAAAATAATTTGTTTTCCTGCTTAAGAACTTAAATCTTTAAAAAGTTACAGCAGGACTTCATCATTGGTACAAATCCAGCCAGCACAACAGCAATGCATTCACTCATGCATATGGATCTCACCATAAGGTACCTGCAATATCTTTTAAGCTGCACAAAGAAATAGTCATTTTATTGCATCACTTGTTCACAATGCTTTTAGTTAAGCAGCCACAGGAGAACACCAAGAAAAGCACTCCTACCCTAGTTGGGCGAGGTAAGTCATAACTCCACTCTCCCTCAGATAGTAAGTGACGACCCCACTTCCTGGGGACAGGCTAGTTTTAATGTAGGGCTTCACTGTCAAACCAGCTTCAACAGCCTTCTTAGCAAGCAATCCTAAAAAATACAAAGGATAGGTCCAGTTTTCCTTGGAAGCGAGACAATTTGGTGGATCAGCAGATCAGGTTAAGAGAAGTACCATCAAATAACTAGGGATAGAAAAGGCATCATTTCCAGCAATGAAATGGTACAGCGAGCCAACAGCACTAATCCCATAATAGATGGGATCCCATAATAGATTATCCCAGATAGAGCTCAAGTGCTCCGTTGAACTGTAGATCCAGATTTCAATTTCTGTTCCACTAGGAAATTGATGAAAGTTGCATTCAACAAGATGCAATCATACTGGGGCAGCACACAGACATTCAAAATTCAGAACACTATTTGTAAGACAAGTGTCTCACAAAAAACACAATGAAGAATGTTAAGTTCCCACTCACAGTGATCTAGTAACCCAGTGCTGCCAACATAAGTAAGTGCCAACACGTGACTTGCTGCCCCAGAAGTGGAAGGCTACAAGAGCACCAACTCTCACCCTTGACACAAACAAGCTGTCTCACAATCTACAGCTTGTTGCACAAGTGCTGATTTACCACTCCTGGATTTGTAACACACATAGAGAGATGTTCTAGTGGAGCATGTTACTAGAAACAAGTCCATCCTGAATTCCTTCTTTTGAAACAAATTGTTAATTGATGAATGCTCAGCAACCTAGCCCTTTTCTGGGATGAACATAAAAGCAGCAGCAAATACACAAACTGTGCAAAACTTGACATCCCCGTGCTCCACTCTCTCTCACACACATTACATCCATTTAGATAAGAAAGTATACACCAGCTCTGCTTTCATCCAACATGATCTGCAATAGGAAGATGTCATCAAATTGTTTTGTCTTCGCCAGCAGTTTGGCAGCTGTTAGATGTGCCCTGGTGGCCTCTACTTTTAAGTGTTGGCCTACACACAAGAATTTAAAGAAGCAGTCCTATTCCTGAAATTGCTGAGGTTCCTTAGCTACTAGAGGAAGCTCTTGGATATTTTTGAAAACACAACCATGAACAAATGATCATCGTAGGACCCAAGAGTCTGATAGCCTGTTTGAAAGTGTTGGCTTCTGTCTTCCTGCTCATACCAGTTCTGAAAAGAAGGCAAAATCGAATTCTTGAAATTGGCAAGGAAATGCCAGACCTTAAGTTGCTTTGAGCAACCTTAATCCAACACCTTTGTGAAGTCAGATTAGGCTGTAAAGGCTCCTACAGCATACACCCACTATCCCCACAGACACACAGCCCCTTATTGCACAGGGGCCCTAGTGCTGGTGTGAAACAACTGCTTTTATCTTGACTTTTTTAGCTTGGTTATTTATTGTGGGAACACTGTTTATTTACTTTCATTTCAAACCTCACCCTGAAAGCTAAATCACCATGTTTCTTGTATCTTGGAGGTTCTCAACACTGTAGTTCACAAACATTTGCCAGAGACTGAGAGAGTTACTTTTTCCTTCCTTGCTGAGGTCAAAACCTAAGTGCTGCAGTAGAGAAAGGCAGCAAAGGAAAGAGTATCCACTAAATCCGAGAGCAAGATCATTGGGACTACATTCTTCAGGCTGCAGTGTATTTAGTAGTAGTGAAAGTACTCAAAATACCAACTTTACATGTATCTGCAAAACATTCTACACTTTAAACCCATACAGCTCCTAAGCCAAGCTGACTGAAAGATCAGCATCCTTATTGTCTCAGAGAGGGTTAAAAATACATGCCATTAACCTGGAAGCCAAAAACTTGAGGAAACTATCCTAAACAAGTGGCACAACTGAGGGCTACACCCATCTAGAACTAAGAGCAAAGACAGAGCAAAGATAGTCTGCCTGGAGAAAACCTACTTCTTGCTCCTTAGAAGAAAGAAACAGCTCTGTTTCTGTGATCATGATCAGAATGAACCTGAAGAAACAGCTGTGTTATTGTGCTGTCCTGTCAAGGGCAAGTGAATTGGGAGACTTTGTTCAATTCTGTTCCTTTCAAAGGCGTAAGAAAACAAGCAGGTCTTTCTTCTGCTTCCCTTTCCGCTCCACATCTTGGTTTATGATGGACTTTATCCCTGTTACTAGAATTTAAAAGATCTTTTGTGGCTGGGAAGGGGGTGAATTGCTGGTACTGTAAAGAACCCAAAGAGAGATGCTAGTATAAGAACAAGTGAAAAATACTGAAAAACCAAACACAAAGTGACTGTTGACAGAGGCTGTTTATAAGCCAAAAGCTTCCCAGCACCACACAGGAACAAAGAAGACAAATTACACAACTTCAACCAGGAAGGAATCCTCTCTGGTCAAAGGCCTTTGTATTGTCCATTGCATACCCCTTCTGACCTTTGTAGGTAAAAAGTCTCCACCCCATGAACAGTCTGACAGACTAGTAAATCCCAATGCAGTGATAATCCTACAGTGACAGGTATCATCTATGTATCTGCTTGCATATGAGAGAAAGAAATACGTGAACGTGTAGCCAAGCACTGGGGAAAGTAGGCCAAACTTGTCTGGTGTGGACTGAATCCTTTGAGCTGACACTCTTCATTCATATTTTGTTGCCAAAAGCACACATTAAGAATGAGAAATTTTCTGCCCAGACTATCCAGGTTAAAAATGAACAACCTCTTGACTAGAAATTTAACACAACCAAGTCAGATTAACTGTTATGTAGTGGGGCATACAAAGCCCACCTCCAACCACTTCATGGATGCAGTTAAGGTGTAAATGAAAAGGCTCTGAAACATGGCAATTCCTGAGGATTTCCTCCTCTACTCACCCCTACCATGCCCCTGGACTCTTGTAACAACTATGTGTGTACTCTGCTGCCAGATCAGAGCATCTTAAACCCATAGACTGTTCTTCACTGTCCCTCTTCTTGTTGCTTTGACTTTCAACAGTCTCTTCTCAGCTCTACAGAACAGTTTCTGTGCATTTAAAAAAGTGTCAGAAGTGTTGGTTAATTAAGTTCTAGCTTTCCCTATGGAGCAGACAGTGCAGAAAAAATATATTTTCATCAACCCACATTTCTAAGCTACCATTTCCAGAAGTCCTTCTGCTACACTTAGAAACTCAACTTAGTTTGAGCACTCCAAATGACAAAACCAACACTGTGCATGCAGAATTACATCAGTGTCGTCATTGTCGTTAGCCACAGAGCACACAGCACACACAGAAACTAGCACACATTAGGCAAATAAACTTACCTGCACCCAACATAACTGACGGGTTACTGGTGTTCGTACAGCTTGTAATGGCAGCAATCACTACTGAACCATGAGCAAGCTCGAAGGCACAACCCTCAAAATTAAATTTGACTATGCTGTTGTGTCGATCTGGGGCAATTTGGAATCCCTTGAATCCTTGCTGTAGGAGGGAAAAATAAGAATTAAAAGAACATGGTTAACATAAATATTTTGACTGAAAATTAGTATGGGCTGTTTTCTTCACCAATGACAAGCATCTGTTAGTTACACCCGTGGTTGCACTTTTAGCTCTGGTGGTGAAGACCTGAGTCTCTGGTCAACAAAAGGGGAGGACAAAAATTCTTTTTTCTGGAGTTTATCCTACTCTCTGTTTACTCATAAAGGAAGCAGCCTTTGAAGCAAAATGTATTTGTGTTTTCTTCCTGCATTAATATTTCCTTCTTTGGATTGCTCAGATGCTTCTTGCTCCTGTATTTTCCATATTCCTGATCACATATGGTCTTGATACGCAATCTAGTCCTGAGATTTTAGCCATAACATATAAGATTTTTAGCCACAATTATCAAACAGCAGGAGATGATTTGAGAGGCAAAAGCCTAACAGTTGAAAAAAAAAAAACCAGCAAGGAGGCACTGTTTATGCCACGAAAAACTACTTTTAGAGATCTGAAAGCATAAGATCATGTAATGAAGTTTGAAAAATGTAACAAAATAAGAACTATTGGGAATTGCTGTAGCTTAGGTTTCTTGAACTACATCACTGGAATTCTGGACTGCCTTTAACAAGGATGGTTATTGTATCAGGTAAGGATTCAAACTGATTTAGAAAACAAGTGTCTGAGAATATTAATTTAAATATAACTCTTATTCTTCTTTAAATAACCACTTTTAAGTAGATGATGCAGAGTGAAAACAACATTTTTTGTCTTTATGAACATCAAAGAGTCACAGAGACACATGCAGCTCTGCTTTGCTGAATGGATTCAATATTTAGGGCACTACATTGTGGTTCTCAGGGCACAACCTGCTTGGAAAGCTGAAGAGCTGGGTAGTAGCTCAGAGGTCATTGCAGTAGGTACTTTGCCCCTCTCTTAACAACCCCCTTATCATGCTAGTTCAAAAATCTCTAGTGTATCTCTAAACCATGTAAGGCCTAAGATCAGAAAGAACTACATTTTCAGTATGACATGAAGACTTTCATGTCTTCTTTCAGTACGAAAGAAGGACTTTCATACAAGAGAAGCAAAATCCCAATTTTAAACTACCCATTGCTGCTATCATCTTTGAAACTGAACTCAAACATCCTCATTTACTTTTCGATAGGCAAACAAACAACATACAAGTCAACCCCAGAACGCAGTTCTTGAACACCAGGCAGCTTGTAGAAGCACACATTAATTTGTATGACCAAATGTCCTAGTCCCTACCTTGGCTCCCAGACAAGTCTCAAAGTCCTTCTTCATATCTGACACAGCAACTTTGTCCTGAGGTCTTTTTGGTCCACTGCAGCAAGGCACAACAGTACTGAGATCCAACTCAACGATCTATTCAATTAAGATAACAGAGAGTGATTCAGCACTGCAAGACAAGTTGCAGACAGTTAAGCTGCATGTATTCTTACCTCTGCTGTTGAATCAATACTAAGTCTGCAGAAATTATCAAAGACACAAGAGAAGAGAAAGATCAGAAGAAAAGGAACAGTTACACTTTTAGATATTGCCAGCTCACAGGTATGGCTATGAAAAGTACTACAGTTACTGAAAAACCCAATGTGACCAAAGCATCCAAGCAATAAAAATTAATTTTTTAATTCATCCCTTTACCTGCTAGCAGCAGGGAAAACAATCATATGAAGAAATCCTGATACTGACACAAACCAAAGATGACTATTCATCTATTCCTCATCTATGTTCCACTATGTTACAGTGTGCTGCATCTTTTCATATCTACCAAGGTTTTTGAATAATCTTGCAAACCTAAACACAAGTTACAAGATAAAATTTTACTGTCGAGAAGACAAGGAATATTCTCGAGTTTCCTGGACAGAGTAAGATCTCGATTTTCTTGCATAGAAAATTACTTGTGTGGTCTGCAGTTACCTCACAGAGCTTTTAAGTGTCCTGATTAACACAGTAAAGTAACTTGCTGAACAGAAAAAGGGTGAAACCACAACAAGGATTACATAGACAACATTCACATTATCTTCATAGCTACACTTGAGTCTGGATAGGAGTTCTCAAAACTACATAGAACAGAATCTTGAGGTCAGTTGAGAGCCATTCTATACCTATGCCTAAGTTTTTACACCTGAAGAGCCAGCTGATTCATTCTACTTGGCCTTAAGACAAGACAGCTGTGCAGACCAAACCAAGGGATAAGGAGTTCCTTGACTATTCCTTAGTTTCTCTGAAAAACATACAGTTGTCACAATAAAATAGGACAGAACAAAATGGAAGGAGCCAGAAGACAGAATAGTCTCTAACCTGAGTGAAGTCTGGATCCTGAGAGGAGTTCTTGAAATCTCTCAGCATTCCCACAGCCTCAAGATACCTTTTTGTGCACATAATCTTCTCTTCGTCACGGCCTAAGATGAAAGCCAAATATAGCAAAAACAAAATGCAGATGAAAAGGAGGAACTACCACCTGACAGAACAAGAAAAAATTCATTAGCAGGCCATTTCACTGTTCAGACTGTACATAGTACTACCCGACTCTTTCAAGAAAAATATTAGAGATCCACTGAAAACAAAGCAATTGAGCAGACTTAGCAACTTTTGCAGAACAGAATCCTAAATTCCTAATTCCGTCATCTGGACAAGCTAGGTTCAGGCAGGGTTAAGTAGGTGTTTAGCTGCCAAGCAGTCTAACACTCAGCTCTTTCTAAACATGGAACCTGAGAGCAAGACACAGTCCCAATAAGGAACTATCAATAAAAAGGAACTGAACCTCAGCAAGCTCCACCTAATTCAATCTCACTGCTGACTACACCATATAGACTTGGAGTCCAACTTTCAGTTACACATTTAACTTGTGGTCTCTTCTTACACTCACCAGTTTGTATCAGGTACCCAATGCTAATATCATCCACTGGGAAATAGGCAGCTGTTGCACCATACTCTGGACACATATTGGCGATGGTGGCTCGGTCAGCAATTGACAGCTGGGCCACACCAGGGCCAAAAAACTCCACGAATTTACCCACAACTCCAACTTGGCGAAGATGCTGTTACAAAAATACAGTACCAGTGTCATTGTTATGTGTCAAACAACTCCAACATGTCTGTTATTAAATCCAGCTTTTATCTTCAGAGAAATCTTTTGTGAAGGTTTCTATAGGCATTTGAAATCAGGAAGCTTTTAGTAAATTAGATCATGAAGATGAGGAGATTGAGATGTAAAGTTGCAATAATAAGGTACAACATAGGGACGTATTCCTTCTAAAACTTGCTCTTCCTCTCATTTAAACTAGACTCTATCCTACACCAACTGTATTTTTCTCAACATCACGTCCTAAGAAGAGAACTGTGTGGGGAGCGTTCAGCCAACTCCAAGAAGATGAGGAAACGGGGAGAACCAACTGCACAAGTACATAAACTGAATTGAACACAGTCATCTGGACAAAATCATTACGAAATGTTGGCTTTCCACATTTGGAGGTCTCTCTAGAGACAGCATCTCATAATGAACTTGTGTACCAGACTTCTGACCTCCAACATTAATACTGACCCAGTAATACTCTTAATTCAGTGACAATGCAGAGTGAATAAACATACGACGTAAGTCAAACACCTGGACAGCAAAGTAATCAGACTGCAGTACTTATTGTATGTTTTTCAGGGTTTACATTGCCTTATTTTAAATGGGGACTTCAAAAACAAGTCAGTGTTTCTTTTGAGGCAGAGGAGAAAGCACTGTTCTTCCGAAACATTATTGAATTCCAAAATATTTCAACCTATATTTTGTTGAATTTCTGGGAAACAGATTTGCCTAGCAAATTGTCCTTGAACAGCTAATTCCAAACCACACAGACTGATAAAGCTTAAAAAAAGTCCGAAATTAACACATGGAAGCACACATGGGGCTTTTAAGCCTGCAGTACAGCAGCTCTGTCCTACAGAGCATGCAGAGAAAAACATCAGACCTTGGTAATTTACCTTGGTAATGGTGAGCACAATGTCAGTGGATGTTACCAAAGGCTGAGGGTTTCCTACCAGCTTGTAGCCAACCACCTCAGGAAGCACCATGCTGATTGGCTGCCCCAACATCACTGCTTCTGCTTCAATGCCACCAACACCTGTGTGCAACAATGCAACTATTCAGAAAGATAGCAATGTGTCCAAGATAAACCCATGAAATCAGTTGCCTGCTGAGTATTCTCTTTAAGGTTGAAAGGGGAGAGAAAGCAGCCTTAGTCTTACACTAAGACGTAGTTCTCATCTTGCTTCAGTTTCTGCAAGGTTGGGCTTTTTAATTTCATTTCATACTTTCATTCTTATTCCTAAGTCATTATATAGGATACTAGGTAAATATAAGCAACTTTTTCTTAGGATCTTTAGCCAATAACAGATGTAAAAGTTTTATTTTACATTTTAAACAGGCAATGCACAAACCAAGAACCACTGACATGGCATTGAACATGATGTGCTGTGAGTGAAATGTATGTCATGTTGGTCACCAAATAAAAAACTCAGAAGTTATTTTGAAGGAAAGAAAATTTACTAAAGAATACTAACAGAAAAGCTACTTGTTAAGACATAGTTAAGAAATAGTTTCCTTTATGTCTATTAAGTTTCAACAGGGTTTGGGCATGCACAGGTGGGAACCTTTGTGTAACACACCTTCACTATGAATGTAATTGAAGCTACTACTTAATTTTGTTAATTTAATCAAGATGTCATAGTTATATGCAATCTAATAAACCCATGATGTTTACTAGCAATTTGGCATTAAGCAGATATGTAACTTTTTGCCTGTAAAAAGTACCTCATGTTATCTTCTAGTTTCGAACATCCTTCTATCTTTTGTTTAGCTTAGTTAATTCTGAGCTAGAACAAACTGCCTGTAATAGTTGCTTGTGTATACCAAACAATTACTTCAATTGTTTTTTCCATTTAATCTAAGAATTGTTGTGAAAAATAATTTCTGATTTCTTTTATGCAAAATAATATGCCCATGTTAATATAAAAGATAATTCTGTGGCAGATTCAAGCATGTGATTCCGTTCACTAGGTGTTCAATAATTTTTAAACCGTCAGTTGACATGACTGACAGGCTACCACAGACAAGCATGAAGTAAGTTCAGCACTATGAGCCACTAGCAAGAAATGTTGGATCCAAGAGTATGCATTTTAAGCACATATGGTATAGACTATACCCAGACATTCTTTTGAAATCTGGAGAAAAACGAGGCCAAGTCACACTCTTCCAAATATCATCTAAATAATGTCTTCATGTATATGGTACAATCAAATATAGCATAAGAGATGTGTCTAATCCCAAAGCTGTCACACTTTAAATAAATTGAACTTGTTTACATTTATATTCTAAGCCAGCAGGAACTCTTTCATCCTTGATAGAAAGTCTCAATCAACCAATATGCTACAGTAGTATAGGTGGGATATTAAAAACACAGTCCTATCATATGTGGTATTCGGAACTCCACAAGCAAATTTGTGAATAGATTAGTATTTGCAGTATTTTTTTGATAAGTCAACACTTTGAAAGTAGCCAAGTGAGTAAGGAACAATTGGATGGTCAGTGATGCTTCAATTTTCTTCTTTTATTTAATATTTTCCTTATCCTTATCTTTATCACTTCCTGGTGATTTAAATGCAGAATAGAAAAAAATATGTAAAAAATCCAAATACGAAACCAACAACTCATGTAACAGAATTATCTGAGGCTGTTATTATAACAGGGAGCTTAGTTACAAAGTCTTAAATAACTGATAAGGTAAGAGACCTTATCAGGCTACTTGCATTTGGGGTTAGTCTATGTACTGTGCCTAGCTGTCACAGAGATAACTTTTCTTCACAGCAGCCCATAGAGTGCCATAGTTCTGATTTGTGAACAAACCAGTGTTGATAACACATCAATGTTTTAGCTATTGCCAAGCAGTGCTAACACAGTGCCAGCACATTTTGTTTCTCATACTGCCCTTAGCAAGTAAGATGAGGTGGGCAACACATGGGAAGGTGGATAACGTTCCTCTGAGCTGACCCAAATGTAACAACGAGATATTCCATGCCATAAAACATTATGTTCAGCATCAAACCTGGGAGGTGGGGACAATTTTTCCAAAGAACCTACTGCTCACAGACTAGCTGGGCTTTGGTGTGCTGGTGGAAGGTGGTGACTGATTGTCCTTGCATCACTTCTTTCATTCTCTTTCCCTACACTCACCCCTCTTCACTTAAACTTTCTTTGTCTCCACCTATTAGTTTTATCTTGCATTTGCCCTTCCAATTCTCTCCCCTCATCCTGCTAGCAGGAGGAGTGAGTGAGCGATTGCATGGGGGCTAACCTGCCAGCCAGAGCCCAAACACAGCTTATTCAGCCCAGAGATACTCACAATACGCTTTCACACATACCCCAGCCAAGCACTCCCAAGCCATCTACCATGGTGGTGTGTGAGTCAGTGCCCACCACACTGTCTGGATAGTAGTAGCCATCCTGATCCATCACCACTCTTGCCAAGTACTCCAAGTTCACTTGATGGATGATCCCAGAGCCTGGTGGAATAATCCTCAAGTTTTTAAAAGCTCGGGAGCCCCACTGAAACAAAACAAACTGCAGTCAGTTTTCAGTGTACATGAGTACTGGAAGAACTTTCATTCACTGTACTTTTCTCCATGCAAATAAGATTATTTTTTCAGTACCTTTAAGAATTCGAATCGTTCTTTGTTCCTTTCAAATTCCAGGTCCTGATTTTTTTGCAAGCTGTCTGATCTGCAAGTGAAAATAATCAGCTGTCAGAACGAGAAGTATCTATCTAAAACTTATGTCTGGTCAGATATACCCAAAGGCTGAAAGAAAAGTATTAGCTAATGTGAATGCTGATCAACCACATCTTTTTAATATCACTGAAGGAAACCAGTGAAAAGAATTTAAGAAATCTTAAGGGGTAATATCTGAACTCTGCTTCAAATGTGAGTGCTAATCTGCATAAAACTTGTAGCCTGAGAAAAGCAACACTACATGCCAGAGAAATATGAATTTTCCAACACCTAAATCAGAATTAATCAGCAGGGCAGTAATGGAAATTGGAACACAACAACCCTCAAACTTAAGTTAAAAAGGTTATCACTATGATACAGTACTGCCTGAAGCCTCTGTGTTTCAAAGCAGACAGGGTTAACAAAATTTTAATTCAATCAGCTGCCTAACTTACATCTGCAGAGTTTGAAAGAATTGAAGCATAGAGCTGGCCAGTGTTCTCTGTATATATACATCAGCCTAATAGAAATAAAATCAGGCTGTGTCAAAAAATAATGATTAGCAAAAAATCATCTAAATTAAGTCCTGGATACTACTGAGAAAATAAAATGAATGTTATTAATATAATACAGAAAACCAATTATAATAGTTGATTTTGTCCTATGGCAAAGACAAAATCGTATCTTGTTCACAAAGAAATATGCTGTTTCGCAAACATCTTAAAAAAATAGAGTGATGCAAATTAAAAAGAAAAAATGTTAGTTTTCAAGTTTAATACATTAGTGCTAGATACTCCAGAGATCAGTCTTCAGGTGATTATTTCTCATTTTGCATCTGTTTCTAAACTCCTTAGTGTCAAGATTAAGAAGCAGCACCTCTAGAAAAGAAGTTAATGAGAGTTGATTTTTGACAGTTATGTAAGTCAACATTTTTGGGCCTTTTTCTATCCTGTCAACTATGAAATGGCATCAATGAGAATTTCTATCTTTACTAGTCTACATTAAAAAAAAAAAAAGTAGGAAAACTTTATCTGAAAACTGTTTGGCAACATTCTTCTAAAAAGCAGGCTTTGCAATATGCAATACATTTATGCTCAGAAGTCAAGTATTTTCAAAGAAGCTTCTAAATACTGGCACAATACTAGCATAAGAAAGTGTTCTTATGTTCTTTAATTTCCACCACCTGGGAATTTTTTAATTTGCAATGCTACTAAAGGGGGCCACTTCAAAACTACTTCCTCTGGAGGACAATAAATACAGTGTATTTTAGCAGGAAGGTAACTGCAGACCAAAAAACTCTAGGAGATGGAAGGAAACCATCACAAAACATGTAATTGCAGGATCTGCAACTGGAAGATTAGTTTAGCAGGCCCACATTTATGTACTTTGGAGAGTAGAAGGACCTCTGTGCAGAGGTCTTGTATGTCACCGTGGGTCTAATGACTGCAAGTGAGTATTTGTCCTTTTGTAGCATGCCAAGGACTGAACAGCATTATGTTTCCTCTCTGTGCTTATAGGGGCCATATTAATCAATGTCTCATGATCTTCTGCTTGGAAACAATGAAGCAGCAAGCAGCTCCTCAGAGCTGGGCCTAGGGTTGATCAGGTCTGTTCTCAGAGAAGCAAGGAAGAAAGCAGACGTTCTCGTTTGTCCTTTCCAAAAAGCCCTACAGGGTCAAAAAACTGCATGTGGAAAAAAGCTATTTCTGAACAACCAATAATAATGCAGTATTATTACAGAAAATTACAATCACCACAGGTCTGGGTTGAGCCTGTTTCTATTAACATTCTAATTTCTATTCATCCAGGCTTGTACTGCTGAGAGATGTAGCACAGAAAAAACCAAAATCCTTCCCTCTAACAGCAAGCGATATAACTGTCTAATTTAAATACTTCTTAAAGTCTAAGATTTTATAGTACAAATGCTAAAAACATCACCAGTGGAATGAACTTGATGACCAGAAACTTTGCTTACTACCATTAAGAAGAATAATTTTGTATTCTTACTGCCTGTTAAAATCAACCTGTATGGAGTGATCTATCACTAGATCAGCAGGACAGACAGGATTGATTTTTTCAGGGTCCCCACCAAGTTTCTTCACAGCATCACGCATTGCAGCAAAGTCAACCACAGCAGGCACCCCCCTGAAAGAGAAAATAAATAGGCACGGTGAAACAATTTGGAAAAGAAAAGAAACCAGAAAACAAACACAACCGAGATCCTGAGATGCAAAACAGACATCTGTCACATGCAAAGCAAACCACAGCCACATCCTGAATCCCAGGATCATTTCTGTATGGCAGGGACCCTTGGGAAGACTAAGTCAGAAGAGCAAAAGGGATAGAACTGTATCTATATCCTGAGTGCTGCAAGAATGAAAAACTAAACTCAAAATTCATCAAGTACCAAACGCAGGTTAACATGCTTGGCTGGAAATTTGGAAATTCATTCCTAGACAGCATTCCTTCTTTTGCTCTGTCCCCCTCTCCCCTCCCCAGTCTGTTTAAAAAAGAAAGGAGAGAGGGAAAACAACAATGTTATTTCTTTGATTCTTTGCTATGTTTATTTAGCTAGTTTTAAGGCAAGAGTCATCTCTTCCAAGTTTTGCAAGGTACAGGAGAAACTTCTCTATAATCAGAGGTGTCGGTACCTTCCACACTTCAAGTGAAACTGGCAGAGCAGGGCATGAGATTTCTTAAGTTACAAAGGACTTGACTGCAAAACACTTCTGCAGAATAACTGTATTTTCAGAAGTAGATTTAACTGTCCTGCTAGATCACTGGAAAAACATGAAATGCAGAAACAAGGTGTACCATTTGCATTTCTACTAACAAATTCTTGTACTTAACACTGAAAAAAGACATTATGTCACAAATGGCACTCACAAAGCATGTTGTCAGGCTACAGGCCAAGATTCACATTTTTGCCTTCTCACATACCTTGTTACCATCCAGCAAATCCTTGAACTCCAAGTAACTCAGAAAAAGGTTAATAAACCTTTTTCTCTATGTTTGTATATCTCATTCAATGAAAATGAGATACATTTTAAAATTTTTAAATCCCTAAATTAAGGCTTCCTTCCCAAGTGAGTCACCAAACTGTACAAAGGGGTCAAAGTAATGCACTCAAGAGTCTCTCATCCATCCTCCATTTTCAATGCAAGCTTATTCATAAGAAAATAAGCACTAGTAACCAGAAATTCTGGCCTTTCAACACCTGACTTACCTAAGAGATCACACACATTTCAGTATTCGTTTTAACAAAGCTTCTCACATTCTCAGTTTCTACTGAGGTATGAGTTTTACCATACTACTCCAAGAGGGCTTGGAAAACCCTCTTACACATCTGCCTATCTGATTTTGCTGGCTGCTGAGAGAAAAAGAATTCTCTGATGTGCCAAGGATCTGGAATCAGTCAGCAACCCACTGAAAACACTAAATTTCTGCAAGAGCAGCCCAAAGCAGTAAGAGTTTGCTTTCAACTCTGACTGTAAGAAAGCTCTCACCATTTCAGTATATATCAGAAACAATGCAACAAGAACAGCAAAGGTTTTGTAATTCCCACAGAATTTTACCTTGAAAATTCTGAATGTTTACAAAAATGAAACAGACAGAAGGGTCTACATTATCTAATCTTGACACAACTAACTGATGCTGTTCAGCAGTCCGAAGCAGTGTGACATCCCACAAGAGACATATTACAAGGAAAACAGCAAATACTATGCAATGCAGAGGTGGGAGGAAAGCAGTGGAAGAATTATTTTGCCAGCTTAGCAATGTTTTACATCTGAAATGGAACAGACACAATATCCCTGTATTTATCTATATATCCAAGATAATGACAGGATGATCTAAACTGGGAAATTAGATCATTC
>WEIV01011226.1:14063-37622 GCA_013390005.1 Calyptomena viridis | reverse complement strand
ATATTCCCATTGTCAAGGCCAACTCGCGCAGAGGGTCTAAATTCACTATACAAATAACTCTCAATCTCCAGGAAAGGTTAAGTGCATGCAAACTGTCTAATGGAACAGTTCCTAGGACGTGTTGGAAGGCCTGAGCTCTGCCCAGGCCCCTTTTGGGAGCAGTAGCTTAGGCCAACACATGCCAAGGATCAAGCTAACAATTTAACAGTAAGAACAATTCTTTTGCAGTGTCTGGCAACATTCCCAGTCATGATTAAAATTTTTTTAGAAGAGAGATAATCACAGGCCTCCCATAGCATTGTTCCTGGCTTCATTCAAGTAACATTATCTTTTCTTGCCCCAGTTTTTCAAACAAAAAAAACCCACAATAAGGGATGAGATACAAATCCTTTGACAGGCCTTGGAGATTGGTGCAAAGGGATCTAGAAAGTCCAGTATTTTTAAAAAACAGATAAAGCAAAGCCAAAGAATGAATTAATTTATCTCACCTGCTAGTTTATTTGACTGCTTAGGAAATACTACTATATGGAATACATTTCTGAAAGATTTTTGAAGTATTCCAGTATTTTTTGAAATTCAAAATTCATGTATTTTGAAGACAACAACCAAGGAGAGATAGCAGAAATGGTGACAAAGGAAGGTCCGGGGTGTAAAGCAGCAATATACTGTACAAGAAAGAAAAATTTCCAGAATTCTGTCAAAGACAACAATGGATATTTCTAAATAAAAAGCTGAATGGCCAGGGAAATTAAGAGACCAAAAACACACCCCCCCTCAAATGTATCATCCCTCACATTCTCATCTACAAGTTCTTTTCTGAGATTCCTCTTTCCAGCCTTGCAGACATTCATCCTGCAAACAAGCCCATCAAGTTTTATATGCCATCATCTTTAAACCGCATGAACTACTCAGCTATTCCTATAATCAAACTCTGTGCTTCTACAATTGAGCATGATCGACATTAACTTCTTCCTTTCATTTCCTTGCCAGCTATGCCCCTGATGAGCTTTACTCTTTCGTCTTCCAAGCTGAATTTAATTATTTAATGCATAGCCACTTCTCATGTCTAAGATCAGCTGAAGAAAGAAAATGTTCTAATATCCCCTGACAGATAAAGCAGAAGATCATAACTTTGGTGTGACCATAAAGAGCCACATATTCTCATCCAAGCATAAATTGTAGCTGCAACATTTCCCATCCAAGTCCATGTCTTGGCAAATCATAGCAATTCAAGATACTATGACATATGATCTACATGTTAACACTTCTTTACCAGATATCACCCTCTTCCCTGAACAGAGCTCTTGTAGTTCACAGTATGAGGTACCTCAGCACAAACCTCCTCTCAGCAGTGAACTACACGAGTAAGCCAAATTCAGGGTTGCCCAAAGCATAATTGCCTGTTCCTTTCACCTACCTGGTCCCACTGATAAGAACAACCCTGTTACAGCCCTGGAAGCCACTCACAAATACTGAAAAAGAGGTAATGTCTCTAGAAAAATACCAACTAGCAGCATTGCTGTAGCAAATTTCACAGAGCCAGAGAAGCCTCAATCACACCAACTACTGTTTCCACATATTAAATTGTAAACCAAGTGGCCACAGCACAGATTTCAAGCTAGTGATCCGTCAAAAAAATGTGAGGGAGCAAGACCTTGCACATTAAGTATACAAAAATTTTAAAGTAATCATTGTGATAGATACACATTAACTTTTTTATTAACTTGATACCCATTAATCTGTGATTGCAGCACAGACTATTTATTCACATTTTGCAGGCACTGAAATGTAACAGGATAGCACACAGGGGAGCAACATCTGTCTGCCTGGGACTGGTGCAGTGAGCAGGGTCACGAGCCATGACTGATCATGGCCAGTGCATGACCACAGCAGTATCTGGTCAGACATACCAAAACAAGCACTTGAACTTCAGCCCAACAACCACAAAACTATTTGTGTGGAGGTCACATCTGAAATTGTGGACTATCTGAACTTGAAAATGTGGAATACTGGCCCTTAGGAAGGCAGAATTCCTTTTAAGGGGTTCCTAATGATAACAGCCACCGCCACAAATGGCACTCATCCCAGCCTTGGAAAACAGTAGCAATTCCAGCCTAAGCTATTTCCTCTCTCTAATTAACCAGACAGATGTTCTTTAGTATTTGTGCAATTCTAGACATAGCCTCAGGACTCCAATGGTTTCTGCTGACTGAATCTATAAAAAATGGTTCAACTAGGGAATTTAAAAAAAAAAAAAAGTAACAAGTAACATCTCACTGCTGAATCTTCTCAAAGGTTTCCACGACTTACATAAAGTATACCACACAGACAACAGCTTTATTTTAACCCTTCCCGTCCCTACTAATAAAATCCTGTGAACACCCATAATTTGGCTCATAATAACACTAACCATCTTTAAATCTGTACTTCCTAACTATAAATACTGTTTTTCACTCACCTTGTTATATCTATGCAGTAGGTTAGCACTGTACTATCTAGCTCCATCTCTTGTGAGAATATATATCAATTCATGCAAACTGCACATCAGCTCATCACTGTCACATCAATCAGTCTGATTTCTGCTTTCCTTTCTCATGGTTCCAATTCTCTCTCCCCAAGAGAAGCAAAAGTGTAGAAAGATTCTAACCATGAATACCAGACAAAGAAATTTATTTGGATGAGGCCATAACTTTCCAAACACAAAAAAAAAGAGGAAGCTATTATTTGTGAATGCAATACCTTGCCCTTCAGAGTAGAGAATAAACACTTGGCTGCAACAGGTCTTCCATACTGTTTGTATCCATAGATACAACACAGGAGGGTTCAAATTTTTCTGGAAACACCAGTTTTACATTGTGATACTCTAAAAACGCTTTTATACTAACAAAATCCGCATTCAACAACATTCCTCACTTCATCTGTATTGAGTGAGCCAGCAAACTCAACTTTTACTACGAGAGCTCAGATGTTTACTAGCACCAAAAGATCAGTGCAAAAATGACTACTGGCTGTACTGTATGTGAGGACCTCTACGGTGTCCTGAAGACCACATCGGGTGATGATCATGACATAAGAAACACGCGTAAGCCCAAGAGGACAGAAGGAAAAACGTGTCTATCAATCCTCTTTCCTTGTCTTAAGAGTTAACTAAATCAAATACATTCAAAGCATAGTGAAGTCTCATGTGGGCCTCCACAAAAAGGATTAAAGCACGTACCTTAGAAATTTTTTCATTTTGTTTAAAAAGAACATTCACTGAACACTTAAACATACATTGCATGTGCTGATTTCAAACCTTCAACTGCTGTAACTTTACTGAGTGTTCAGCATAAACATAGTACTAGTCACAACACAACAACACTGATTGGAAGAGAATTTGGTTCAATTTGAAGCATGTTCTTGATTTACTGGCTCCTAAACTCTACTTCAGACCTCTTTCAAAGCAGTTGTGTGACTTGGAATAATGACAACAGATGAAATTTTATTGAAATTAATGGAATTGAGAAAGCATCCCAATAGATCCTGTCATTCTGCACTTGTAGAAATTAACTCATGAAGACTGCAGAGAGGGGAAAAAATGTGCTGTTAGCCTTGCACTATACCCGAGAAAACCAACCTGAAAACTGTTTTAGATATCATTTTAACATTCCATTCTAATTTCAGAGCTGAAGGTGAAAGTGAAAACAGCTAATGAGGCTAAAGCAACAATCTCTTTCACATCACAAAAAAAAAAGATTATTTTTAAAAAACGTAACTGCTCTTATATTCATTTGTTGTAACCAGACCAATATTAGCAACAATATTGTTTTAGAGTTTTTTTGTGTTATCAGAGCATCCTACTTATCTCTCACTACCCAGAAAAAGTGAAATTGTAGCACAGAATACTTTCCCACTAAAATACATGCTAACAGTAAATCATGCTCTTTCTGTAGCACATGACATGAATGTTTACAAAGGACTCCTGATCAGCAATAAATCACATTTATTATAGAAGTTCATGAGGACAAACAAAGGACACAGATTTTGTTTGGCCCGCACAAAGGAAAAAAGGAAAGAAAAAGGCTCTGGATGAGACAACTCCTGTCTAAGATTCAGGCCATCAAGTAGGAATGGAACAGACACAGTTTTTCAGCATTTTAGTACAAACACACTAATTTCACTTGGGGAAAGGGAACACATTTCCACAACTTACTTTTCTATCTTTGGTTTCTTAGTTGCTGTCTTTCAAATTATGAGAGAGTGCCTACATTATTAACAGGAAGAGCTTAATTTTAAATACCTCTTCATAAAACTAAACACCTAATAGCTTAACTAAACCAGATTTTAAGTAGTAAATGCTCTTTTTCCTGAAATGTATGTAAATTCTTGACCACCAATGGGAAGCACACACTCAAAGAACCAGTTCAATTTCAACTCTCTACCAAACACTAGAAATGCTAAAAAGGTTACACTCAGCCAAAGCAAAAATGGTTATTTTATCAGTCATTGAGGAAAAGGGGAAAGCTCAGATGTGCTGGTACTTTCAGGAAATCTGTGAAGAAACATGACAAAATAGGATGTTTCTGTGCTGAAGCTCCTGACTGAAAAATGGGAAAAGAAGAGGTAAGCTGGTAAGACTGCCATGACAGAAGTCCTTGCTTGATGATAAAGCAGAGCACACAGGGAACATTCATAGTCTTGCTTGGAAAACAGAACATTTTCCACCCATGCTGAGACTGATCTTACCGCTTTCCATTGCAACTGTTATTCCTACTCCCTCACCTTATTTCCCTCAGTTTTGTGCACTCAACTGACTGACATTGCGTGTGTATCTGTATTTAGCTCCCAAGCACCTCTAAAAAGCAAAAGCAAGTAAGTAAAAAAATCTGAAGGAAGCTGCAGCAGAACAGTGGGCTACTGAGTGGTAAATTCATCATTACAATATTGATTGAGCATGCACTTCATCACATTACTAGCAGTTACTATACTATAATACTGTATACTATAGTTACTAGCAGTTACTGTAGCTGAATACTACTTCTTAATTTAAGGGCTATTGTTCAGTTCCCCTGAGCCTCTAAAACTCACACAGTTCTTCTCATGGTTTCACATTCTACTCAGCAATGGGCATTCATTAAAAATATTGATGACTACTTCCAGTTTATCCATGTTATAGATGACTTAGCCAGGAACAAAGATCTCTTAGCAGGTCTAGCATATAGGAACTTCCATCCTATTGGAATTGCAGCACACCCTGTTTATGTCTACCTTGCCCAAAAACCAAGGAAGGAAAATAACCAGGTTAATCATG
The DNA here is from genome assembly GCA_013390005.1 of Calyptomena viridis. Classification (NCBI taxonomy): domain Eukaryota; kingdom Metazoa; phylum Chordata; class Aves; order Passeriformes; family Eurylaimidae; genus Calyptomena; species Calyptomena viridis. Next base: position 32,332 of record WEIV01011226.1, on the reverse strand, counting down.
TTGACAGAGATCTGCATTTTTGATATGGAAATGCAACCTCTCCAATACTAGTCACACGTCTGCAGTAGTAAAACTTCAGTAAGTAAATCCATCAATACTTCGGTTTAGGAAAAAAAACCTTAATAAATATATTTGTGTGGTAGAAAATGTTTTTAGTTTAAATATCCATGTTGCCTATGGAAAAAGCTTTTCTTACCCAGGGGAAATGTACAGATGAACAGAGACCAGATACAACAACAAACCAACAAAAAACCCTACCCATCCACCAGAAAACAGCAAAAAAAAAAAACCAAAAAGAAAAAAAACTAAACCCACACACGTCTCCAGCATTTCGATAGTCTTCAACACCACTACTAGAATTGGTAGAGTCTTGTTATATAAAATTATACAATGTTATAATTAAATCTGGATGTGCAAAGAACAGATAAGTGCAACTATTGTTGCAATAAATACAAGTTTCTTGTTTTGATTAAGAGAAGCTTTTACTATTTAACACTTTACCTATGACAGATAGGCCACTATATAAAAATATACACTGCTGCATTGCTGTGAATAGTCAATGATAAGACTCTAACAGAGATTGGAAACAGAATTTTTGTGTTTCTTCATTACACAGAAGTCCACCATTACATACAGATCCTTTAGAGGAAGTTCACTAACAACTGGATGACTGAGCAACTCTTCTGATGGTATAAATTATACCATTCCACACTGGAAGAAAATGCAGTAATACGTAAAAGAGGTTTTTTTAAACCATTTCTAGGCACAGTTTCAGTGAGCCCATTTCAACTCTACCACTCAAGAGAAACTCACACTGAACAAACAGGGCTCTCGGTTCCAGACTTTACTGCTTTCTCCTGATGGCCAAAACTTCTGACTGCAATGCTAAAATATTTATTTATTCAGAGGCATAATGTGATACATTTCCAATACACTGGACAGTTTACTTACTAATTGCATATTCCTATAATCCATGTATTTCATAGGCTGTCATAAGCATTTTGACTATTTCACTTTGTCAGCAGTGCTGTATTGCACAAACAGGAACTGTTTATAAGTTCAGTTCAGAGATCAAACTTGTGAAATCAGACCTTCAGGTCTTAAAGTAACTCCAGCTTCAAGTGACCCGAAAGTTTTGGTGCATGCCCAGTTCCAAGATGCAGATACTAAACTCCCTGAAGTCATGCTTCCAGAAAGCCAAACACTACCTCCTCCCTCACTTCAACAGTTATTGTGCCCTTACAGCTTAGAGGGACAGTCAATACACTTGTACATCTCACCATGCTTAAGGTAACCCAGGCAAGCACATGTGTCTAATATCCTCAGACAGCATCTGGAATGCAAACCAGTCTTAACAAAATCCAGATCATAATTAGGGAGGTATGTTAAGGGGTGCTATGTCAGCAGACTCACCACTGAGCATCCCAGTTAAAACGTAGAGATTAATTTTCCTTTTTGCTTCAGAAAAATGACCAGTGATATGCCTGAGAATACAGTGAACCTTATCTGGAGACTATCAACATTGAAAAATGAAGCCTTGATGTTTTTTCTCCTCATCCTGAAAGGGCAACTTTGAACTTTAACCTACTTCCTACTTCTGTACAAACTTGCTGCTCTTTTACCCTGTAATAGTAGCCTTAGAGTGTTCATTAACAAACATGTAGCTTGCACCAGTTGTAACAAAGAACTAGCTTTCAGTGTTAGCTAAAAAAAAATAACATGGAACTGCTGTGAGAAGTCTGGAGTACAGAAAGTGCTGTAACTGTGTACAAAGGTTTAGTCTGAAATTTGGGTTCAATTTCAGTAGGCAGGATTAGAAGACATGTCAGTTACCCTCAAACAAGGTCTGTTACCTTCAAAAGACTCACGTGAAGGGTGAAGAAACACTGCAGGGGTACACGGGAAGGGGTGTATTGTGAATCAGCTCTCCACTCATGCCGTGACCATCATACCAGCTCTGTGAACTGTTCTCGCTGCACCTCTAAAATTCCTTTTCTGCAACTTGTCATATGAACTGTTTCAGAGCTATCTGAAGGTGGAAGGAGTCCTTTCAAGATGAAGAACTGATGAGAGGATTAGTGCTGTTGTGAAATAATCCGGCATCGTGGGGAAAAGGTCATAACTTTTTGCACCATTACAAGACAAATCCTGAATCTGTGGTCTGGAAATAAAGCTAATTTTCTCACACCAAAACCAGCTGCCTATAATCTCAGCAGCTATTCAACTATTCATGTAGATGTCCACCTGTCAAACACCCTTCAGTCTGCAAGCAGAACAAGTATGTATCTGATACAATTTCACAAATTCGAAGAGCTTACTGGCAAAGCTCCCTGGGGAGGTAAATGAAGTTTCCACAAAAAATGTTTAATTCAACTTTTTCAGATTAGTTTTCACCCAAAAAAGGTAGGGAAAAAGGCACCAAACAACCAAAACTAAACACCCTCTTTCACAAGAATCTGGAGTCCCAACCCTACCAATCCTAGAACTGTGGGGTATCCCAGTTCCTCCAAGAAAGCACCAAATACCTAGAGGAAATCTTCTGAACTAATCACTCCCTAAGGCAGCACTGAAGGCAAGAACCTTGAAAAAATCTTACCTTTTTTTTCACACAAACAGAGCAGACTAGACATCAAGACTCCCCTCTACCTTCTCTGTATTTCAAAAGATGGAAAAGGACCACTCTTCAATTCATATCTTTCCAGTTAGCTTAAGTGGGTTGTTATGGCAGAGAGGGAGAAAATTTCCAGCTCTTACATGGTAAAATCCTACCCATGAGCCTATGTTGGAAAACACTTAGCAAACAAGATTTACCGCATGTCTTACTGTTCAAATATTATTTCTTCTCTAATTTTCTGCATTTATTGTTTCAGGTCTTCCACCATTACTATAAAAACTTCGCTGAATAGTATCAAAGCTGGAGTATATCATCGTCTGGACAAAAAAGATGCTAAATTACAGTTCTGATATGACAAAAAACGCAGTTTGAAACCCCTACAGTCTTTTCAGTTAAGCAGTAGTCTGCAGGACATACTCTGCAAAGCACCGCTAAGTGATCAGACTTCTTCAGGTATGGAAAGCTTCTCTAGGAGCTTCCTCTATCTTACAAAATCCAAGATAAGTATTGATAATTTTCCAAATAACTCCTCACACACCATACAGATCCAGGAGGGCACAAGAATCAGCTACTTTTCCCACTCTGTGCCCTTTACATTCCTCTTACTTTCTTTGAAGCAGTAACAATCCCCAGAAGTTTACTAGGACATTCTGCTAGAGTACAATTGCTTTTAAGCAAAGCAATACTAAATAAACATTCCAGTGTTAATAGTTCTCTAGGGTGGTCTTCCTTTACTTAGGTATTGTGGATTTATAGAGCCAGTATGAACAATAGCAACAGCACTGAGTGCTCAGAGATATTAATTCAATTCCAATTGTTTGGAGAGAGAATCCTCTGTTTTAAACCAAGTTTCCTGCTGATACTAAAGAATACCGAAGTCCAGACTTCTCAGTCTCCTCCCGGCGCCCTCCCCACCTACACTACTTTTAGAGGTGGAAACTAAATATCAAAGTACAACCTCTAGTTAAAAAATTCCACAAGGGAGTTGTCGTGGTATTATGAAACATGGCAATGTGGTGAACAGATACACAGGGACCAATCCAAGCCTATATCTGAACCTGATTCTGAAACTGGGCATCTCCGTGGCCACAGTTTAGACTAGAAGGCACGTGTAGATTGCTGTTACGGAGCACCTGCACCTGCTGTATGTGCCACGGACTCAAAGCAACTGATTTTGTCACCCAAAACTGTTAAAACTTCAGACTTTACAGGCTCCACCGTCCAATTTGTTTCTTCCATCCCTTCCGTCTCACTTATGTTGCAGATCTATTGGGGTTTCTGCAACACAGCAGGGTTGCTGTGTGCTTGATACGCACACTGTGCACTATCCTCTGCTATTCAGACACTGCTGAAATACCAATGACCAGGCTCGAGCTGTTTCTGTTGGAAAATCTACACAAAAGCTTCACTTAGATTAGAGCAGAGCAGTAAAGCTTCTCTTCCACGGCTACTCATCTCATCAAGCTGTATATATTCCTCCGCTCTGCAAAAGCCGATCCCTGTACCTGTGTGAGCCGGTCCAATGTCGGAGAGACTCGATTTCGGCCGGCCAGGGCCCAGAGCCGCGGGGCGGCCACAGAGCCGCTGCCGCCACCGCCGCCGCTCCGAGACGGTGCCACGCAAGGGCTGCTCCGCGTTTCCCCCGCAGAACAGAGCGACCCTTTCCAGCCTCCACCGCGGGGGCCCGGGCNCGCCCCGCGCCCCAAGGCCGGACCGCGGCGGGATGACTGCCAGCCGCCGAGCGGGAGGCGGGAAGCGGGAAGCGAGGCAGGGTAGCCAGCCAGCCAGCCGGACGGCGGGGACGCGGAGAGGACGGGCTTCTCCTTCCTCCGCAGCGCTGGCCTTGGCGAGCCCCTCAGCGAGCCCCTGCCTTCTGCGGCCGGCGCCTCTCCGTGGCTGTGGGAGGCAGAGCGTGGAGGGCAGGGCGGGCAGCGGGGTGGCAGCGAGGTGAAGGCCAATCCTGCTGCGGCCAGAGCCGTCGCGGAGGTGGGCACTGTAACATGGGCAGTGTGGTGTGCCTTGTGCCTGCCGTGAGTATGCCACGTGCTCCCATCCCGAGAGCTTGCTCAGGGTTCAGAGTACGGAGGTTACAGAATGTAATGAAATGGAAGGCACCCACAAGGATCAACTAGTCCAACTCTTAGCTCTGCACAGGATTATTCCACAAGAGTCACACCATGTGCCTGGAAGTATCGGCCAAACACTTCTTGAACTCTTATCAGGCTTGGTGGTGTGACTGCTTCCCAGGAGACCCAGCCATCTTCTGAGTGAAGAACTTCCTTTTAATATACAACCTAAACCTTCCCTGACACAACTTCATGCCTGTCACTGGTCACTAGAGAGTAAAGATAGGTGTCTACCCATCCCTTTCCCCACACAAAGAAGTTGTAGATTGCAATGAGGCCTCCACTCAGTCTCCTCGAGGCTGAACAGACCAAGTGACCTTTGCCACTCTTCATGTGGCCTGGCCTGGAAAAGAACAAATGTCGCTCAGGACACAGCCTGAAACATAGAAATTCATTCTTATCCTTGCATCAGTGCAGTAGGAATGGGACCTCATGTTTTGGGGGCTGGGGGAGAACTCACTGGACTTGCTGTTGGCAAAAACAGTTTGTTACTTGCAAACCGGTCAATATTGTGACATCAGTATTAAAGAACAATGTCAGAGTACAGGACATCCTAGGGAACCTAATTTACATCACTCCCACAGTGGAATGCTGTGAAGTGTTTATCAGTGTCCAGTGTGTCCCAGTGAAATGATGTGTGGTTTGGGCTTGAATAATGCTGAGTACAGTCAGTGCGGGCAGCTCACTGTGTGGCTGCAATGCAAACTGCAGGTTAGGAGCCAGAGGCAAGAGGCCAGGAACTGGCATCAACCCTTTGCACAACAAAGGGCACAGGGACCTGTGGCTCAGACAGGTGACCAGACACTCAGAGGCATAGCAGGATCTAATGGGTCATCTGGAAGACACCAGACTTTCACAGACTTTCAGACTCTGTGGGTATAAGAGCTCAGGGTTTGTTTTGCTCAGGGTTCCTCCTCCTCCTAAGCGCAGCATTAAATGTTATTTTGTTGTTGCACTATGATAAAAGTATTTTAAGAATCCAGATGTCTGAGACACTGTTAGGGAAACCTGGAGTTGATCTGGTAAGGAGACCTTGTCTGACTGTGTGACAGTGGTCTGTGTAGAGAGTCAAGTGGGGCACCCATGGGGGTCACTGGAGCTGCCCACTGCAAAGGGACTTTGGTCCCACTTACATGGTGTGAGCGTGACTGCCAGAGTGGCTCCTGAATGGTCAGGAAAGTTTCTTTAACAGCATAGTAAACTAAAAATAATCTAATTCTAGGAAAATAATTGGATACATAGTAAAGTGGAGTTGCACGGAAGGAATGTAAATGTCTTTCAGGTCTGGGGAAGGTCTTGGAGAGCAGTGGCTAGGAGAGATGCTAATTTAGGCTAAGAGCAAACCAAGTTATTTGCTGGCTTTACTGCAGAGGAGCAAGTCTCAGGTGAGCAAACTGATGCAAAGAGTGAAAACGTGATGCGAAGAGTGAAAAAGTGCTTAGCTCTACTCAGAAAGAAGGATGAAACATGGAAAATGCCCAAGATGCCTCTCCTGGTTGTATGTGGGTTGCATTCCTATACATTGACCTGGGCTGCCAGATCCCCCTGCCTACACTGCAACTGGCAGACCAGGACAAATCAGTGGTAAAAAATCAGGGTCTAGCAAACAAGATATGTTGTGTAGGATTTTTTTTACTAAATACTAAAATCCTAGCTTTGGCACACCTACTACTGATTTTACTGGAACAGTTAAGGCTTCTAGGTCCCCTTGTAGTTGAACCTGGTATTTTCAGACTCAATACCTCTAAATAGCCTTAATCTACGACATACAGTACTTTTGAGTTACCATACAAAATCTTTTCCAATTTGACCTGTTTTCTCTTCAACACAAATACCACATGGAGTATTCACATGCACTAAGTTCTCTTTTTAGAATTGAATTAGTTTTTAGAATATATGATTTGCTTTAACAAATGGTTAACATGGAACTGGACATTCATTCATAACTCTTTTCAAACCTTTGGACAGAGAGGTTCATGAGACTGAGTTAGGCAGAACAAACTTATATGTGTAGTTTGGCTGTTGAAGGTGGAGGCCCATGTTTTCTACACACACCCCAAAATAAGAAATGATTCTGCTGGTATGAAAAGCCAGAAAATTTCTAAAACCCTCAGTTCTTTCCTTAGAACTTTTCATGTTTCATTATTTTTTTATGTTTTTAATTAATAGTAATAACATCATTTCAAGTATGTTCCTCTTTGTGAGATAAATTCCTGTAATAACTCTTTGGGTCACTTCCTTTTTTTTTTTAAAAAAAAAAAAAGGATTCTCATATTTTTGTTGTTGTTGACAGACTTCCAAGGCCTATGTGTGTCATTAACTTTGAATCATTAATAAAATCCCTCATATCTAGTTACCAAAGCAATTACTGCAAAATCTGATTGACCTTAAATCTCCTGGGCAAAGATCAAAGACCACTGTTGTTGTCAGCAACAGAAATGGGAAATCCAGAAATCAGCTCTGACTTTTCCCAATGAGTATCTGCAAGGTTTGTATTTTCTGTTCTGTGAGGAGGGAGGGCCCCTGAGGTTGAGAGGTAGGAAGGAAGGTTTTGTACCACAGAAAGAGAGGCAGAACTGCTTCAGTTTCTGCTGGTTCTGTATACAGACACAGAGGCCGTCATGGGATTGGAAGACAGGCTGTTCATTCAAGGGTTTATGGTAATGCTGTTGGAAGGTTATTGCAGGCTGACACTTGCAGCATGAGTATTTGAGGCTGTCATTCTTCTTGATGAGGCTGAGGTTACAATAACGTGTCTTATTTAGCAGATGATTAAAAGTTTGTGGGTTTACCTCTCTCCCAAGACTACCAGGAGGTAAGAACTACATTAGATCCATTTTTTGTAAGGAAGATGTTTACTGAAATGGCTTCTTGGTTTTAGGATCAGATTGAAAGAATGTCCAAAAATTTTCTTGGACAACCATGCATTATCCTAAATCAGGGCTAAAGAAAGTTACTTTCAGTTCTTGCAGTGAAGATGGACACAAATAGGAGTAACAATGCCTTTCATACTGCAGTCATGAGAATCCCAGTGCTTGTGACTTCCTGCTTTTAGGGTTTTTTATTAAATTATTTCACAGTAGATGAGGAACTATGTGTCAGTCCTTTGTCCTTTCTGTGTTACTGAAATCCATTTACAAGAAGCTTGGTCTAAGCTCAGATTCCTTCTAGAATTTCTTTGAGTTTATTCACCAGTGTCCTGGAAGTCCAGGGAGCATATCCATTCAATTCCAATATGACTTTGCTGTTCTGTCTCTAAACATATTTCACTCTTTCTGATCCTATCAAGAAGTTACAAATACTTAACATTTGCAAAGGGTACCTTTCAACTTACTAGAGCCAATAAAGCCTTAATATATAGCAGTAGACTCCTGTGTTGCAGCAATCCTCCATGAGGGCTCAGCTGATCGCTGAGGCTGCAGTAGTCACAGGATTGCTGCAATCAGTCTCAAACTGGGCCAGGACAGAGATGAGGGGGAGGCAATAAAATGTAGCTGTCAGCTTAGAGGACCTAGAGCTGTTTGCCCTTTGAAGTGGTCATCCCAAAGAAATGTCTGCATGTGTCTTCCTGCTTTTCGCTGGCTTTCTTGCAGTATAATGAAAATGCCTGAGGTTTGCTCTTGAGTACTGTGTCCCCATAAGCAGCACCTAAGAGTACATCGTTTAACATGCTGTGTTCTACAGAGCATAATATGAATTTATATATTCAAGTGAATTCAGCATTCAGTAGAAGTCTTTCACTCCAGGAAGCCATCTGTGAATGAGTTTGAGAACTGGTGAGGTGGTAGCTTGAAGTTTATAGCCTACGGCTTGTTGTGTGCACAGGAAAATGAATTTGTTGGTGGCTCACAAAGGACTTCATGCTCTGATTTCATTGTCAGTCATGACTGTTTTAAGCTGTTTGAATTGTAGCTGTGCAACAAGAGTACAAGTCTGAAGTGAGTCTAACATGTCTTGGAAGACATCTCAGAAATACCAGAGTGTGTTTTGGCTATTGAAATAAATGAGGGTCTGCTGCATCTCCCTCTTTAATTAGATGATTGTGCATCCTCTGAAGGAAATTCTGTGGTTGGCATATTCTAATAAGTATGTTATAATTTACTGTTGGTCTTAGCACTGATTTTACTTAATTGTCTTTCTTTAAATGAGTCTTCAGATAATTGCAGTAATGTTTATTGAACTTCAGTTTCAGCTGTAAAACAAAAATTTAAGTTCTGCCATGTACTGTTTAAATGGGATTTAATGGAGGGACAGAGTCATTCACTACCAGTAAGAAGACTTTTACTCAGCAGTTCAGATCCTGATCTCACTCCCAAGTAAAAATTCACACAAGTGTACTGTCAAGGAACAATACAGTTCTCTTGCAGAATAAAACCAGTTGGTTTGACTCTGACAAAGGAACTGAAGAAAGGGGACTTAAGGGTGGGATTATGCACCCAAAATCAAAGCATAAATTGAGTTTGAGACAAGTAAAACTATTGTCACTTGACTATCAGCACTGTGCCTTCAATGCTAGACTACATAATGCTTTGGGAGAATTTCTTCCTCAGTGGATAATCTCTGATCAGCTTATAGTTGCTGTACTGAGCATCACAAAGACAAACTGTTTGCACCATAGAAGTGGAAGGACTGTTCTTGTCTGTTTTGAGAGTAATGGTAAAACTTGCGGTAAGTGCCAAAGTCTTTGCTGATCACCATTGTATTTACTTGCATAGCTGGAATAGTGTAAAGGACTTCAACCTGGACTGGATTCCTGGGAATGCTCATCCAAAAATAACCCATATTCAAAATGTTCTTTAAACTTCTGGTGTATAGGCAATGTACAACACCCTTGCACAGTTAGCCTGGACCTGTGCTGTTCATAGTTTGTGTAGCAGTTGCATTAACACTCCCTTACTGATCTGAGGACTGTGACAGAAAAGGACAAAGTGGGGAATAAACTAATGCAGAAAGTTGGTAGAAGAAACAAACTCTGGAGCTCAGGCTGCTTGCTATACCATCTATTGTGTTGCTAGTCCAAAGTACCTGTTTTCACTTTGCTGCTGTACCTGCCTAAAGAACTTGTACACAGTCACTAACCCCTACCTAAGAGACATCCATTTCTTCATGCTCACTGCATGCATTTGGTGACTGGTCAACACAGTAGCCTTGAACATTCATACAGCACTACCCTTATATTCCCTGTACTGACTAATACTTGTTTCTAGTTACCCTGACATTCAGAACTTGGTTTATCCACTTTTCATGTGACCTGCTCCGTTAGGTTCCCACTTCTAAGAAGCAAGGTGATGATGAATTTATTTTTTTAGCTGATAATTCAGGAATTACTCTGTTTAACTAGCAGGGAGATTTCTTACGAGAATAGGAAGGAGAAATAATAACAGTGTCTTTGCTTTAGTTTACATTTTTGCTGCCACCCAGATACAACTTCACATTCAAAATTCTCAATGTTGATGTGTGCATACAAGCAAATTCTGGATTAGGATTAACTGGTATTTCAGAACACTATACAAAAGCTGCATAATTTTGTAGATTTAGCCAGTGATGTGCTGTTTCCACAAATAAATAAAAACATACAGACTTGAAAAATCCTGTGCCTTTTCCTTTTAAGAAACAGTAATTTTCAAGCATCAGTTACTCTCAAAGTCAAGGAGAAGAGGGAACCTTTATGATCTCCCTTTAGCAAAGCAGCTGAAATAATTGCATTCTCTAATCTTAAATGCTGTATTAATCCAGGTTGGTAGAGGCCTAGACACTTCATTAGCTGTTTTCTCTTCAGCTCCATACTAGCCACAAATGAAGGAAAAGTCTCATAGTAATTCATTCAACAAATATTAACTATTTTTGCACTGACTGAAAACTTAAAGTCTGAAGTTCACCTTGGTAAGATCCACACTGCTGTAGCTGCTTTGCTCTTAGTGGAGCTGTTGTGACTTACACCAGCTGACTGTCACTTTTCACTTTTACAGACTGCTCAGAAGACACTTTAGCTTTAGCAGTGAGGGACTTATTATGCCAATGGTGTACAAAATTTACTGTAAACCTCTGAGAATCTGAGCTCCAGGACAGTGTTCTTCTTTCTGTATCTCTGGCTCCTAATTTCTGAGGGGAAAAAAACATCTGGGTGTGTATAACTAACTTAGCAAAGGCTCTGCATTTATGTGTGTTCTCTGGAGCCCCTGTGGGTGGTAACTGTACTAAAATGGAGCAGTTTGAGTCTTGCTCTAAAAACAAATAAAAGCTACTACTTTTAGCTACTACTAGAAGATACGAGAATTGCAGCAGGGAGTATTTCACTTCCCTTAGGTGTCATTCATCCATGTACTGACACCTGGTGCTGACAATTTCAATGCTTATTTCGGCCTTATTTGCCAGATACCACTTTTACACTTGGCTGACTCATTCACTCACAATAGAAGATTGTGCCAAAATCGTTTTTCCAGAACTGAGTGGAAAGTGGAACCAGGTTCAGTGCAAGAGCTAAGAGCAGAGGCTCAGTATTCTTTTCTGCTCCCTACTTATATGGGGATCGAGGAGGACAATAAAGAATCTGAAAATAAATCTCACTGATCTCTCTAAGCTATGGAGAGTGATAGAAAATCTTGTTTCCAACCTGAAATTCTTAATTTTCCAGTATTTCTTTCTCTCCTGTGATTATCCATTTACATATTCATGTCAGAAGAATTTCTGAAGAAATAATTTCTTCAAAGTGTGAAAATTTACACCCATATCAAAGGCAAACATTTACTCATAGATGTAAAAAACAACTGGCATATTATATAAAGCAAAGGAGAACACACTTCTTGAAAAGAGATACGTATTTCATACTGCCTATTCATGCACAATGCCTGTTTTGCACAAAGAGCATTAAAGATGTAGAGAAAAGCAGTAGAAACTCCTTTGCTGCACTCTAATGGTAGACTATGTTTGTCTGTAACATTTTGATTATCTTTATGCCTAAACATGATTGATTAACTGTTCTTAGCTTCTTTTCAATGAAAAATTGGATATTGTCTGTGTTTCAAAAAAACTTTAGTACTAGTACTTTTTGATTTCTCAATTCTCCTGCAGCAAATTAACATACTGAATAAAAAAGCAGTCACAATTTAAGAGTATTCCAGTTAGTTTCTTCTAAGGCTTCCTGACTGTTGCTGTAACTTGTTTGTCTAGCTGCATCAATACTCAATAATTGGGATATAAGAAGTTCATGCTCCTAGAAGATGCTTGAATGTTTTGATGAGTGTTCTAAATTGAGGTCCAAAGGAAATAAATAGAGGCTAAGAGCATGAGTGCCAAAAATTATTTGAGAATATAATTGGCTTCAAATAAAGACTGATGCCCTTAGCACCAGCCTAAATGCTGCTTCAGAAAATGTGGGCCCTCCAGGTACAAAGTTATATCAAGTGCCTGGTGCCTCTTCCCAGGGTGATACTGGCCTCATCCAGGGAAGGTTGAGGTCTGGCTGAGGTGAAGGGCTGCCTTGTGCGGAAGCTGTGGAAAGAAGGCCAGCACACCACAGAGCAAGAGGGAAGATGAACAGGAGAGCAACAGGATCCCTCCAAGAAGTTGCTTGTGCAGAGGTGAGTGCTGGAGCCCTATGCTGTGGTGACAGCACTCTGAGTTAAAACACTTTAGTTTGGGCATCACCCATGAGCAGGTCTGACCTAAATCAGCCCTGCTGTGCAAACCTAGAGAACTGTGCTGGGTCATTTTTATGGTTTTATTATATGGAAAACGTCTTTCCTTTTGTTTACAAGCAGGGCGGTGCACAGCGGGGCAGGGGGGGCGTGCCTGCCTGCACGGTACCAGGCCCCATCCCGCAGCTGCCCAGTGCTTTTTTGCATTGTACATGGTTGGTTTTTTATCCCAGAGAAATGATTCCTTAATTCTGAGCAAATCTGCACTTGATTTATTTCAACTGTGATTGGAATAGTTGTTTAAAAGAATTTTTTTTCGAGAAGTAAGATGTACAGCTACTATGAAGCAAAAAGGAAAACATGCTAGGTACTCAACTAAACATTTTTTTGTGTGGGTATAAGAAGCTGAATTTCTCTTCTGTTTTCCATTGCAAAAGAACAAAGAGTGTACAAATGTAATCTAATATTTTCCTTGTCTCTTCAGCTGTGAGATTTTTTGGGGGGAAAAAAATACGGTATCCTAATTAAATGAACATCAGGGTTTCAATTTGGTTCAGATGTCACCAACCTTGAGAGGCAAAAAAGTTACAATTCTGAAACTTCTCTTGCTTAGGAAGGTCATACTGCATGAGCCACTTCATTTCATGAGCCATTACATTATCCCTCAATTTCCAAATACTGATGCGGACAAGAGAAGGACTACAGATGTTATTTATCTGTAAAACCTTTGAGATGGTCTCCACAACATCCTTCTTGCTAAGTTGGAGAGAGATGGATTTGATAGGTAAACTGTTAGATGGATAAGAAAGTGGTGGCATTCAGAGGGTCATGGTCAACAGCTCAGAGTCCTGATGATATCACTGACATGCTCTGTCCCTCAGAGGTCCATACTGTGATCAGTGTTACTTAATGTCTTCATTAATGACATAGACTAAGGGATCAAGTGCACCCTCAACAAGTTTGCGGATGACACCAAGCTGAGTGGTGAGGTTAACACGCCTGAAGGATGGAATACCAACCAGAGGGACCTGCACAAGCTTGAGAAGTAGGCCCATGGGAATCTCATGAGATTCAACAAGACGAAGTTCAGGGTGCTGCATCTCAGTATAGCAACCCCTAGCAGAAATACAGGCTGGGGAATGGAGGGATTGAGAGCAGCCCTGCCGAGAAGGACTTGGGGTGTTGGTGAATGAGAGGCTGGACATGACCCAGCAACGTGCACTTGCAGCCAGAAAGCCAAGCGTATCCTGGGCTGCACCAAAAGCAGTGTGGCCAGCAGGGCAAGGGAGGGGATTCTGCCCCTCTGCTCCACTCTGATGAGACCCAACCTGGAACACTGCATCCAGCTCTGAGGTCCTCAGAGGAAGGACATCAACTTGTTAGAGCTAGTAGAGAGGAGACCACCAAGTTGGTTAGGGGGATGGAGCACCTCTCCTATAAGGAAAGGCTGAGAAAATTGGAATTGTCCAGCCTGGAGAAGGCTCCCAGATGACCTAATTGTGGCCTTCCATTACCTGAAAGTAGTCTACAGCAAAACTGGAGAGGGACTTTTTACAAGGAGGAATGGCTTCAAACTGAAAGAGAGTAGGTTTAGATTAAGTATTAAGAAGAAATTCTCTACTGCGGGGATGGTGAGGCACTGGAACAGGTTGCCCAGAAAAGCTGTGGATGCCCTATCCCTGTAAGTATTTATGGTCAGGAGGGATGGGGCTCTGAGCAACCTGGTCTAATGAAAGGTGTCCCTGCCCATGGCAGAAGTAGTTAGATGATCTTTAAGGTCTCTTACAACCCAAAGCAGTCTTGATTCTATAATATGATTCATTTCTCCCACCTGTTCAGGTCCCTCTGGGTGGCATTGTAATAACTGTTCCCCCAGCTTGGTGTCATGTTCAAACCTGACAATACTGCTCTCCACCACTGTCTCTAAGTTCTTGATAAAGGGACTCAATTCAACACGTCCCAGGAGATACCCCTCCCATTAAGGGCCTCCAGGCAGAGTTCAATATGACCTATTAACCCCTACCTGCTGAGCTCAACCATCTAACCAGTTTTTTAGCCATCTAATAGTTCACCCATGCTGGACCATAATGTTCCAGTTTGGATACAAGCATATTGTTTGAGACCAAGTCATTAGCATTGCTGAAGTCAAGACTCTGCTGGTGTTCCCTCCTACACCGACCTATCCATTTGTCATGGAAAGCAAACAGGTTCATCAGGCATCACCGATGGCAAACCCAATACTGAGTGCTCCTTGTCATTGTCTCCTCCTCTATGTGCCCTGAAATGTGTTCCAAGAGGCCTTGAGTTATGATCTTTACAAAGACCAAAGAAAGATTGAGTTGGTGGAAGATGGGACCCATCATTAAGGACTTTGGCTCATTCGTTGTATGCAGCAGGGGCACACCTTCAAAGGAAAGGGTTTCATGCTGCTTTCCTCTTCCCTATCCTCTTGTACATCTGGGACTTGATAAATCTCTATTGTATCTTAGATATGTTTTCTAAATCATGTTTGTAGAAGCAGCTAGAAGTATTTAAAAGCTTTTGTATCTTAACTGCTCACTATTTCTCCAACTGTAAAAAGTAATATTGTGGACTTTTTTGGTCTTTTGAGATGTTTCTACTGTTTCTCCTTGAGAAAATCAAATCCCGCTGATCATAAATACATTCATATTAACAACATAGAAAGGAAGAAACTAGAAAATGCTAAGAAATTTTAGAAGAGCTTCACTGCTGATCTACAGGACAACAGGATGGTTTATTACACCTTTCACGAAAATACAAATAAATCAAAGCTGGGAATAAAAATTTTAACTACTCATTTCTTGACTTCATGGCTTAATGAAGGTACTTTGATGTGTTTCAGACAGCCCAGTGGAGGCTGTCAATACAAAGCTGAGGTCAGAGACCCAGTCGGACAAACAGAGATGTGGACAGCATACATCTATACACACAAAATCCAAAGGCATATCCTCCTTTCTTGTCTCAATCTACTCCATTGTCCTAATGTAATAACATTCAAAGAAACAGAGGCATTACAGAGACTAGCAACAGGGAAACATTTGGGTGTGTAAATGCTTTCCAAACTAGAAACAAGAATATAAAGTGAATATAAAGGACAAAAGCCCCTGTGTTACAGAGGAGGGAAACTTCCCAGAAGAACCCCTTATCTTTTCTCATAAACACAGAGATGTTGAGTTTAGAAGGCAAAACCTACAGCAAATCATATTCTTCTCCCAGTGTATCATCAGAAATCTTCTTGAGGAATGGCTTTGTGTGCTCTAAAATGGTACAAGGATGGATAGCATAACTATACAGTTTATTGTTGCAGTAAGAAGGTGGAGGTCTGCAGTGGATTGACCCTGGCTGGATGCCAGGTACCCACTAAATACTCTCTCTCACTCTCTTCTGCAACTGGACAGAGGAGAGAAAATACAATAAAGGGTTCATGAGTTAAGGACTGAGAGAGATGCCTTACTTAGCACCATCATGGGCAAAACAGACTCCAAGTGGGGGTATTAATTAAATTTATTGCTAACAGAATCAGAGCTTGAGAATGAGAAGTAAATAAAATGAGAAAATAAATCTTAAAGTCATCTTCTCTCCTCTCCTCCCCAGCTCCTTCCGAGTTCTACCTCATCCCCCCATAACAGCACAGGGAGACAGGGAAGGGGGGTTATGGTCAGTCTTTGTTTCTGCCACTGCTCAGAGAGAGGAACCCTTCCAGTTCTTCCTGTGGGGTCCCTCCCATGGAAGACAGTCCTTCAACAGCTTCCCCAGAATGAGTCCATCCCATGGGCAACAGTTCTTCACAAACTGCTGCCACATGGGTCACTTTTCCACAGGGTGCAGTCTTTCAGGCACAAGCTGCTCCAGCAATGGGTCCCCACAGGCCACAAGTCCTACCAGGAAAACCTACTCCAGTGTGGGCTCCTCTCCCCATTGATTCAAAGGAATTGGCTGCACAGTACACACTGTATAGTAAAGAAAACCTTTATTCAGCACTGGGCATATGCAGGGGTTAGCCCTCCATGCATGTGTTCACCATATGCTAATTCTGACAAGGTTTTATACCTACAAGTAAACGAGTCCAGTTTTAATACATACAGTCTTTAAGAGTCAGCAAAAAAACCGTAATAGTTTTATCTAAAAATGCATTCAGTTATCTATTCTTATACTTACTATTATACGCATTTTTATAATTCCAAGCAATTATCCCCCACCCACATTCCAGTCCCTCTGTGAAGTTTGTTGATTACTGCTGTCTACAGGCTTGAGTAAGCATGACATTTCTCACCCAGAAGTTTCCTTTGCAAATCCACTGATGACAATGGCTACATGTCAAAATGCTTCTCCCTGGGTCTTATCTTGCCCTTTCAAGTCTCATCTTACTCTCTCAGCTCAGGTAGGTTTTTGTGTTTTGTGGTAGTTGCATTTTGCAAAATCATACTCCTGTTAAGTTTTAAAGTAAAGTTAATATAAGCAGAGCTGTAGCCTTTCAGCATGGATCAGTGGGTCCCTAGTAGGACCCTGCTCCAGCATGATGGATGCTCTTTCCAGCATCCGCCTGCTCCAGCGTGGGCTCCTCCATGGGCTGCAGATGGATCTCTGCACCCCTGTGGCCCTCCATGGGCTGCAGGGGTGCAGCTGCTCCATCATAGTCTGCACCACGGGCTGCAGGGGAACCTCAGCTCCTGGAACACCTCCGGCCTCTCCTTCTTCACTGTCCTGGGTGTCCGCATTGTTGTTCACATGTTTTCACTCCACTCTTCTGTGCAATTTTGATCTGAACCNAGTTTGTTGATTACTGCTGTCTACAGGCTTGAGTAAGCATGACATTTCTCACCCAGAAGTTTCCTTTGCAAATCCACTGATGACAATGGCTACATGTCAAAATGCTTCTCCCTGGGTCTTATCTTGCCCTTTCAAGTCTCATCTTACTCTCTCAGCTCAGGTAGGTTTTTGTGTTTTGTGGTAGTTGCATTTTGCAAAATCATACTCCTGTTAAGTTTTAAAGTAAAGTTAATATAAGCAGAGCTGTAGCCTTTCAGCATGGATCAGTGGGTCCCTAGTAGGACCCTGCTCCAGCATGATGGATGCTCTTTCCAGCATCCGCCTGCTCCAGCGTGGGCTCCTCCATGGGCTGCAGATGGATCTCTGCACCCCTGTGGCCCTCCATGGGCTGCAGGGGTGCAGCTGCTCCATCATAGTCTGCACCACGGGCTGCAGGGGAACCTCAGCTCCTGGAACACCTCCGGCCTCTCCTTCTTCACTGTCCTGGGTGTCCGCATTGTTGTTCACATGTTTTCACTCCACTCTTCTGTGCAATTTTGATCTGAACCTAACTTTTTTCTTTCTTCTTAAATATATTGTATATATCCTTCCTGGTTGGCTCGGTCTTGGCCAGAGGCAGGTCCATCATGGAGCCAGCTGGCATTGGCTCTGTGGGACATGGGGGAAGCTTCTGGCAGCTTCTCACAAAAGCCTCCCCTGTAGCTGCCCTGCTACCAAAACCTGGACACAGAGACCCAATACAAGGTCTTACCGCTGAGTCCAAAGTAGAGCAACGAAACTGGTGAAGAGTTCGGAGCACAGTTCTTACGAGGAGAGGCTGAGGGAGATGGAGTTGTTTAGCCTGGAGAAAGCGAGGTTCAGGGGAGGCCTTTCACTTTCTGCAGTTACGTGGAAGGAGGTTGTAGCCGAGTGCGGGCAGACCCCTTCTCCCAGACAACCAAAGACAGGACATGGCCTCACGCTTTGCCAGTAGAGGTTCAGGCTGGACATTAAGAGAAATTGCTTCACAGAAAGGGTGACTAGACACTGAAACGGGCTGCCCGGGGAGGTGCTGCTGTCACCGTCCCCGGAGCTGTTCAAGGAGGCGCTCAGGGCGCGGCC
>WEIV01011224.1:118602-131044 GCA_013390005.1 Calyptomena viridis | reverse complement strand
CAAAGAAGCCTCCTCATAGGCCCTCCTGCTAATAAAAAAACTGGCCACTAAAAACCACCACAGTCCTTCAACGTTTTTTTCATATCTTTCTCTAGTAAAAGTCTGCCAGGTCTTTAAAGCTTAGCTTCCATTACTGGGACAATACCAGTGTCCTAAACCAGTTTTGCTGGACATCACGCAAGTTTACTCTAAGCTCTCGTTCAGGTTATGCAGATAAAATTACACAAACTTGTTCAAGACAAGAAGCAGCTGTTTGTTCCTGTTCAACTTCCTCCTCTCTTATAAGCAAAGCTCTGCACCAAACTGAAACTGTTCATGGTATATTTCCCCTTCTATGATGACAACATCAAAGATCAGCAGAAGCGGGAAACCTGCCATGAGCAGTCTGCCTAAAAACAAGATTCAAAATCCAGAATCAACCACGGACCACTACCAAAGCAACCTCCAGATTGCATTTCTAGTGTGCAAACCAAGGGGAAAAAGTGCATTCCCCATAGATTTCAATCTCTGAAAACACTCAGGATGGAAGGGCTCAAGCTGGAGACAGCATGAGTGCTCTATTCCAATACCATGGAGGGACTCCCACTACTATCGGAGTGTTACCAACTCCTTCTTGTATACAAGACTGGCAGTTTCCCTTTTTATTTAACATCTTCAAAGCCTACAGTTGCACTCAATTACACTCACGAAAAACATCCCACAGCCTATCAAAACAAAAGCTTACTTTCTTTTTCCTTCCTGCCAGCATTTCCTTTCTCCCCTGTTCTTAGTAAAACAAAAAGTGTGGGAAGACCAGTCAAATTTTATTCAAGTTACCACAGCACCTAAAGGGGTCACATCAACAACACTGTCTCACAGTAATCACTGTGCTAAACAAACAAAACTCTTACCACAAAGAGTCCCAGCCCTGAGGCATTTGCAGTCTAAGTACTATAGAAGAAACTGGAGGTGGATGTGACTGCTACAGAAAGCCCAAGGTGACAGCAGTGCTGCTGGCCAAGAGGGTAAGTGGTGACACAAGGCACCAGCTGCTCGGTTATTGTCAGCCTGTAGCAGCCACCAAAGCAGGTGTCTCAGATCCTCCAAACTGAAAAGGCTCTTATGCTACAGTAACGCCACTGGGAGTTTTTGTGTAACTGCTGTAGCAATATCAACTGACTTGTCTTCAGTCTTAGTTCCTCTTCAGTCTCCATTTCTCTTTTAAAAAACATTTAAGACCATTTAGTCATTTTATTGTGGTACCCTTGATGCTCAGCATCTTAATCCTCTAGCTTACATAACAATGATTCCAATTTACAAAGTAGTTCAATTAAGATTATATATGCATTGCATTTTCTTCTCCTTACTAAGACTATGACATACTACACTTGCTTTCCATGCAAATATTGTGAAAAAGTAACCAATTACATCACTGACGTGTAGTGGTTTGATCCTGGCTAAATGCCAAGGAATCACACACACACAGTCACACTCTCCCACTCCCCTCTCTGCAAATGGACAGAGGAAAGACTAAAATGTTTCGCAAGTTTGTGATAAGGACCATAAAAAACTCCTTATGAATTATTTCACATGCTAATGTAAAGCCCAAATTCTCCTGCATCTTTTTCTGTATTCTTTGTCTTTAATAGAGATATAAAAACACTTGTTTTGCTGAATTTTTCTCAATAGATCTTGTGATTTGAATATCTACACTCTCACAAAACAAACTCACTTCCAGCTGCAGGGTGTTCCCATGTCTGAAGAATGACCCACATATATTTACCTTCTACAACTCAGTTAAATGGTAAATTAGTATTACATTACGTAACCACGTCTCAGGTCACCAGATGTGGGTGCTGGGTTGTCCGTGAGGCATAATGATGAGAAGGCTGACTCCATGAAGTGTTAGAGGCTTTATTTATCTATTAGAGTGCTAATTTCTATGCAGAAAAAGCTTAAGCATCTAAGCATTGCAAAGGCTTTTCTAATCTACATACCTGCAGAGCAAACTCTGCATCCACAGCTTCCCAGGCAAACTGCCTGGAAAGCTCTGGACACAAGACTCTGTCTGGCCAGATGTGTCTGGCCAGGCAGAGGGTCTGCTCTCTAAGAAGTCTGCAACATGTCTGCTGCTTCTTCTTGCGCAGTTTCAGAATATATATCAAACTACATATATATCTACATAATATATATCAAATTACATTAGCTGTCCAATGACCTGGGGATCAAGTTCTCCTTGTCCAACCAAGGGGGACAAGGTCATATCCAGTCAGAGCATGACTTTTGCCCATGCTCAGGAGAAATGTGGCCTGCAGCACAGGGCTACAACATTAAGTGTTCCTCAACAATGTAAAACTCTGCTTATGCAGAAAACAAACTACAGGCAATCACTCCAATACAGCTACAACTATGTGGAAAGAAAAATCAGCAGAG
The DNA here is from genome assembly GCA_013390005.1 of Calyptomena viridis. Classification (NCBI taxonomy): domain Eukaryota; kingdom Metazoa; phylum Chordata; class Aves; order Passeriformes; family Eurylaimidae; genus Calyptomena; species Calyptomena viridis. The sequence continues at coordinate 128,632 of WEIV01011224.1, read as the reverse complement.
AGAAAAAGCTACAGACAATGGCACAGCTCTGTTCCATTTTTGTACATAGAAAGTTATAAAATAAAGATCAACTTTCTATATCAATACGCAATTTGTTCTTTTTTTCATTTTTTTATTTCATTGTTCATTCCTTCATCCTTTCTTCATTTCGTTCCTTTGTTCTTTCATTCATTCATTCATTCTTTTGGTTTTTTGTTCCTACTTTCTTTCCTTCACTCGTTCATTCTTTCGTTTTTTCATTTCTTCATTCTTTCATTTTTTCATTGCTTTATTCCTTCATTCCTTCTTTCGGTTTTTTGTTCCTTCATGATTTCATTTGTTCCTTTTTTGTTTTTTTGTTCTTTTATTCTTTAATTGGTTCTTTCTTTCATTTTTCATTCCTTGTTTCATTCTTGTTTTCATTCCTTCATTTTTTTGTTCTTTCATTCGTTCTTTCGTTTTTTCATTCCTTCGGTTTTTTGTTCTTTCATTCCTTTTTCGTTCCTTCATTTTTTTGTTCCTTCATTCATTCTTTCGTTTTTCATTCCTTCGTTTTTTTGTTCTTTCATTCATTCTTTCATTCGTTTTTTTGTTCTTTCATTCGTTCTTTCATTAGTTCATTTTTTATTTCCTTCATTATTTCATTCATTCTTTTTTTCATTCCCTCATTTTTTTCATTCAGTCTTTTTTCATTTTTGTTTCTTCATTCTTTCTTTCATTTATTATTTTTTCATTCCTTTGTTCTTTCATTCTTTTCATTTTTTTGTTCCTTCATTCCTTCATTTTTTGTTCGTTCTTTCAGTCTTTTTGCATTTTTTGTTCCTTTGTTCTTTCATTCGCTCTTTTCATTTTTTTGTTCCTTGGTTCTTTCATTCGTTCTGTTTTTCATTTTTCTGTTTGTTCTTTCATTCGTTCTTTTTTCATTTTCCGTTCCCTCATTCTTTCTTCATTTTTTCATTCTTTTGTTCATTAGAGTTTTTTTCATTTTTTCGTTCCCTCATTCTTTTTTTATTAGTTTTTCGCTTTCTTGTTTCCTCATTCTTTTTTCATTTGTTTTTCATTTTTTCATTCCTTCGTTCATTCACTCATTCTTTTTTCATTTTTGCATCCTTTTGGTTTTTTTCATTAGTTTTTTTCACTTTTTTGTTCCCTCATTCTTTTTTCATTTTTTTCATTCCTTCCTTCTTTTGTCATTCATTCTTTTTTCATTTTTTTGTTCCTTCATTCTTTTTTCATTAGTTTTATTTTCATTTTTTTTGTTCCTTTATTAATTCATTCATTCTTTCTTCATTTTTTCGTTCTTTTATTTTTTCTTTCCTTCATTATCTTTCATTTGTTCCTTTTTTTTCGTTCCTCCGCTCATTCTTTCTTTCATTCCTTAGTTCTTTCATTCATTTTTTTTTTCATTTTTTCATTCCTTCGTTCATTCATTTTACAGCACATGGAAGGGCTGGCATGTGTCTTCAATGCTTTTTCAGTCCTTAGTTTTTTACATTAATTCCTCCCATTCCATACCAGTGTCCTGTGCTCCTTCTTCCCATTTCAGCTCACTGCTTTGATCTCTCTTTTCCTGTTCATGACTTATGGATGTTGTTGTCTCATGAGGTTCCCCTGCTTCTCTTTTCCAAATTGCAAAGATCAAACTTTCACTTTTTTGTCTTTACATAGTTTGGTGGATGGCAGCTAATAGAATACCAGTTCTTTTAGGCAAAAGCTGAGAAGGGGCTGAAGCTGATCTGTGGATGCCTTTGGTGAGCATGCTATTTTGTACTAGCTCATGCATCCATTTCTGTCATTTTGTGTGTGCCAGACTCGCATGTTCCCCTATAATCCCTCGTTAAAACACACTCCTATGCACACCCCCTTACAGTCTCCCTGTCTTCATACATTCTCCTTTGATCACCCACGCAATTAAGCTTTCTCCTCAGTTGGTATCTTGTCAGCTCTTCAGTGAGATAAACCTCTGTACAGCAATTTCACAAGCATCGTCTCTTTCACTGATCAGGTTTTGCTGCCCAATTCAAGAATGGAGGAAAAGACTGAATTAGGAATTGCAGCACAGACAGCTATTAAACATTAAAATAAAAGAAATGGGATGCAAGTGATACGTGCCATCTTTCTGCTAAATAATTTCTAAGTCAGTCAAATATTGGTTTGGGCAAAAGGCAGAATATTTAGATTTAGAAATCCAGGCACAACTACTGAAATACTCCCCAGTCCTCACTTCAGCAAAACTGAAACAACCCCAGTAAAGCCTAACCCCTGTGCTTTCTGTGGCAGTGAATTCAGAGGGTTTGTCCAGACTGAAGGCTGCTGCTTTGAAACACCCTCTGGTTGCTGTAGCCACTGCCCCTGGGAGGGACTGACAGCACCAACTGGGGTCACCACAGAACAGCATTTTTCTTGTTGCAGCCCTCCAGCCATCAGCTCTACAGGGGCTTTCTGTAAGAGATGTTAGAGCCAGGCTGTCACACTTAATAGCAAACATCACACCTGCCCACCATGAATCTGTCTAATTCTTTTTAAACATACTTACAGTTTTGACCTCAGCAAAATCCTCTGGGAGGGAGTCCCACAGTATAAGTATGTTGTAGACAAATATCTACACTTCTACAACTCGGTATTTTCTGCCTGAAGTTGAGTGTCACTGGCCATCATGCTGTATTGTCTAAGGCATGGTCAAATAAGTCTCAATCAAACTGGTGTTGTGCAGTAGGTGATTTTACTGCTATTTTCCTCATTCCTTTGTCTAGCTGGCAGAGGTGGAACTAAGCCAAAAATTAAGTGTATAAGAAGGAAGTTTATTGACCCATTTTCTCAGTTGCTTATAATGAGTTAGGTACCTGGCATTTTCTTTATCTATATCGATTATGTTTTCAGAGGAGAAAGAAATAGCTTGTAGGCTAAACTTCCTGAGCTCTTGTTCTCGGCAATAACTTTTTACCTTTAATTTATTTTTATCTTTGCAAAATGTATTGGACTGCTGTGAGAGGAAATCTTACAGATAGAAAATGAAAAACTGTAATAATAATGCTAATTTAAGTATCACATAACTAAAATAAAATACCTCTAGAACTCTACTATATTTAGTAGAGTCAGTGATCATTAAATATTTTCGAGGTTACTGCATGAAACTTGCTGAAAATCTGTTGAAAGAGGAAGAACAGAAAGGAGAGGGGGAAATAGGACCTCAGCAAAGTCATGGAGGCAACCTCCTGCACAAGGGGGACAGCACAACTAAAGCTACCTTTTGAAGGCAGAAGAGTGAATGTAGGGAGGCCAGAAATTGCCCTCTAGGCAGAAGGAGCAGGCAGGGGAGGGATGAAGCCTGGTGACAGGTGGAAAGAGAACTGAAAACATCATGAGTATCCTGGCCTGCAGAGGGGAATGAGGTACTCAACGAATAAGGAACATTTTGTAGCATACATGATTAGGTGAATTAACGATACACTTAAGCAAGGCAGTCTGTGACAGAGATGTGTCAGCTTGTGATAGGACACTATAACCAAAACACATCTAGTTACTGGCAGGCTTGTAACTAACAGAGATGCAGGGAAAGGAAATCCATATTTGGACACAGGCCTTCACCAGAACAGGACAATGGATACACACCATGTTTGGGAAACACGTGTGAACACTGAGTGATCACAGCTATGATAGGAGCAGAGAGCGTGTGGACACCTTGTGAATATTTTAACCCTCAGATGACTGGTTTGAGACTGACCTTAGGAGAACCTATGGCTAGAGTTATAGATACCTAACAGGAACAAGCATTTGGAAAATGTAAACCATTTTATAGTATAAAGAATAATGTTGTATCACAATAAAGATTATAGATGGATTGGATTCGGAACCAGAAGAGTGTGTTCATGCACTTTTTTGCCCGCCACAGACACAGCCCAAACAGGGACTGAATGAACACACATACATACCCACATATGCACATGCATATACCCATACATACACATATAATATATTAAAAAAACCAACAATATTTCAACTGCCAGCTATCCTGATAAAATACTAACTCCTCATCATTCAGTTCCAAAATTGCAGGCACCTCCGTCTAAGCTAAAAGATGCTACATAGAGCATTTAAAATACGCATTATCAATGAAAGTAAATCACTAAGACAGAAATTGTCAGTAGATGGTACTCAAGAATAAACAGCATAATTTCTGGACAATATAAAACTTTAGAATCCTGCTATACCATCTTATAACTGCCACTTACAAGTATTTTAACAGTGATCCTAGCAGTTTTGTTCTCTGAAAAGCTGCTGAAATATTTTCTGTTGGTTTTCTCTAGAGGACAAGGAAAAAGTGTAATTCCTTCTTCATGGTGGGCCCGATCTCTGTTGTAGCCTCCTCCTTACAGGCTGTAGGGCAGCGTGTTACGATTCATCTGCCAGGTTTTACCTACTGCTCTCATCCTGCATATTTTCCCCAGAAGCCAGAGGCAAAGAGGCAGCCCCATGGATTTCATCACCCTGCAGACCTCCTGGTGAGAGCATTCCCCACCTGACTTGCATAAAAGCAAGATCAGAGGCTCCTGTGCAGGCCCTTCCAAGACACCATTTCACCAAGTGTATCAAATACTCCCAGTGACATCTAAATGCTTGAATAGGATGTTTATTGCCTAATGCAAGGAGATAACCATCTCAGAGGGCAAACATAAGCAGAAGTACCATATCACACAATTCTTCTTCAGCTGCAAATCAACCTTTGTAATTTGTTTTATGTGACTAATGGTCACTAAGGTAATGCCATGAAAGAAAACAGTACCTGGTGTGGCATACAGGTGTATGGTATTGATACATACACTTCTAATAAATCCACATCTAATAAATCCACAATAAATCTTCTATGTAAATTCCCTTTTAATTGCTCTATTATACAATTTATTGTTTCTTATGAAAATTGTTTTCACATTGTCTTTGTTCTTCATATAAGCAGCAGATATAAGTAGTTACAATGAGATGCTGCTCATTGACTTGGGGAAAAATGAGTTTGGATTGTGACTCATACTTCAAAAGAAGAAATTCTCTTCATTAGCATCAGCCTATCTATTCAAGAGACAGGTCCCCTCATCACCACATCTTTCTGATCTGTCCAATCCTCTCCAAAAAAAGGTTTCCTCTTAAGTCCTGTAACATACCACTCTTTTATTTGAAATGTTAAACATTTTTCACTGTAGTTTAAGTGGTCCTAATCCTCCAAAGAAGTTGATTCTAGCACTGTTTTGAAGCACCAGACCTTAGTAAAGAGCCAGGAGACAAACTGCCTCTCTCACAAGAAGCTATAATACAATACCTGGAAAGTTTATCAAACATGTTGACAAGCTTCATAGCTTCATATTCTTTTTGCTCTTCTGTCATTTCATCCATTGGATTGGGCATTGGTTCTTCTAAGTGACCAGTGATAAGGTTAATGCTGCAGGTGGAAAAACAATAGTTTACATTTCTGTAGAAATACATATATTTCCTATCTTTTCAATAGCAAGGAAGAAGAAGAAACTAACAGAAACCACCAACACAAACTGTCTGAACTGCACATGCAAGTTTTTGTAGCCAACAGCTAACCTTCACATTTATACCCTTTTTAGCCTTTTCTCATGAATTGTGATTGTATCTTCTTGTTGATTCACGATATTAATTTCTTGTTAGCTACCCAAAAAGGCACAGTCCACTAGTACCTGCTATATTACAACCCATATACAGGGGAATAATGATGGTAACAATGGCAATGTCACAAGTAATAGTGACATAAATAGGGAACTGAATCACAGATACGCGTTTGAAACTAGTTCTGTACAGGCTTAACTTTAAAACTATACACAGGTTCTAGTCAATTTTCTTATTCATGAAGAACTATTGAATTAGTTTATAATTGCTCTGCCATGATGATGATTTTTTTCTCAAACCAAAGTTACTCTACTTTGAGAATTTACAAGGCCAATTTTATTTTCACTCTTACAACAAGTGAATAGCGATACAGAAATGATAAAAAAAACAGAAGTAGTTTTAAAAAAATACTTTCAAGGCAAATTATTCTTTCAAACACTTGAATCACAAGTATTTAACAGCAATACAGAAAATTAGACACATAAATCAACAGACGGTTCTCTTGAATATTTAAGTGTCAGCTTTTAACTAAGTGGATGTTATAGTTTCACTTATATACATATAACTGGATGCCAGGCTTCTTTTGAAAGAAGAGCAGAGAGAAAACAGCAAGACAAAAATCTTGAAGTGCAAAAATAAAAAGAAACCTCCTGGTTTAGAATTAATTTCTTAGTAAGGAACCAACGTAATTTCTGTAACTTCTCATACATTTAATCCTGTGTTTCATTCATGTATTAAGAATCTTTCAATAAACCACAACACTCCATCATACACCCAACCACTGCTGTGTAATTCAAGGAAAAGACAGTAAACCAGAAAAATCCTTCAGATCTCCACTATCAACAACTTCAGAAAACCTACTCAAATGGCATCAAATCTTAGATGTAACATGACAAACTGAAACACCTCTAACACCAAATCAATAACAATTAACAAAAAGGAACGGACAGCTTCTATATAGTCCCTGAATCCTCCAAATAAATTGGATTCCTGATGCATGACTTCTATACATGTTATTTTTCTCCTTCCATATTTATATGAGACCTACTCGATTCTTTGGGAAAAACATAGTAACCGGCAATCTAAAACTAGATCAAAACTGAAACTAGCCCTACTGCTTTGTTCCTTTTCAACAAAGTTCTGGTTAAAACCAGCCTTATCTGACACTTCTGGTTTTTCTCCACTACAGAGATATACCCCCAAACCATAGTTCATAGTTTGGCAACTTCATGTGAGTTCCTGGAAAATCTGGGGCAAAAGCCATCTTTGCTAACTTTGTTACTATAACTTTTTTCTGAAATTTGCTTAAAAATATCTTTCCACACTTGAATTTAAATAGTTATTCAGACTGATTTTAAATACTTCTCATTGTGATTTTTTTTTTTCTCTGAAGCCATCTGACTATACAATGGTCACTATTAGAGGCTGGTTTCTCCACAACTAGACCATGAACTCAGAAGACAGTAGTTTATATAAGCACATGTAATTCCAAAACTGGCCTCTCTGGAAAAGATGAAACAAAAAAATTATGTCAAAAAAATCTAAATTCTAACAGGATAAGTAGAACGGAAAACAATACTATACTTTGGCTTTGCGGATTTGTATTCTTCTGTATCTGTATCTTCATCATCGGAGTACCAATGATCTCCTCTTCCTCCTGCTAACAGGCCCCTTGCTGCCAGCAATCCTGCTGCATTACCATAGCCTGTATATTTCAACAGGCTATCAACTGCAAAAAGCAATATAGAAAATTATTCAGCTATAATCAGCTACAAAACAAAACCCACCACAATGCTACTCGAATAGAGTTACAGCAAGAGGCAAATATACTATTTACAGCAAGACATTATAAAAAAGGGAGAAGAAAATGTAATTTTTACCTCTCTCTTTACAAAGAACAAAAAGAAATTCTGCTGCAATTTGCTTTACTCCAAGGTCAACATGCGTCATAAGGCGTACAAGTTTGTTTCTCACTGTTGTACCAACTTCTGGACGATTTGATACATCTCTTAATGGAGGCAGTACCTAGCAGCACAAAAAAAAGAAATGGAAGAACAGCATAGAATGCACACCAATACCTATCCAATACCTGCAAAAACCCACAGTCAACAGAACAAGAAAATACTGTAAGTTCTGTTCTTCAGAAAAAAAGAAATAAAATCAGCCAACTTTGCCTACACACATTAGTAACGACTCTTGCTTCTTAATATACTTAAACCTGGTCTGTGATTCTGGGCAGAAAAGCACTCAGTCTCAAATGTAGACTTGGAAAATACAATTATTAGGAATTTATGAGCACAAATGGGTGCCCCAAAACAGCTGTTCAACAGGCAGCAGTAACCTCGTGTTCTCTGTTTCTTCCGTTTTGCTCATTTATCTGGTAAAAGCATTATAAATACCAGCTTAAGGAAAACCATAATATTAATACAATGTGTGGTTTATACAGAACAATTATATAATTATAACGAACAGGCAAGAAAATAAGTCATACTGCAAGTTTCTACTACTAAATTTAAAAAATGGGCCTGCATCTATAGAGGAAATGCATACTTCTACCAGAAAACACTCTTTTAAAAGCTCAAGCTAAATTTCAGAAATATTTTGGAGAAAACGGTATTTAACATTTCCTCAAACACACTATTTTCTCATTACATGAATATTGTTAACTTCAACCCTCCCGAAAGGCAGGAGATGCCTGAATAATGGCTTGTTTGGCAAATTAACTTCTGCCTCCTTGTGTATGCCTTCACTAATTTTTTTCACATTCACAGGATACACGATATGATCTGCAAAGAAATCTGTGCCCTAATATGAAATATTTAATGATCTGAAGACTCTAGTAATAATTATGGATCTTCAAACTTTTACTAGGGAATGAAACAAGATGCCACTAATTGTCATAAGAAATTGCACGTCCTTTGTTTTCTAGGTGTCTAATGTAAAATGTCATGTCCTGTGCAAAATTACTGCACAATTGCTACTGAAATCGGACTCACTGGGAACTGATACTCAAACAAATGAATGCTACAGTATTGACTACTTTGAAAAAAACAGACTGCATCTTTTTCAAACTAAGTATTCAAACACTTACCAAAAACATTTTACTTTGTCCCTGCTTACTCTCCCCAGTGGGGACAGTACCATGAATGTAGTTTCACAGTGTGTTGCAAGAATGAATTAATGTTTTTAGAATACTCTAATACTAATACAGTGATGAGTGCCATAGGACAGTCCATGAGGAAATTAATCACTCTGTCATCAGATCACAATTTGAATAGTGAACAATAAATAAAGCCTAAGGCCAACACTTAACAATAAGGGTAATTCAAAATATCAAACATCCAGTCATGCAGTTAGCAATATCCATCCATTCTCTGCACTATATGAGGCAGTGGTCCTGTGGTAGGAGTCAGCATGCAATTATATCCTGACATCTAGATGCCAAGATGTCGTAAAAACACGCAGACAACTTAATTTTCTAGCTTCTGAACATTTGGCTCTGCAACGTTTTTTTTTAGTTAACAGATCAGCAGATTATCCTAAGAAAGAATTGCTTTGAACAAAAGCAATAAACAACAAAAAGAAGTTTCTTAAATTCCTCAAAAACACTTTTCTGGTATAGATGAAAGAGGCAGGAAATACATGCTCTTTTCCATTTTAAAGTCCCTTTATGAATTCAGGCGCAGCTTTGGTCTGGGAGCAGCATCTAGGATGCAACCTCAAAACAACTTCAGGAAAAGCAGCAAAACAAATAGAAAACACCACACCCAACCACCAAGCTACACGGACCCTTTAAATCTTTAACCATGGTACAGAAATCTTTTTTCCTCTAAGAAGCCTACCCACAGTCCATAATGTATTAAATAGCTCTTTTAAGAGATCAAATGATGAAGTTTGCCTCTGTTCAGGGACCAAGTTGTACTCTGACAGGACAGCTCATGCACACTGCTACACAAGTTTCAACCCCAATGACTCATGACTGCTGAGGTCAAATTAAAACTCAAGCACAACCCATCAAAACACCTGTATTTTCACTATCTACCACACAGCTCTGCAAAGTTTTATTAACTGCACTGAAATGTGTTTTATATGCCAATTGTAAGGGGATATACCTCACTGAGTTCTTTGCCCTGTCTCATATGATCCATGGTGACTCACATTAACACAGCTTTACAATATCTCTGATGTTATTATTTAATAGCCCTACAAAATGTATCACGGAACTTGGACCATAATATCTATTGATTTATAGATAATATCTATTTTCATGACTGAAAAGTTATTTCTATAGCACTGTCCTGCACTGATGTACAAACCTCAACGTTTATCATTACCTTCATATTCAAATTCTGGTAAGTATTTTACTTACCTGAGCTTTGATAAATTTCCTGATATTCCTATGAGTTCGGCAGCAGTCAGTTAATAAACT
>WEIV01011224.1:97200-117814 GCA_013390005.1 Calyptomena viridis | reverse complement strand
TGTACTGTTGCTGAATATTGGGCTAAATTACACAGATGCTGTAAAAATTAGAATTCTGTCATTATTTACTTGCTGATGTCCAACTAAACTTATAAATGGATGTATTTAGAAATACTACATAACTATTCAGGTTTACATATGCAGACCTCAAAACTATCAATGAAGTGACAAGCAGTGATGTTTCAAGGACTGGTGAAGTGTTCCAAGAACAGACAAAACTTTTCAAACAACTTCATTTAAGACTTTTAATAATATCTACTTAGAAGTTGCCCTCTGTTTTTCAAGTTATTAATACAATTTTAACAAAGAATCAGTAAAAGAGGAAGCAAATCACAGCAATCAGACAAAACAGGATTTCTAACAAATGTGCTGGTTCTGGTTTGATCAGACTGGGTGGCTGTTCCACACTGTGCCATCTCCCTTTTGCTCTTTTAGCAATTGAAATTCAGACAACTATTACTTTTGGGAATGCTTGTTCTCTTTGTTTTGTTTCTAATTCCTGTCCAAGATATGTCTTTTATATCACGGAAGTTACTCCTCTCCAATAATTCAGGAATAGCTAGAAACAAAAAAGACTTAAATTCAACAAATATTTGGTGTCTTCAGGCCTTTCATCAAAAGTTCTCTTTTTACCAGTTTCTTATTAAACAACCAAGTTCCCAAACACCTACAAAATTAGTTTTCTGGATCACTGTGTCTGAGCTATTCTTTTCAATAAATGAAGCCCGGCTTTCTGATCTTTGTCACTCCACTGACAGTTTTATTTGTGGTAGAGAAGTGTATGAAATTCTCCAGCTACCAGGAAGTCAGTGACTATGCACAGATCTGCACAATAGTGTTTGCATTCCTACTCCAGGGGGTAGAAATACTGCGTATATTACTCTCCCCTTCTCCACTTCCTAGAGATCATTAATCATTGGGACATGACATCCACCCACTCATGCTCCCAGCCCCCTCCTGATATGCAAATTTAGAAGCAAAGGCCTATTTAGAGCTGCTGAATGCCTTGATTAAAAGCTAGTTAGAGGGCAAAAATGGCACTCACTCTAATATGTGGTAGTTTAAGTTGTTCATATTCAAACATTAAGTAATGAACCACGATAATGACAATACCACTGGGTACTAAATTACTTATTTTTATACACACTTTCTGCTTATTTATTAGAAATAAGTCACACTGACAATCAATGCCTCATAGCTCAGGGTATGTATACACCACCTGATATTCATATAAAATAAATCCTCAACTTACACACTCAGAGCACAAACATCCAAATGATGTGCTTTAACAGGCTGCCCAAACCCTTTATTTAAGCATTTAATGTTCTACACATTTACAAACTTAAGGAAGTATAAGTGATCTGCAATCCTAAGAAATATAAATATGTCTCTCTGATGCTTCATAAAGTTTATTCTGCATTCAACACTGTTTGTATTTTATTTAATTTTTAACATAAGTTTTCCTAATTGCCTTACTGACGGGCTCCAGGTGGAAAGCAGAGCTGGAAGTTACACTCTGCTCTCTGACTCACACCTCATCTCTAGCAATAAAGAATGCGTGGTTAGAGTCCAGCATACTGAACAGCCCAAATGATGACACAGCCTCTTTTTTTAGCTATAGACTGCTAACAACAGCTTATTCATTCCTTAGTGAAGCTCTTATCAGGAATTAAAGTTTTGCTTGTCCAAATACATCAGCAGACTGAAGCAGACTGAAGCTCTTATGATCCCGGGCCCGATTCCTTTCAGGATTTGCAGGGGCATTACTTCTGACTACAGCTTTTCTATTCCAGAGTTGCCCTGTGATAAACAGTCTGGGTGGAAAAATTATTCAGCTTTTATTGCATCTTTGCAGCATTCAAAAACAAAACTCAGGTTCTGTAAGTGGATGGAAGTATTTCAATCGCAAAAGTCAAAACCTGCATGATGCTCTTCTAGCATGTAAATCAAGATCAAATACTACATGCAACAATGCTATATGTGCAGTTTACTCTATGAACTTGAGCTAACTAGCTACTAGTTTGCTAACAGAGAGAAGTTGTTTTCTCAGCCTAACAAAGACAGATGCAGTGCTACACTGAGTCTGAAGGAGAAGGGGAAACAACTGTAGAGACACAAGGAAGTGATGTGCATTCTCATTTCTTTTCTGCTTCCCCCTCTCAAAATTAGGGAGAACCTTTGCCTTGGTGTCTCCACAAGGTCCACACAGGCAGCCCTGCTACACAAAAAGCAAGGGCAGAAATCACACCTATATGACATATTCTTCACAGCTTCCTACTTCTTTATGTGAAGCCCTTTTTGGATCTCATCTGCAAGTGTTTGCAAAAGCCAAAACCAAAAGACCTCCTTAACATGCATCCATCCCTTTTGCAATAGTATAAAATAATCGAATTTTGCAAGGCAATATATTTAACAGGGCGATTACACTAGTCAGATTTTGGGGTAAGGCAAGGAACTTGGGAAAAGCATCAGCTGTATAGTAATTCAACAGAATACTGGGCTCTGTCTTGTCGTTTTTGATTTTATCCGCAACTTGTCTCCCAGCAGTGGGCAATTTATTCTCACCAGTCCCTTCCTTCAAGGAGGATGAGAGCACAAAACACCCACCATAAGCAGCAGCAAAGAGAAAACAGACTGCCTTTTAGGACACAGCAGTTAACTTTAGTCATGGCAACTACTGCAGCAGTATCTTAAATTACTCCAAACTAGTCTGCACCAACTGAGAAGGGCTTTAATGTAGGATTTAAGGGTTCACCTACTAAGACTGTTGATCTCTAAAAGCTTTTCAAGATTTTAATCAAGTTCATTTACCACCTTCAAGATTGCTTGTGAAAAACTGTATATTCTTCTTCCTAGAGACTGCTGGTTCTTCAAAAGATCCTACAATTAGATATATGGACACCTTTGAAGAAGAAAATGGCAACATTATCTTTCGCTGCTGAGAGATAATACAGGATTGTGTTGGAAGCTAGTGTATTGTCAGGCCCTGTCAACAGCTGACCTACTTGGATAAAAGTAGGAGTGTCACAGAAAATAAACAGTAACACTGAACAGAAAACCTCACTAAAAATAATCTGAATTTTGATTGAATTATTTGCTGTAAACACCTAACAGTTGGGTGCAGGACTGAGGGAAAAAAAACCACGTACCTCTAAAACTTCACCATGATTCACTCATTTTTTGAAAAAAATACTACTATCAGGGAAAAAGTATTTGTAGTTTCAATAAAACAGCCTACAACTACTGGAGATAAAATATCAACTTGTCACTTCCACCCCAATCCATCAGAACTGCAAAAATTACATATGAAAATCTCAAAATGTAGTTTTTTCATCAGCTTCTGTGCAAAACAGTAATTTCTACTTAAAAAAACCAAACAAAAACCTTTTAACACAGACTGGTTCTGCAATTCTACCAACCTGTGCAACTCTTCAGTTTTGTCTTCAGTAGGGCCCGTGGTTAATAAGCAGTGTCGAAGGATGGCAGCCATGTAACGAAATTGATGAGATTCATTCTATATAAATATAAATTATGAAGATATTTTTTCATTTTGAAGATTGCAAGTGAGGGTTTCAGGTCACTAGAATAATAAAAATTAAAGATGGGAGATACCTATTAGATCATAACATCCATCCCTATCAATAAAAGGACTGTACCTTAGAGTTCACTGAATGCTCAATTCAACGTAACTGTCATAAGCTAACTTTGAACTAGGCCTTGTAAAACTCACAGTTCCACACCACTATGTCTAATACACCACTGCTGTTTTCCTTCTTGTATTTACATCAGACCACCTCTTCCTTTAGATTATGTATGTTTTTCATTTAATTTTCCTTCTGCTCATTTAGGCCTTTCACTGACAACAGTTTAATTCCCTCCATCTAGTCTGTCTCTTTTTCTAATTTACTTGCTTCTATTCCCTTGATACCTTTCCTCCATTTCACTAATTTCTCAGCAACCTTATTAGCCCTCCTTTTGCCCTCTCCAAGCAATTCCCTCTTCCAGCTTCCCACCAGACAGCAGCCACACAAAAGTACATCACGAACTGCAATCATTTAACTGTGTGTATCCCTGTCCTCACCCTTTTCCAATAGCTCTTCTTGGCATCCATCATATGTTATGGTGTGTTTGACTGAGCACAAAGCATCCCAATGCATCTTTTGTAGCATCAGCATCCAAATCCACCAACTGAACCACCTGCAGCTCTTCTCTGGCTTTGCTACTTTGAAACATCTCCAGTCATTAAATACTGGTATTTCAAATGGTTATCTCCTCTGTAGGATAGACCTCCTTTAGCTTTCGCCCCACATGCCTAAACTCTCTGCTGTCCCTTTATTTTGCATCCTGTCTACCATTTGGAACCTATTCAAATTCTGCATCTTCAGCTCACCTAATTAACACCCTGTTTACCCTTCTTACAGATCATTAAAATTGTCACTGGGAGATTCACTAAGCAGAACGTCACCTGAAAGTGAACAACTACTAAAAACAACTACTTTAATTTAAAGGTTCCCTGTTTTTAGGAAGTTCTAGTGAAGAGTTATTATATAAGCTTTATCTCAAAACAAAAAATAAGCTTCTCCTGCCCCAAGATATTAAAATTCTCATTAAAAAAAAATCTGCATGCTAGAATTTTTCAAGAAGGAAAAGTTTTGTGGAAAAAAACCGCCCTCATTCCACATACAGCAGCCATACAAAACCTCATCAGGTAATGCCACAACTGTGCACTATTTCCTGCCTGCCTTTTTGCAGTGAGCTGGGCTTTACATTTCTCCAGATTCAGTATTTTGTAAGAGTAAACCAAGATCCAGCTTTCAAGAGCTTACTTCCCCAGAGGTGAACATGTAGTAAGAGTTCCTTTTTCCAGCTTTCCATATAGCTGTGTTACATTCTTTTTTACCCCCTCTATACAAAGAGCTTTGACAAAGACATGTTTAATAAAGATGTACATCAGGAACATAAACAGAAGAAAGAAACCTCGCTTTCTTTATATTTACTTGAAACTTTGAGTATTAGCTTCTCTGATCCCCCCCATCACTCAATCTTAAATTTCAGGATTTTTTATTCAGCATATCCTTGAGACATTAAATCAAAGAATAAACTTCAAATTTTTCTCAAGTTTTACATTCCTTAGTTACGATTAGTCCAATGCATTAAAGAGAAAAATTACTTGTCAGTTTCAACTATTGAAGACTTTTGATCAGCTTTATATGCTGCATATTTACAATGCCCAGTGAAAAGTTAACAACACTGTTTCAGAGACAATATGATGTAGACTAAAAAGACAGATTCCCTATATAATTCTCTTACTGTAGCACAGATTTAGGTTATTCAACAAAGTTATCCTCATAACTTCTGTGTATAATTTTAGAGATGCAACACATAGGAAGCATATTTAACTAAGAAAAAAAACAAGATCTGATGTTGCAATGAAAAAAAAACATGATAAATCTTATTCACAACACGTAACAATGAAAGTGTATTTGGTTCTTCTACTTGATCTCATCTTAAAAGATCATATTTGAGTCCAAACTTCACGTTGGGAGGATGAGAGATAAAGACATTAAAAACAGTACCACTCTGTTTTCAGAGTTATTTGTTAAAAATTATAGTTGATGCACTTATCATGCTCAGAAAAACACACAAAAACTAGGGAGTCTTCTCAGCTCTGTTACCCTATTGCTATAGCCCACCACCTCCAGAAATGTAGCCATTTGATACTCTTACATTAAAAAGATTTTCCTAGCCAGCTAATTTATTCATGAACATTTATTTTATTTTGTAAACCTAAGACTTTTACAAAATAGTATTTTTTGCATGTTTTATTCAAAACCATGGAGTTTTAACTTGCATTATATAATCCAAGCTATTCTTCCATTACACAGAAAATGCATGGATTAGATTTTTTAGTAACAAGAACAAAAATATTACTTTGGTATTCAAAGCAATGAGTATTAAAGTCTCAATACCTCCTGAAAGCCCAAGATTATGAATACTTGACACATTCAGAATTCAGACAGAAATTTTCTCACATTGATCTTGCATACAGAGAAATTATGACACAAAATTTGAAGACTACCTTAGCTGCTATTTTGAAAAACACAACCATATTCCACCAAAATTATAGTAGCAAAAGTTAAGCACTAAAATCCTTGCCCTGGGCTTCAACAACTGACTCGTGTATCTAACCTGCTGGTTCTGGCTCTCACAGGCTAAACACAATCAATTGAAAAAAACACTTCAGCTCAGCCTTACCTTGCTGTGGACATTCCAGCTGTCAAGTGTTACATTAAATAGAGCCTTTAGTGCCTCAATGGCACAATCTGTCTCTTGCAAAGACAGAGGAGGCCTGCCCCGATCTTCTGCTGCTTTATATTCTTCTGTCCATCTTATACTCAGGGAACTTTCCAAAGCCTGAGTCAAAACTTGGACCCCTTGTAGTTCCTGACGCAACTGGGATCTAATATCTGTGTGCAGAAGTGACAAGAGGAAGAGGAGACGCAAATCAAAGCATTTAATGTCACCAAACAACTGTTGGTCCTCACATTTTTGCAGAAGATTGCAGAGCATAGCTGCAAGATTCAGTTCCAAACTGAGCTTCTGTGCAACCGAACTATTAAAAATTATGTTACAGAGGCATTTTAAAGCTTCTACTATAACAGGAAATTCAGACACTCTGTCCAAAGGATCTTCCACAGTGTCCAGCTTTGCTAGCCTCATAAGGATCTGCATGTTCCTTTTTGTGGTTACAGGCACTAAAACCTTCTTGTCCCTGGAGAGAATCCGGAGGGCCTCCAAGCAGGCAACTTGACATGACGTTTTTGTGTCTTTTTCAAGGATGTTTAGAATTCCCTCACACAGTTTCTAGGCAAACACAAACAAACAAAAAAGGAACAGTTTTAGTGGCAATATAAGAAACTACTTTTGCTAAGTTTCCATGTAACTTTTGAGTTTCCAGCTGACTTGAGAAACTAGGTATTCTATATTATCTCTTCAAAATATAAACTGTTACAAAAAGGTTTCCAGAAAGTCCCAAGAGCAGTTTTCCACATGGATACAATCCAAATACAAGAGCATTAAGCCAAAATGGTAGATGCTATCCATTATTGCCGAAATTGTCACTATTGTCAAAATACTTCACTGATACTTTATACCAACATGACTGCAGGGGTAAACAATTATATAAATGCAGGACGAGAAAATACAACACTCCAACAATCTGCAGGTCAGAACCGTAACATCTGAATTACAGAAGAATTACTCTTTTTAAGACAGAAATGGACAATGAGATGATCAATCAACGGGGAGAAAAGGAGGACAGAAGAGACTACCTGATGTGAAAGGATTCCACAGGATTTTTGTTCCTCAAGCTCAGGACAACACTACTACCACACAGGTACTACAGTCAGAAGTACAGTTACGAAGAAGTTCCCAATACAATACAACCTGCATTGTACCTCACAGGACACAGTTCCTCCACACTCCTCACCTCTCAAGCTTTGTGTCTTGATGATCAACAGGAATAAAATACCAAAGAAGCCAGAGCATCAACTGAGTTGAAGAGTCCTAGTGCAAAGGTCTGCTTAGGATCTGAAATCCATATTGTGGTCTTGGGCAGTCTGTGTCATGAAAGTGATTTCAAAAAGCATAGGAATACCAGGTAAAGTATAAAATAGTTCTTGGGGAATGGTCTCTGGAATTTAATTTTTCACCATCACCACCACAAGGAAAATGTGGGGAGCACCACAGAAGCCCATCATGCTGACCCAAAGTTCAAAACAAAGGTTTTACTTAAAACATTCAAGCGGGTTTTGTTACTGTTTTGTTACTGTTTTGTTACTTTACAATTAAAGCCAAAATAAAAAAATTAACAAAACCAACAAACATTAAGTCTAAAGCAAATCTAGAACAGACACTCCAGAAGAATAAGGGAGAAAACAACACAAGTCTTCAATAATGTTAAAAGACAATCTGTAAACAAAGTCAGACAGTAGGAACTCACAATATGGCTTGTCCTGGGGTTAAGCCCACCCAAAAGCACCACCCAGACAACCAACTGCATTTCCACAGCCCTGACTAGATCAATCCAGTAAAAGTTTGAAATCAAGGAATGAGCTCCACCTCTTGCAGGCAACATGAGAAATCTTTATCAGAATATTAAACACAGCAACAGTAAAAACAATCACATTTGACCAGGCATATAGGCACTTACTGTGGCTGGAAAGATACTCAAGTACAGAATTCTCAGAGTCTTCAACATTAACCAAATGCTGCTCACATAGAGATCTGTACAACCCCCTGACTTAAGCAGAGTATGCTAGACCTGCACTAAATGTTTCTGAAGGTGGCATCTTTGAAGTGTTTTTAAAAATGCCCAGGAAACAAAAAATGACCAGTCTAGATCCACAGTCAAATTACCTAGTCACAGCTCAACTTCTTACGAGAATTTTGTTTCTATTGCTAAGAGAGATTTCCATAAAATTAACTTTGCTTTGCAAGCTGAAGCAACAGTCATGAAGCCAGTTTGGTTTTGAGGAGTAACACAGAACCGAATGGACAGTTCACAGAACTCCAGGAAAACGCCAGTTTCTTCTGTTCTGTGTTTAAGCACATTTCTAGACTTAGCAGTTATTTCTTCCTTGTTGATATCAGCTCCTACAAGATGGCCTGTAACCATTTACCCAAATTCAAGAGTTGGTTCACCAACTGGACTCTCTCTCTCTTCAGGTACTGCATAGGCAGTATCATACCAACAAAACTAGAACCCAAGTTACCAGCCTTCCCAAAACCATGAGTCTGAATGAACACTTCAAAGATATATTGGGCCAGACAAACTGCATTATCAGTAAATAAACACAGCACAAAACCAGATCTGATTCCTCGTTAACACAGCTGAAGGTTTCTTCCAGGAATTTAAATACCGAGGATTACTTTAATAAATTACTTGATCTGATCTCAACAGCACTGAAATAAAGGGCAGTTTCTTCTCATTTTTGTGTAGAAGCCCAGCAGATAAGAGGCTAATGTGTATGTCTCAAACACCAATAGCTGGATAGCTGTGGAGACAAGTGAAGACTGTTGACAATAACACACTGTGAGAAAGAACAGCATGTGGCTGGAGAAGGCAGCCATACGGAGGTAGGGCAGCGCTTTTCTGGGACAAGCATCCTTGTTCTGGCTCCTGGAAATAGGCACCACACAATACAGCACCAGGGCAGGAAAGAGGCTGAGAAGTGGGCATGGACTGTTGACCAAAGGCTGACCCAGTGGGGGGGGGATCAAGAACACCAAAGACCCCCAAAGCTCTCAACCCTTTTCCAGAAAGGTCTAGAACTGTGCATAATAATTAATTTTGCACAGAAGGCAAAAAACCTACCAAGGTGGGGAAAACTTATCTACAAAAAGGTACCCCCACAAAGCTGGGTGTGCATATGCCCCAGGACCCTGGACACTTCAACTGGACTGATGCTGGAGCCAGGACTGGTGATCTTTCTTTCTCTCTCCCTCTCTTTAACCTCTCCCTTCTCTTTGATCCTACTCCTTACTCAAAATCCACCACCCTTGTGTTTACACCAGAAGATAAGGGACTAACTTACACCAGTCTCCATGCCAAGTGTATAATTTACTATTAAAACTTTTTAAGTTTTTGCAGACTATCTGACTTTTGTCCTTCCTTTCTGACCACGGACATCTACAAATCTTGGGTAGAACACCACATTTTTGTGACCAGCATTGCCTATATGCATCTTGCATCTGGTACTCTAGTTTTTAATCTCAATCAGATAAAATCTGAACACTCATTTGGCTACAAAGAGACCAAGCCTCTCAAACCTCAGACTGATTTTTTAATTTTTTTTTTTTCCCCAGAAGTTGCACCCACCTGCTGCTATGGAAGTGTCACTGCAAAATGTCAAAAGCACTGCAGGGGGGAATCCCAAAGGGCACCAAACTCCCGCTGATTTGCCGTGGGAGATGGAAGCCTAACCCTCTCTCTATACATTTAAAGACTACCCTTGCAATTTAATTAAAGATTATAAAATCACCTCCTGGCTTCAAATCTTAATTTGAAATGCAGCAACAGAAGAGTCTTAACTCTGAACAGCTGTACTAAAGATAGATACATTTTTTTTTCCTCAGGATTTAGCAACCTGCTTACAACTTAAAAAACCCCAAACCATTGCTGTGCTTGTAAGGTACTTCATTTCCTGCATGCTCCTAAAACTTTGGCTGCTTATATTTCAGAATATAAGCAAGGCTAGAGTTTATTTTCAAAAGCACCAATTATAGTTTTATGCATACTAGATTAAAAGCTAGGCCATCACAAACAGGTTCCTAAGCTTCCTAGCTATTACATATATATATATATATATGCACATAATTTTTAACATGCAAGACTCACATAAGTGAAAAGCACATAGGAACTACAGACATAATTCTCTGGAGTTAGACCCCAGTGAGCCATCAAGAGTGATTTTAGAGGAATCAATATTCAGTTCTGGTATCAGTGACAATGAATCATTGCTGGCTGATCCCAAGTGCTAGCAGCAGCTCAGGAAAGGCTACAGCATCTGATTATAATTGAAGAACTATCCATGGAAAGTTCTGAAGAAACAAAATTCATCCTATTAGAAAATTGCCTTGGAGACAACTGAAACCAAATGCCATACAGTACATTTTCACACTTTCTGTTTTTGCCTTGATGGTGCAAGGGAAACGATGCACAGAGAGAGGAGAAACAGGAAGGGATGTGACCACAGAAGCATTATTACGCTTTTCTTTTTCTTTAGGTGGTGCTCCTTCTACCACCCTGTAGGCCATTAGCACAGCATAAACTAAGGGGCACAGATTTCACTTACTTGGTTGGAAATGAAAGCAAGTGAAAATTCAGACAGCAAGGTACCTCTCCTTCCACAATATATATGATGATTGCCTTAGAGGATAGCAATAAAATCCCTGAAACTAAGTGTAAGATTTTAACATTTCTTTGATTTCTATCCTTTCAAAATTCAGATGGCATTTTGACTTCCATCAGTCATGCAAGAAGTGTTTTTCACATACTTTTCCACAGACTCAAGGCTGTTTCTATTATTTTTTTTAACTTTTTTATTGTGAAATCCATTAATTTCTCTAAAATTCAAGATTTCTCAGCTTTCGTGCTAAAAGTAACATTAACACAGAGCAATACACATCATTCCCTTTGTCTGTGCTGTGGTGCAAAATTTTATTGTGTGTTAGAACAGGAAGCCCAGAAACACCATTTATCATCTTGTTTTGATGAATAAAATATAATCCATTTTCATCTTTTATCCTGACAGCATAAACTCCTGATGCAACACAGCCCAATAGAAAAAGACCTCTCCTGAGATACAAGAGACCTATATTTTCTTCCTTGCTCAGTCACAGACCTATTGTGTGGCTTTGGGCAAAATGGTTTAATTTCTTTAGCTCCATCTTCTTCTACCACCTTTGTTTGCGGGCTAATTACATTGGGGGAAGGAGAGGGAAGGAAAAAGTCACACAAAGATGAAATCCTCCATAGCTGGACTCACAGTAGCCCTCCTTGCATTCCCCACTGGACAGGGAGAACCCTTTTACCCTCTGTAGCCCAGTGGTGAAAGGAGAGATGGGTTTCACTGACTTGCCACAATCCTTAAAAGATATAAAAACTGAAAAATGCTGGATGGGAATGGGCGGACCAGAGAGAATTAGCACAAACGTTTAGTATTAACGAAGGATACTTAGTAACTTTTTTCCTCTTACTGACTGGAAATCCCTTATGGAGTGTCAGTAAAGTCTGAACAATAACAACAACTAATACTGAGATACCACACAGTGTGCCCACAGGAGCACTTGAACTTAATATTTTTACAAGGCATGCACTAACAGACTTTAAAAGCTTGTAACCAAGTTACTGGGAGAAGAAAAGCCTTGTGCCTTGGTGGCTGCAGGAACCTCCAGACCTCCCTGAAGCATCAGTGTCAACAGCACTAAGAGTGAGGTTCTTCTGAGATTTAGAGCATGACAGCATCCTGCTCCATCAACATACTTCACTGCTTCCATCTTTCCAAAGTTCAAATATGGTACTGTCCACAGCCTTAAGGAATCTCCCCACATCATGAATTTAATTGGGAGAGAAAGGCCTATGACACATTTGATAGGATTTACCCCAAGCCATTTCAACACTTTGAAAACATTCAGCAATGCAGGAAAAGACTTCCAGTCAGTTTTCCACTGACTTTTAGACCCATCATGTTCAAATTGAACCTGAACAATAATTCAAGAAAATTGGTCTCAAACTCTAAAGACTTTTAGTACAGAACTGACCCAACACAGTAAGCTGGATCTAATACAGCAGAAACCAGATGTTGCAAGTACTACAAGAGTTAAAGCAGACAAAAGCTACAGAGTTGAAGAGGAAACAGATGAACCATGAATACCCTACCACTTCAGGTAAGAATATGGCTTATGAGTAATATTCTTGCATTTGGCTGCTGCTTCCTTTTTTAACCCTTCCTCCCTCAAACTCAGCATCTCAGTCCTGTTTAAATACTCCTGCTCGCAGACAGATTTATTTTGTCTGCTATATAACCTCAACAAACGCTCCTGTAGCAACTTCCAGTTGTGGAATGCTATGGCTAACTAGGCAATCAGTGCTGACAGACATTTCCAGGGCACAAACAAGTGCTACAATTTTCTTATCATTTTAAGTCTGTAAACAGCACAAATGTGTCTCTACTTCACAAGCAGTATTTGGCCATGACAAGGTATAAATAATGGAGAGAAAAGCTATTAAACAATGATAAAGTGTTTCCAAAAACTCTTTCCTTTTTGTATTAGGACATGTGAGCCTTCAGCTGAAGTGCCTGCTGTGCCACACAGAGAGTGAGACACTACATCTGACACCTCTCTCCAAGGTGACTGCCCATGTCTTAACCATGCCATGCTTCTGTGAAACGTCACAGTTCTGAAGACTCAACTTTTTCCAGTGAAACACTGTCAACAATTTCTTGATTGGTTGAGACAAATATTTTAGATTCCTAAGAGCTGGCTATGGTCCTTAGAAGCAACCCTGCTTCCTTAATTTCTGCTGCTATTCCAGAACACATTTAATTTCATAGAAATTTAGACAATTTCTGTACTGTTTACACATAGAAACTGAAAACAGGCTTGTACAAATTCCTACTTTTTTCTTACTATACAACAAGAAGGAATGGTACTAACCTGATCTGCCTGGTATCTGAGCAGATCTTACAGTACAGTAAAGATTGCCATTTGATTTATATCCACAGCACGCACCACACAGGCCAATGCAGACACATGTATCATTACACAAACCAGGACAGATACAAGGACAGCTCACATTAAAACCTTGTGTTTTATCACCCTGTGATGTATTGAAGTTCTGTGGCTATGTCCAGACAGACATGCTTGATAGCTTTACCTCTCTTCCTGCCTTCTAGAGGACACAACCTACTTTCCTCCTGGAACTCAGTGTTACAAAGTCACTTTATGATTTAGTTAGGTTATTGCCTGAAGCATCATGCTTTGATAGCCATATTACTGCAGAACTACTTAGTCTGTCCAATTTACCCAGTTTCTAGTCAAGCCATAGTTTTGACCTTTCTATCTTTCATATTTTAGAGCGTGTCACTGTTGTATACGAGTCATTCTCTCCCTCACAGTATCCAACCCAGAAAAGCTTAAAGCATAGTTATACCTACATTACAACACCATCACACTACTGGACACAACCTTGCTGTAATTCTAAAGTCATGGCTGAAGCTGTGTGATAAGGCAGAGAAAAACCTTGCACTGCTATAATTTATCTTTTACATGCATGCTTGTATAGACATGGATAACTTACAATAGTCTGTAAGGCTTGCTGGAGTACAACTACAAGCAAATTTACTCCTAGGTCACAGACAAACCCAATATGCAGCAAAAGACTGGTAAGAAGTGTGCATTGCATACATCAGGTTATAATGCAAACTTTCAATAGCACCAGAAATGACGAAATCATTAAGTCCCTTTGTATTTGCCCCTGTATATGAAGCTCGAGCCTACTTTGAGACCACATTCTGGATTGTGACACTTTGTTTAAACTCTTTTTCACCACAATCATTCTAACCTAATAGCAGCAGAACTGCAAATACTATCAAATGAAGTGTATTTTGGTATTAACTAAACAAAAATTGGAATCTGTTTCTGAATGCTCAATGAGGTTGCATCATTCAGTCTTCAAACAACTACTATCAATTTTGGTAACAACTTCAGTAGTTTGCTCATAGCAACGGCATGTACTATTTTCCTTTTCAATTTAAAGCATTTTTATTTTTTACCTTAAGTGACGGATGAAAGAATGCTCAGTGTTTTACAGATACTAAGTATATTGAGCATATGCAGTTAAGTATCTGTTAAAAAAAAAAAAGAATACCAAAACCAGAAACCCAAAAAAGCCAAAATGAACCATACACAAAAAAAAAAATCAAATCCTACACAACTCTCCTCTCCCCCCTTACCCCAACTCATTGTCTTTATTTGGCTTTTGCGAATTGGGCTTCTGCTTTAGTCTCCTTTCCTATGTCCTCTACTTAGCAACCAATTTTTTGGACTAGACACTTGCTCATTCACCATGCAAAAAGAGATGGAAGGGACGGTGAGGAAAGAGATTTAAGAACACAAACACAGTAAGAAAACCAAGTCAAGTCCCAGCCGAGTTCTTCCACAGATTAAAAAAGGACACAGACTCCATTACATTATTGAATGTCAGCTTCAAGTAAAGCCTTTGATAAAGCCAAGCTAAGAGATCTTTGAGTCATCTGTGCAATAAAGAATTGTAATTTAAAACTACAGTACACACAGCTGATGGTTTTGCAAAGAGACCATCCTGCTCATTTCTACCAGAAAAAGACTTGACACGCTAAAATATTTAGATGTTGCACAAAATCATGGAATGAATTGATGTGTGTCCAATTTCAGACAAGCTATCCTTGCAGGAACCTTGTAATTTTGATTTCAAGTTTTGAATTTATTCCAGAAATAGCAGAAACATGCAGCCTCATTCACTAATGAACATTTTCTGAAGAAATATGCAAATCAGCCTAAAAACTAATTATGGAACAGAAAAGAAGGGTCTTGTTGTTACATATGACACCCCAAAAATAACAACAGGGAAAAAAAAAATCCACGTTCAAGTTTTAAATATGAGGCTGTGGCTGGATCTCAGGGGATCCCTGGCACATCTGTACAGCTCAATACTGCAATACACAAACATGTCCCATCTTTGAAACCTAACACACACATACAACATACCAGTGATTACTGCTACCTTTGAATGAAAAGCCTTCTGCAGCTCTGTCTACCTTACGGCTTCATTGTTTCCTTCTGTACTTATCCCTTCATCTTAATCTTTAGCATTATTTAACTATCTAACATAGACAAATACATCTTTCGTATTACTATTAGAAAATGAAAAAATGGAAAAATCTATTAGAAAATTTTATCCAAGCAGATACAGAAGAGTATCTTTACCCTTATTCCTCCACCTCATCTCAAATCTGTACCCAACAAAATTATTTATGAGTTCTTCTGTTACTACTTTCATTCAAGACTTGGAGTTAGGCAAATTCCCTTAGCAATTCTCCTTCAGAAAAAAAGGGAATGTGTACTTGTCATGTCTCTTGTACTGAAGAAACAAAAATTAAAACATAACTTTATGATCACTGCTTGCACTATTTTACAATGGCAGCTAAGTTAAGAGACTGCTTTTCCTTTTTGATACTTCTACATTGAGGTATGCAACTCAAGAGTCTATTTTACATACCTTTCTTTTGTCCTCATCTTCTGGATCAAATCTGAAAATGGTCCGATTCTGTAAACAAAGACAAGAGTTTGTG
The DNA here is from genome assembly GCA_013390005.1 of Calyptomena viridis. Classification (NCBI taxonomy): domain Eukaryota; kingdom Metazoa; phylum Chordata; class Aves; order Passeriformes; family Eurylaimidae; genus Calyptomena; species Calyptomena viridis. Next base: position 101,918 of record WEIV01011224.1, on the reverse strand, counting down.
TTTGTTACATACACATCAGCTGCTGAGTATGTAGTACCTGCAAAACTATCATAAAACTTCAGGAGTCTGGTTAAAAGCAGCCTCAGAGAACGACACCATAATCATGTCAATTCATATACTTTTCCCATCCTACCAAAAAGCAAGAGCTTCAGTGACTGGCTCCAAGAGTTTCGCAAGTATCACTGGTGCAGAGCAAACTTTTAGCTTGCAGGCTGCACTTCTGTTGAGAGTTAACCACCTCACACATGGCACTTGACAGGGTGAAAAAGCATTAACTACAGCCTTGTATTTTACAAATACCTTATCACTCAGATTCTTTCCCAAGCAGATCTTGTTTACAAGCTTTTGACTGCACTGGTCATCCCAAAACAGAACCACCAGTATTATCTTGCCCAGAAAACATGTAGTATAAATCAAATAAGTCTTGCTACAAAAACTACCAGTTTCTGTATTCTAACAATTTCCAAAACATATTAGCAAGGTATTTGTTTCTCTGCTACAATTAAATACAAGACAGACATCGTCTAACAATGAGTACTTATTAAACATTTTAAATAGCAACTGAGTCTAGTTCTGTGTTAGTATCCTGAAGTACATTATTAGTGAAATATTACCCATGTGACAAAGTTTATTCTGACAGTCAAAGAAAACAGCAGTAATACCAGACAGTTATTTTAACATTTTAAAACCAAGCTAAATGATTAAGCATGTGTCGTGGTTTTAAGTAGCCAGAGTTTTTTATTAGCTGGGGGGGCTAGGAGAGAGGCTTCTTTAAGAAGCTGCTAGAGTTTTTCTCTGCTCTAAGCTAGCCAAGGTCAGGCAACAACGCCTCTGTGATAACATATTTAAGAAGGAGTAGAGAAAAAAAAAATTCTGCGCAGAACATCATGGCCGCTTAAGAGACAGGAGGGTGAGGAGTTTGATTAGCACCAAGGTCAGAGAGAGGAGAAAGAGAAGATGCCTTAAACACTGGAATAGGGCCCCAGCAATCTGTGAGGAATCATAGGGGCGAAGATTCTTCAGCCTGTGAACCCGTGGAAAGACTGGGAGATTTTTCCACGCTGGAACAGAGACATGCCGGAAAAGAGAGGCTGTGATCCTGTGTTTGGAGCAGAGGGGCCTGGTGNAGCATGATAAATGGCTTTGAAAAAATTTAAAAATCTCAATTTATATTTCTAATATACAATTTGCTACATCATGCAAATATGTGGAAAACCAAGTGACCTTCCATAGCACATTCGTGGGCCTCTTCTCTCCGTGACACAAGCTTACAATTACACAGAAAGACCTTGGACGTCTACACTACCACCAAAGGTTACCAATATCAGTTAGAGCCTTGAGAATGGTAGGAAAGTAATTCCCTTCCTCTCTCAACAGTAGGAAAAGAATCCACTTCCTCTCTCTTACAGGACTCCCAATTGAACCATGTAAGTTCAGCACATGCCAGTCAAAAGCAGGTGAACATTAAATGATGAGCAATTAACCAAGAGAAGGCAACCTTTGTATTTGCACCTGAGTATTTCTGGAAATTTACAAAAGGAATGTAGTGACAGCAAGAAGTCTAAGTGCTGGAGGAACAGAGATTTGGAATAATCATTGCAAATGGGACAACACACAGGAGCAACAACAAACCTATTAATGTCTCTCATTATAGTTATTCTATAGCCATCTGCATCTTGGAACTATACTTGATCCATCCTTTCTTTTCATAGCATTTTAAGCATATTTAATTTGTTATTTGGAAAAAAAACCTAAGGAAACTTAAAGCCCAGAGTAGGCCTGGGTAAAGGTCTGGAACCTGAAGCACTCTGCCCAGTCTTTGCTGGCCCACAGGCAATATATGAGTTAGTTACGCATTGTACTCAGCTATCTCAGAAGAGCTCTTACCTGAAAGTCATTGTGGGTTTAGAGCCAATAGAAGTACAACAGATATGAGCAGAAAAGGTTTGTGGCAGATCTTAGAACAAGTAGGATGTCCTCTTAAGTTCCTTAAAATGATTATCTTGTTACACGAGGATCAGGGTGGCCAAGTCAGATATGGGGATGCACTTTCTGAGCCCTTCCCAATAACCAATGGTGTGAAACAAGGTTGCATTCTTGCACCAAACCTACTCACAATTCTCTTCAGCATGATGCTCCAAAGGGCCACAGTTGATCTCAATGAAAATGATGGTATTTACAACCGATACCGTACTGACAGTAACTGGTTTAACTTAAGACGTCTGAAGGCCCACACTAAGACTCTGAATTACCTTGTACATGAGCTCCTTTTTGCTGATGATGCCGCCCTTGTCACCCATACAGAAGCAGCTCTGCAGAACTTAACATCTTGTTTTGCAGAGGCTGCTGAGCTTTTTGGGCTGGAGGTCAGCTTAAAGAAGGCAGAAGTTCTTTTTCAACCTGCTCCTCAAGAACCTGACCATCATCCTCATATCACTATAGGTAAATCAGAGCCTAGATGAGTCCAGCAGTTCAACTACCTAGGAAGTATCANAAAGAGGAGATACAAGGACTCCTTGAAACAACACCTTAGTCTTGGCCATATTGACCACCATCAGTGGTTTACTTTGGCCTTGAATCGGGAACTATGGAGACACACCACCTACAACACTGCTGCCTCCTTTGAAAACTCACACAGAATTAGCCTTGAGGAGAAAAGACAACGTAGAAAGACCCGCGCCTCGTCAATTCCACCTAAGGAGACTTTTAGTTGTGCCTTTTGTTCCCGGATTTGTCTATCCCATATTGGCCTTTTTAGCCATCAGCTTGTAGCAAGCGTGGGTAGAGCCCTTCCCATATCTTCGTTTGTGAAGTCTAGCCATGATGACACATTGTACAGAAAGAGACGTAGGAAACATGATGGGAAATTTCTAACAAGAAACACAGTAAGAGCAATGTTATATCGAGGCAATATTAAAAGTTTCCTATCTCATTTCAAAAGAAGTATTTAGCTAGTCATATAACTCCAAGTCTTCATTCAAAGACTTGAAATGCCAGAATAGAAACTGTGCCAGCTCTCACTCTGTCCTTGAGAATTCAACTCAAATCTAAATAATTCGAGAAAGCTGCTGAGAAGGCATAAAATCCAGTACAGCAAAATGAAGAAATTAGGTTTGTGCATGCTTTATTACTGAACACATGTAACACAGTGTTGTTTTGAAGAGTAAGGATAGACACAAAAGTCTCCCTCAATCAAAATCCTTCCTCTGTACCTCAGAGGTCAGCAAGTTAAAACAGATGTGTCTGACGAACACTCGGTCTACCAGTTCTTCAGAGGAAGTGCCCAGCAGCTACATTAACCTCTGAATTTGAATTTCACATGCACAAAGGCAGCCTGTGTCAAGGCTGTTAGTCAAGCTTCTCCTAGAAGATCAAGTTTGAGTGAAGAAATTAGATACTGCCATTGTTAAGATTTAAAACACATTTCACATAAGACAGTGAATTTCAAGCCACCTCTTGGAGGCTGAAGAATAACCACACACCCCTCCACACTGATTTGGCTTCTTCCCTAAACACAAAGCTATGGACCTTTAACTAAAAATCTGAATGTTTGCTTCTGTAACATATTCTTAAATTTCAGCCAACAGTTCACAGAATTAACTAGGTTGGAAAAGACCTTTGAGATTATCAAGTCCAACCTATGACCTAACACCATCTCATCCACTAAACCATGCCACTGAGTGCCACATCTAGTCTTTTTTTTTAAACACTTCCAGGGAAGGTGACTCCACCACCTCCTTGGCCAGCCCATTCCAATGTCCAATCACTCTTTCTGTGAAGAATTTTTCCTAACATCAAGCCTAAACTTCTGCTAGCACAGCTTGAGACTGTTCAACACAACTGCATTTACATTACTCAAGCCAAAACTTGAGTCAGTATCAGCTTCAGGGACTTGTACCAGTCACACAAACATCTACACAAAGGACAGACACTCCTTGGGTTGAGATGCAATCTTCCAAAATCAACTACACTGCTCTATTAAAATTTAGGTGTCCAAACGTCCCTATCAGAAGTAGTGGGGGGCAGGGAAATAAAATCTGCCTCACATCTGTCTTCATTCTGATTTTTATTTCCCTACATTACCAGGACATCCCTTCACTTCTTGGCTGAGCCCACACATACCACTCTGCAACAGCAGTAGGCACTTGGTACTCTTTTGCACCTGTCAGCATTAAAAGCTCAACCTACTCCGAGCTATCTCCCTTTTTCGCTTTGCTTGATCAGAAACACAGAAAAAAAGAAGTGAGGTTTGACAGCCCATTTTACACAGATCCCTCCCACTGACACGGCCCCGGCCAGGCGGTGGAAGTCAGGCCTCTCTAGAGCCGCTGACAAGGGGCGGCCACAAAGGGCAGCACCTGGGGCAGGTGGCCAGGGGACTTCAGAGTTACTCCGTCCAGCCTCTTCCCAGTACTATACGTAAGTTAAAAGACTCGTGAAGCAAATGTACGCAGTGAAAGAGCTCATTTTACAGCCCGATCACCGACACCCCACAACACTACCAATCAATGCCAAAGGTTCCGGGGGCCAAGCCCGGACACGGGCTTGATCTCCCCGCGACACCACTGGTTCTGTGCTACATAGAAAGTCTGCTTTTCCCCAAGCCCTGCTCTGGCTCACCGCCCCGGCACTGCCGCGGTGCCCCGCACGGCCTGCGGGCGGGGAGAGCACGGGAAGGGCCGGGAGGCTGTGCCGGGCAAGGCGGTGCCGTGTCGAGC